>CAJJDP010000024.1:126609-492606 GCA_905182995.1 Paramecium octaurelia | reverse complement strand
AATAATAATAATAATAATAATAATAATAATAATAATAATTCTAGCAATAAAATTATAAACCTAAGGGAATTACAGAATCAATGATAGATAATGATGTAGAATTACCAGGTGAATCTGAGTATGTGCATTATACAGAAGAATAATTAGGAAAGAGTTTTATGCCTGAATTAAGAGAATTAAAATTAAAAACATAATAATCTCAAAATTTCAAATAACCTGAAAATGCAAAAACATCATAGTCATAGTAATTCAAGACTCTACAATCTTAAAATTTTTCAAATAATGACTTTTAGTAGCATATATAATAAAAATCATCTATCACAGATGAAAGCTGCGAATTACCCACAAATGCAATTTAGAAGTCGATTCCTCCTTAATTAAGTAGGGTTTAGGCAAGCCAAAATGTGTAAGACAATTATTAAGATGAAGAAATAGATGAATCAAATTAAAATTCAGATGAAGAAAATTATGATTAAAAAGATTTTGAACCTGAAGAAGAGGAAGTTAATGATTAAGGTATTGACAATCCTTTTGATCAGAAAGATGAATAGGATGATTAAAATGAGAATTCAGATAAAGAATAATATGATATTGAAATTCCAAATCCATAGAATTATGATTTAAATATGTTAAAGACCCAAGAATATTATGCTATGTTTGTTGAAAATATAAAGCCTTAATCAAGGCAGCAAGAACTTAAGTTCCCAACAAAATTGCTTCAATAAAATACATTAAAGTTGAATAATGATACAATATAATAATCAAGTATGTGCGAATAAAGTGAAATCATTGAAAGCTAGTTAAAATGCAACAATGAAAAATAAGGAGAAGTTGAGGAAGTTCAAATGAGTTAGGCTTAGTTTTCGGTATATTAGTAATCAATGGCAATACCAGAGGATGAAGAACCCTCGTAGCCTACTGCATCTTAGAAAGCACTCAGAAATTCAAGTAGAAAATATTAAAAACCTAAAACAGTAGATATTTTTAAGAATGAACAACCTAGGAACTCCAATCCATAATCTCAAAATTAAATTCCTCAACTATAAGAACAATCTAGATTTACGAACTAGTAAATTCCAGATTAATCAAGATGTACAAATCTATAGATGCCTGATTAATCTCGTTGCACCAATCAAAACCCTATTGCTTCTCAAACCTTTCTGTACCAACCTAGAGTTGAATTAGTTAAATCAAGATTAGAAAATCTTTTTTAACATACAAACGAATTAATGGCAGATCTACCAAAAGTTAAAGTTGAAAAAATAGTGGCTGTCGACGATGATGAAATCAAATCTTACAAAATTGAGGAGAATTCTTAATGGTAATAACAATTAGATTTGTTTGCCTACGAATAAAGCCATAGTTGAAATTAATTAAAAATATATATATTCGTTAATGCACAAAATTCACTATTCTCATCAATAATCTCCTTCTGCTACTCCAGTTTAGAGTTCTTCTCCGCTAAAGAAGACATAATTAGTACTCAAATAAACAAATAGAACAATAACTTCATAAGCAGAGAATGCAGTTTGTTACAAAAAGTAGAGTAAAACTACTATGAATGCAGAGATTGAATTGAAAAAACAATTATAAGTGCAGAATTAATAATACAAGGAGTTAGCTTTAAAATATGAGCTATCAATTTAGGAAATTCAAAAGTATTAAATGATCATTGAACGCAACAATTAAAAGAGAAATCATGAAAAATAACAACTTCTGTCTGAAATATCTATGTTAAAGAAACAATTAGAATAACGTAGTAAATCTCAGATCGACTTGCATGAGAATGGAAGTAATTAGAACTATAATCATTTATATAGTTCTTGGACATTTAGTTAATGAAGTAAACTAAAAGGCTATTCTGATGGAATTATCTGAGTATAAGGATAAGTGTAAATAACTATTAAACGAATTGGATACAAAGAATCTGTAGTTAGATTAGTAAAATATGTTATTAAATTTAAGTGTTACAAAGAAATTAATAAATACTCCCTCTTGTTAAGAATTAATTAATTAAGTTTAAGATCTTACTAAAAAGGTGAATGAACAAGAGAGCAAACTTTTATAGTATGAAATGCAATTAGATCAATAGCAGTATTGATATTGTTAAAAATTAGAGCAAATAGCAAATCAAAGTTTTTATTCAGAGGTTCTGAGTATTTCAATAAAAAGATATTAGATGCTGATAATTTTAGTTCTTCAAGTAACATACAATCGACAGTAACTATTAATTTATATTTAGATGTCAAATCAGAATGAAAACTCTTCTTAGGGATTGTCAAGTTATATTAAATTTTGAAAATAATCTGAATTCGTTTTATATTATTATTATCATGAATATATTAATGCTTTTGTTATTCGTGTTAGTGAATGTAAATAATTTTATTAAGTCAGAGCATTCCCTGAGTATTCCCTTAGAGCAATACGATTTAGATGATAGTATACATTTGCAAAAAGAAGAAACTCTAACACTTTTAGATATAGCAAATGAACTTGAGTAATATCATTTGTTTTAAGTTTTGGGTATCATGATAAAGATATTATCAAAATAGGAATTGAGGCTCAGGATAGATAAATGAAAAGGTTGGCAGTGGCGTCAATAATATCTATTTTAACAATTGCTGCATGCTGTGGATGTTCATAAATAATATAAGCATATTCAAAATCATGCAAATAGAAGCTTCCACCTCCCAAAAATTAATATAGAAGAATAGAACAAAATGCTGACTCTTTATGAGAATAATTGCATTCATATTTTATTTTATTAATTTGATCTCCTTAATTGCAAGCTGAGCAAACTAATGGAAACGCTGATCTCATATATGGGGATTTGATTTCGAATTCCTAGATTTTCAAAATTTTGTTATAATAATTTATATGTATATATATCATTCAGAATAAGGATACTAACTTATAGCACCCTTATTTTAGTAAAATCCTCTGAATGATTATTTTTCAGGAGGAAGGGCTCTCAATGCTTAATGAGAGCATGGAACCCTATTTTGAATTCCGACTTATTCGTTTGATTGTTGCCATGTCAGCCCAGATGGATTATTATTTTAATTATATCTATTGTTTATTAAATTAGGCTAAATTTCATCTAGAAATTAATTTGTTTAATTCCCATTTATATACCTGGATGGAGTAGAGTAAGTTAATTATTCTTGAAGAAATGGACGATAATTTGAATTTGTTAAAGGTTATTTTTCTTATAAAGGATTAAATCTACTAGAAATTGAACTGATTCCAAGTTATTGTCCAAGTCCCTTCCATTCGTTTTCAAATTGCTCTACTTGTTCTTCTTCAATATTCATATAATGATTAGTTGTAGTTATTTAACCATTCCAATCTCTTTCTCTTATATACTTTCTTCCTTTATCATTCATCATTCTTTCATGTGCAAACCTATCAATACCATCACTATTCTTGTATCCTTATTGCCTTTCACTTATCTATAGATATTAGAAATATATATTACAGTATGTCCATTGACTCCTCTTGCTACAGCGTTATTATCAAAATATTTTTCTTAAATTATTTTTCCATCAGGACCTAATTTTGATTATTAGACATAACAGGATGAATAAACTTGGAATACGCCATCTTATGCATTACTATTAACCTCCATTTAATTTAAATTCTTCATGTGTCTATGGAGATTCGAGAATTCCATCATTTCATTTTCTAAATTTCCAAAGTCTCTAAAAATAGATCCGAAACCTAAATTAGCCAATTAGTTATCCATTTATTGCTTTATCTTATTAGACATAGAGTCAAATTCCTAAAACATAGTAAATGGGGTTATCTATGCATTATTCTAGCCAGACTATTAAAAATCTTAACCTACACTTACATATAGTTAAACTTGGTTTGATCTGTATGGTTAACTAGTTGCTCCATATTAGTGTTACATTGCTTGTCAAATATTTTTATTATAAAAAAATTTCCAGAAATTATTTAAATAATAAACCCATAGTAACATAATGAATAGACGTAAGGAAAATTAAAAAATCCTTTATTTGAAATAGCTAGCACATAATTGGTAACTAAATGAGGAAAATAATCAACAAATTTAATGAAATTGGAGAGAATAATAATTCCTTTTTAAACTGAATATTCAGCAGTCAATATAGATTATATTTAATGTGGATAACAATTATGTTGTTCAAATGTAATGATGACACTTTGAACCTTAGAGAAAATTTATCTTTTAATGGCCTTTTTATAAAAATATAGAGAGCAAATTTTAGTTTATTTCTTCTACAGAAA
The DNA here is from genome assembly GCA_905182995.1 of Paramecium octaurelia. NCBI lineage: Eukaryota > Ciliophora > Oligohymenophorea > Peniculida > Parameciidae > Paramecium > Paramecium octaurelia. The sequence continues at coordinate 488,337 of CAJJDP010000024.1, read as the reverse complement.
ATCTTCAAGCTTCAATTCTTATTTACCTTTAATGAGGCTGTTATATTAGTGCTCTTTAGTAGTTTAAGCCTTAGAATCAAACATAAAGCTTATTCAGTAAAAGCTACATAATAGATATTTTTGAAAATGAGGTTTTTAATTCTTTTCGAGCTTAATGATCATTAAAATAATATTTTCTTTTAATTGGATTTAGAGCATACTTTATTTATTTAATTTCACATTTAAGCAGGTATACTAAATTCCAATTGTTATATAATCTGCTCTAATGATCTTGACAAATAATTATTTTAATTTATTGGTTTGAATTAGTACTTATTTAATAAACCATTTTATTTATAAAACCTTATAAGGAAATCGTATTTAGTTTTTGATATTAATATCAATCATCATTATTTAGAGTTTAGCTAGTTTTAGTCCATTACAACGTTATTGCTATCTTTATTCCAGTCAACCTGTTCTTGGTTTCTATTGTGTTTTATTAATATAATATATTATTATATTTAATGTCATAAAAATTCGGCCCTCTTTAATTAAAAAAAAAAATTCAAAAAACCAATCCGACAGAAAAAAAACCTTACGTATAGTAAGAAACTGTGGAGAGTAATTAATTATCATATATACAAAAGAGCAAGAATAAGAAAATGAAAAATAAAAAAAATAGCAATTCAATCCTGTTGAAATGGCTCAGTCAGGAGGAACAGGTAAGACATAGGCAGAAATCTAATATGATTTAGTAAGGCTAAAGAGGTTAGGTGATAAAATAGAAAAAGTAAATTTATTGTTATAAACATTTAGAAAATGGAGTTAACATACAGATAAAAAATAGAAACATTTAATAAGAAAATTCAAAAAATGCCCGAACATTATGACATACCAAAGGTTGGTCCAGGTTGAAATTTAAATTGTGTTTATCTTAAATAACTAGATCACAATCCTTCGCTTAAATATCTAAATTAATATTTATTCGAGAGACATCTATCAATTACTTATATAAAATTTATAAGAACTATGTAGATGTAATTGTTTATTACTTTTACATTTTGTCTGTTTACTAATTTAGAATACTTTAAACAAAATAATGAAAGAAAGGTTCAGCTTTTTATCTAATATTATAAAATTATATTACATAACACTTGAGTTAACAAAACTTAAACGTTCAAATCTTAATAGCACTTTTATTTCTCAGTGCTATTCTGAAAATAAGAAATCAATTTTATATTATATAATTTTTTATGAATCCATAAAAATTGAGTAACTCAGAATTGGGAAATTTCGACAAATACATTGAAGATCTATATAATGGTTAATTATTAAGTGAAAATGATGTAAAACTAGTGTGCTAAAAAGTGTTAATATTTGCATTATTAATCAGGCTAAAGAAATACTAGTTGATGAACCAAACATTGTAGCAGTAAGAGCACCATTAACAATATGCGGCGATATACATGGTTAATTTCATGATCTAATCGAATTGTTTCGTATCGGAGGCAGATTACCAGTATTTTAAGAAATAATATTAAGGAAACAAATTATCTCTTCCTTGGTGATTATGTAGATCGTGGTTCCTAAAGCGTTGAAACCTTCAGTCTTATACTCTGTCTAAAAATACGATACAAAGATAGGTTGACTGTGTTGAGAGGTAATTAGTAATATTAGGATAGGTAATCATGAAAACAGAGAAATTAATAAGATTTATGGGTTTTATGATGAATGTCAAAGAAAGTACGGAAATGAGATTGTATGGAAACACTTTACAGATGTTTTTGGTTATTTACCATTGGTGGCAATAGTTGAAAACAGTGTAATTGAGTATTTCTATTATTAGATTTTCTGCACACATGGTGGTCTATCACCAGCAATAGAGTCAGTCGATCAGATCAAACAATTAAATAGAATTTAAGATATCCCTCATGATGGTGCAATATGTGATTTATTATGGAGCGATCCTGAAGAAACTAAGATGGGATGGGGTGTTTCTCCTAGAGGAGCAGGATGGACATGGGGTTAAGATATAACAGATAAATTTTTGCATCAAAATAAATTGAAATTAATTGCCAGAGCACATCAGTTAGTAATGGAAGGATTTTAGCATGTTCATCAACGGAAAACAGTTACAATATTCTCAGCCCCAAATTATTGTTATAGATGTGGCAATCAAGCTTGCATTGTAGAGGTTGATGATCAGCTAAAAATGAGTTTGTAAATTATTTCATTATAAAAGCTCATAATATGAACCTGCTCCAAGAGATAATGAACCTTAAACCACCAGAAGAGTACCAGAGTACTTTTTATGATTTAACAATTAAATATATTTTATTCAATTATTCACTGATGGTAGCATGTCATAAGTGAATCCTCCAATCCCTAACACTATCAATATAAACATTCCAGAATAAAACACTCCAGGTATTAAAAGCATGATTGCCAAAATAAAAATTGGATAAGTCTCGCCTAACCCTTTCTCTTGATATTGTATTATTCCTTATTCTGTAAATAAGATTCCTGCACTCAAGAGGAAAAACGATAAAACTATTGTTTTATAAGGCCTATTATATCTAATTCGTAGAGGAGGAGGAGATTCAGATCTCACTACTCTTTTTTTGTTAAGAGGACGTGTTTCGCTGTAATCCTTCATTTTATATTTACAATTTTTATATTATGTTTTTAATTTAATCTGTTTTTCCAATATTTCATTTTTAGAAATGCATCATTATTTAATCATAAATTAAATTATAATTACAATATTCATTCAAGAACAAATATAGAATCCTAAAAGGAATAAAATCCGAATAGATTTACATATATTTCATAAAGATATAAATGACTGCATAACTATTAAAATTAAATACTTTTAGATCGGTTGTTATTAATCACTACTTATAAAATTTAAATTCATATAGTGTTGTCTAATCATTAATCTTAAATGTGGGCTAGACTTCTTTCTCCAAACAACATTAATTGTATTCAATTGTAATAGAAAAGTTGAAAGTAAAGTCTTATTTCAAAGAGGATCGAATAATAATCTCTAATATGTAACTTAGCAAAAACCCTCTCATTATTATATCAATGATGGTCTTACTGTATAATTTTTGCTTATTAGTTGACCAATTAACAATGATATTTTTTTCTATCATCTTGATGTTTCCACTAAAGGTTTCAATCGACGATATACTTCTATTCAATTCTTTATTGACTTAAGCTTCAATCTCTTGATTTTATCCAATCAAACTAAAGCAAGTCATTTTGAGCAATTCTATAAACTGAGGAGATGATGTACTCAACATTATTAATTCTGAATATGCTTGCTCATCATTCATGTTTCTAGCAAAACCTTATTGATAGAATAATATCTAGTTTCTCAAATTTTGTTTCTTGTCTTCTGTGAACATCTTTTATCCAGGAATCACAACATCAAAGAGCATTTATTTCACTAAGCAACAAACCAATTATTTGTAATTTGTTACCAAGGGAGCAGTAGCCTTATTGATAGATAAATTGTCAATTGAAACTCTGCTTTCACTTTCGTTTTTCATTAATCTTAATATGGTTCTTCATGATTCTAAAATTTAATGTTGAATATTTAATAATTCCCTTTAATATTTTGAATTTGAAATGAATTAGCAACAATACAACGAAATGTTTACAGCATTCTAAACCAACAAGATTTTGGTAGAACAATTCGATATATACCTCAAGTAAAAAGTATTGCTATTGATTTTTATGAAGTGTGGTCATTTTTATGATGAGCATTTATTTCAATAATTGATTGAGTTATCTCTAAATAATGGAGTCATAGATCTAGAGTGTTTTATTAATTAATACAATGAGACAGTCGATACTCTATAATATCGATCAGAAATATTAAATAATAAGATTAAAGAATTAAGAATATTACATCAGCAATTGAGTGATTAGTTAAATTCGAATGCCCTGTAACAGAACTCCTTAACACTTTAAATTATGGATTGTCAAAACATTGAAACTAGAGATCCCAGCGTTTATTTATAAATCTGTTGTGGACCCAAAACATACAAGACAAGAACAATGAAAGGAGTTAGTCCATAATTCCAAGAATAATTTGAATTCCCCATAGACTCTGGTTGTTAGGATGTTATAATAACACTTTTTGATAGCGTAAGTAATTGAATCAACTCTAGATGAATGACAATATGATTGGGTACACTCAATTTTTGATTTCTGAACTGAGAGAATAAAAACTAAAAGACATTAGTGTAAATTTATAAAGATAAGATAATATGAAAATCAAAACTAAATTGCATGTGATTTTAAAATTTAATCATTCCAAAGTAAGTTTCTTCTAATTTAGGAAAGCCTATACAAATAAGAGCAATAAAAACTAAATAACGAAATAAATCAGAATACTTTAGAGGTGAAGGAAACATAATAGGCCTTAAATTGTCTTGCTAAGGTTTTCAGTGGTGGATGTATCAAAATAAGACAATTGCCTCCAATTTTGGAGATTAAAGAATTTGAATTGAAATGTTTGGACATATTAAATGATGCATTGTAAGAAAGGATATAAGATTGGGTACCGTTATTTTACAAATTAACTGGATTGGTTGTTGCATTATCAGTGATGATTAGCTTATATAGATGCTAATTTTTGGAGGTATTAACATGTCATCAATATTAGTTAACATTATTAGCAATTTTAATGTAACTATTAATTTTGAGAGATATCAACCAAAAATGGATGAGAATATTCACATATTTAAATGCTGTCTTATTCCTTTACGACTTACTCTGGATTTATTTATGTGGAGGAGTAATTATTTTAAATAATTTTAGAGTAACGGCATAACCAAAGGAGAATAACACATTAACAAATTTGTCACAGCACTAACTTATGTTGAACTTTTAGCTAAAATTCCATTCACTATTGTTTTATGGAAACATTCAGTAGAGTTTGAATAGTTTTTATCATATTTTATATGATCATAAATTCTTTTTAAAAAATTCCTTAAACTCTTATAATGACATTTAATCGTGTAAGACCCCACAAAACTTTAGAACATCTAACTATAATCTTAAAATTACTTTGAATTTCTTCCTCACTTGTGTTGTCCTTGAATTTTGAAAAGACTTTTCTTATTTTCTTTGAATCAATGTGGCCAGATTTATCAAAATCAAAAATAGCAAAAGCACTTTCTAATAATTCATCATGTTAGTCTTTATTAGACATGCATTCATTAAAAAGTTCTGAGAAATCTGAAAATTACATAGTGGTCTTATTATTAGGGAAATATCTATATTTGAATAATTCTATACTTGAGTTCAGTTACAGATACATAAGTTGGCGATTTGGGGGAACTGTCTTTTTAAGCATCTTCTAAATTTTCATTTGAATTCCCTTTTTTGGCTAATCTTCGACCTGGTTAGAAAGGCACATTAATAGATTGGGAATCCATATTTATTGTTTCTAATTCTTTTATCATTTAATTGATTTGGGCTATGTTAATATCTTCTGCTCCATCCTAAGAAAACAATTAAAAAATCTATCTTAGCTCTTATTAGTTTGTTTATTATTATTGCATTCCAATTTAAATTAATATTATAAATCAAGTTTAATTTATGATAATTTTAGATGATATTATGCGTGATTTATAACTGTTTCTACAATTGAAAATTAATTAAAAATAAATCTTTAGAAAAGTAAAATAAAATTGTATCAATAAATTATGTTCTGCATTGGGAAATTATTTCAATTAAAACCACATTAATGATAGGATTAACAGAAATCATATGTCATTGTGGAAATTAAATGCTTGATTAGTAAGATAACGAAGAATATATTTTTATAATAGATTTCATGATATATAAACAAATATCACTTATTTTATGACTTCTATTTAAGCCATTCATCATATTATTCCTTAGCATCTTTAATATTTTTGGTCATTTGTTCTTACTCTTATTGATTCAATTAAGAGAATAAGGCAGCATACAATTACTGATTATTTTATTGCAAAGTCAAGACTAATTTTTCCATTAATAAAATGGCATCATAATCTTCAAGTGGACTATCGTAGAGTTCAGCATATTCATCATCGCCTTCGTCATAATCTTCATCATCTTCATCATCATCCTATTCTAAATCTTAGATTTTTTCAATAGTTTTTTTAAGATCCTCTTCCTCTTCTGCTTAATCTTCTTAATCACAAGATTCCTCTTCTTCTCTTAAATCCAATATTTTTGTTGATAATCTCACAAATAATTTTCCAACTTCTGATGATGTTGACAATAAGAAATTAGGTATTTGAGGTAGAGAATACAATTAGCAAAGAGCGAAGATTAATCTATTGATATCCCATTCATATTTATAGAATTTTTCCATTTAGAGCATAGTTTAGAGGATCTGATCTGTTAATCCTTTACTGTTTAAGTAATTAACAGCAAGATTAGGATTATACCAGATACACATGCACAGAACTCCAATATTGACAATTTTGAATCTACTAGTTTTTTTCTCTTTCTAATAAATAATAAGTTGAAATACTTACTTGTAGATTAACTAATGTAAAGTCTATGATTTATGGGACCAGATTGTCTATTTAACCAGGGTAATTTTCAATTAATGCTATCAGAATAGTGGTAACTTAATTTTGGTCGGTTTCATCATTTCCATTGTCAGCAATAGCATAGATTTTTTAAATGAATCTAAAGATCAAGGAAATAAATGAATTTCCGAAGAAATCATTTTAGGTCAAAAATGTAGCTCCTCCTTTTTAGATGTAATTTCTGAAGGATCCCAACATCTAGGACACGAATTCACTTCCCCAATCCTTCTTGCACCCTTCTAACAACACATATTAATCCTCTGATAAACCTTAGATACTATAAACATTGGTTTCCTGAGGAATTCCCAATATAATGTAACATAAGACTGGATAATAGAACCACAAACCTGGAGTCAATTGTTTTCTTTTATAAAGCATTATATTCAAAATCTCTAGGGCTTCATTAATGAAGTCACATCCAGTTTCTGTTAAAGCAAAGTTAATAATCGGAAAGATGACTGATTCCAATTATATATAAGACTCTTATTGAAGTGGAGCATTAAGGATTCTTTTGATGGCCTCTAAACATCCTGATGCAGCCAATTCAGCTTCACCGTCATCATCAGAATCACCATCTCCTTAATTCTATTTGTTGCAATATTTTTAGAAAATAGTAGCAATATGAGCAGATAATTAATGAGCATAAGGAGTGATTTCATTTGTAAAATTCTTAACTATTTCTTCTAATGATCTTACAATCTTTTCATTATCGATCAATTCCATCAATTTAATATATATTTCTAACACCTAACTCAATTAAGGCCTTATCAAATCTTAAGCTTCCTTATGTTGAAGAATTTAACTAAATGCTATAGCTGCAGCCACTCTGACTGGTAATTCTTTATCTAATATACATTTCGATATTCCTTAAACTGCCAATTAAATGTTTTGTTTATTTTTAAATTCAATTGAGCCATATTCAGTAAATAAATGACATGCTCTCGCCCTCAAAAATCCAACTGGATTTGAGAACTCTTATAGAATGAACTTCTCTAAGATTTATTCTAAACCCCCTTAAATGGAATTTATTTTAGAGATTTAGTGAACCAAACTTTCAATACCCCATAATAATGCTTCTTTTTTGAGAAGATCTAAAGGTTGATTTGTTAATGGATCAACATTAGTGCTAAATGCAGTTTAACAATAATTAAGAAATGAAATCAACATCAAATTGCCATTTATATCTTTTTATTGACAAACCTCTTAAAGAATGTCATTTGCTGGATTCTTGATATTGTAAGTTGAAAGAGAGAAATCATCTAATCTTTTGATATATTCTTCAGGGTCATTTTTCCATAATTGATCATCTCTTGGAGTCAATTGCATTTTTGGAATAGCAATATGATATATGAGTTTGTCAAAATGAGGCTTGAGTAATTCCTTTGTATTGTCTAATTTTAAAGAGTAGAATAAATATTTGAGAGCAAACAAACAAGTTCTAGGTCCCTAGAATTAAGTGTTATCAGTTAAAATCTTATAAAATATTTCCATAAACCCTATGGCATAAGTTGATTTAATGTGTTCTGCAAACTCAGCCATATTTGATTCAACCATTTTTTTATTGGCAAATTTCTAAATGAATCTCAATATAATTCTGCTTGCCCATTTCTTATTTGTCCATATATATGTTTATTCTCTTCTGGTTTCTTCATCAGAATCTTAAGTTAAAGTTGATAACTCAGGAGGGGGAGGTGCTTATATAATTGTCTTGAAATAAAGCATCCATTTAGCTAATGTATTGTAATCTCTCATATATATTGGCATCACTAAATGAGTTGCGTGATGGAATATCTTCAAAATAACTTTTACTAATTATCCACTCTATTCATTGTAGCCTTCTAAAAACTTTTGAATGAGAGTTTCCAAAATAGGAAATGTTGAAGCAACTAATGGTTCCAATGGTTTACGATCATTTTCCAATAAAAATTAATGGACTTCGCATGCACGTCTCAATGTAAGCAACCCACTCCAAAGGTCTTCATATGAGGTGAAGTTTTGTAATTTAATTACTAATTATTGTACCAATTAAGGCCAATCATTAGGAAAGTCTATAGCTATCAATTTGTAGATCAGATCTTCATATTATGATCTTAACTTCTTGACTTGGATACACCTACATTAAATTATTAAGCTACCTTGCTAAAGCGTCAATAATAGTTGCTCGAATCATAATTTTTTCCTCTCCACTTATAACAAAGTGGCCTGGTTCTTTCTTATCGGCCCAATGCTTTTCTAAAAATGTTTTCAAGTTGACAACAGCGCTTTGTCTTAATAATTCTGGCTGTGTTTAATCATCCACTATCCTTAATAATGAAATGGCATATCTAAAAATTTGGAGGATTTTAATTACAATGGTTGTAAAGATGCTTATTTTAAAAGAGCCTCTCCATTATTTACACTTTCTTATGAAGTTCCATATGTTAACTATAAGGCATTGATTAAATATCCTAAGTCTTAGGTTTGCATTCACGAACTAATTTTTTAAAATTTATTTTAAAATTTTTTAAACTAAATTTGCGCTAAAATCAATTATATGCTTCCAAATAACTATTAAATATCATAATATCATTATCTTATGCATTAACATAATCCTCATAATAAAAGAATGGAAATAAGTCCATTTAACATTCTAGAATATTCTTAAGTCACTTGAATAATATATTTTAAATTAATAAGTATAGCTTGGAATAATTAGCCATATTCTTAAAGAATAATTCAATCAAATATATCTTTATAAATAGCTATATACCCAATAATTCAAGTCAAATTCATTGCCCACATTAATGTGTTTTATTTTTACAAAAATTTCACAAAGCTAAAGAACAGACTTTATCTCTCCTACTAGAATAGTAGCAATAAGAGTAGTTAAACTTGCAATTATTTAATAAAATGCAATAAAAATAATAAAATCTGATCTTATTTATCAGAAAAAATCTGATTTGAAAAAATTTCTAAACAAAAGTTTTGCTTTTTAAAACTTGGTGACATAAGAATGAATTAAATCTGAATATTAATCAATAGCATTTTATTTACGATAATCTTATTATATTATAATAGAATTTATTTAATACTAATTTTAGATCATTTAGTTTGATAGGTTAATGAGGAAAAATCAGAGTGCCAATAAATGAAAAAATGATAATTAAAATTCTTTAATAATTTATTTATAATTATGATGAAAAACAAAATAAGGCTTACAGCTCTAGACATAATGGCGCTAGTGACAGAACTAAAGCAAAAGCTAATAGGCACAAGGTATGTACTTAATTAATAAAAGACTTTCAAATATTTACAATATTGATGCTAAAACGTATGTTTTCAAATTTTCTCTTCAGGAATCGAAATCTTATCTTGTTATAGAGAATGGGTTGAGATTTAATCTTTCTGATACTATAGAGAAAAATAAAGTACCTTCAGGTTTCACAATGAAATTTAGAAAGTTTCTAAGGAGTAGAAGATTAGAAAGCATTGAATAAATAGGTGTTGAAAGAGTTGTTGTTTTTACTTTTGGTAGAGAAGATCATACTTACTACCTAATACTGGAATTATACTCTTAAGGAAATATCATACTAGCAGACAAAGATTATAGAATAATTTAATTAACTAGACAACATGAGTTTTCAGAAAATGTGAAGTATTAATGCTATACATTATAAGAGTTGCTCCTAATGAGATTTATCCTTTTGAATACACAGCAACAAATTATCTTGAGAAGTTTGATACTTCAATGGAAAGAATTTAAAAGGTGATAAGCGACAAACAAGGGTAAAAATTAAAGGAAGTAGTATTTAAACTTGTTCCTTGTTTACATTAAGCATTAACAGATGATATAATATAATAGTTGTAGATGAATTAGAATGAAAAGATTGTGAACCAATTTGATAGTGTAAAGAAAGTAGTGGATTATGCTATGGATTATATAAATAAATATCGTGCTTAAACTCAGTATAAAGGATATTTATGTGCAAAGGAAGCACCTAAGGATGCTGAATAGAAACCAAAATTCTTTGATTTTGCTGCTGATTAACCTGCTTATTATTAGGGAAAATATGTTGTAGAAACACCTACTTTCAATGAGGCTGTACATCAGTACTTTTTAGTTGTTGACAGACAGGAAGAAAATAAGCAGACTATTGAGGATATAGCTTGGAAGAAATTTGAAAATATTAAATAGGATTAAATGAGTAGAATTTAGAAATTACAGGCAGAACAGGATGAATATATAATGAAGGCAGGACTTATTCAAGAAAATATCAATGATGTCTAAGCAATTATAGATATTATTCAGAAAATGATTGAAAATGGTATTCCTTGGGATAAGATACAAAGAATGATTAATGATAGCAAAAAAGAAGGAAACCCACTTTCAAATATGATAGGTGGAATGAATTTGGTATTTATATTCATTTATTTGATTAGAAATAAAACAAAGTGACAATATTGTTAGGTAATAAGGATGATGAATATTCAGATTTGATTTAAATAGAAATTGATATAACTTAATCTGCTTATCAAAATGCCAGAAAGTATTTTGAAAGCAAGAAGAAAAATAGAGATAAGGAAATAAAAACAAAGGAGGCTGTAGAGTAAGCTTTGAAATAGGCTGAGAAAACTGCCTTGAAGGAAATCGAGAGAGAGAAAAATAAAATATAAAAAGTGTAAAATTAAAGAAAAAAGTATTGGTTTGAAAAATTCTTTTGGTTTATTTCATCAGATGGGTATTTGGTAATAAGTGGTAAGGATGTACAATAGAATGAAATGATTGTTAAAAGATATATGAATAAAGATGATATATACATGCATGCTGATATCTATGGATCAGCTTCAACAATAGTAAAGAATCCTAGTGAAGGTCCTATTCCAGAGGCAACAATAATGTAAGCTGCTACGGCAACTATCTGCAGATCGAAATCTTGGGATGCTAAAATAGTTGTATCTGCTTGGTGGGTTCATGCATCTTAGGTTAGTAAAAGTGCACCTACAGGTATGAATATACCAGCTGGTTCATTTATGATTTATGGAAAAAAGAATTTTATTTATCCTCCGAGATTAGAAATGGGTTGTACAATTTTATATCAGTTGGATTAGGATAGTATTAAGAGGCATGAAGAGGAAAGAAAGAAGAAATTAAGAGAGGAACAATCTTAGGTTGATGAATCTGAACAAAATGAAAGTGAAATCACTGAAAAAAATATACTTGATTCTGACAATGATGATAATGATGATAATAATGATAATAATGAAGATGATAATAAAGTAGATTTGATTGATCTAGAAAAAACTAATTCTGTTTAAACTATTTAACAAGGAGATAAGGAATATACTATTGTTGAAGTAAATCCTAATGCAAGAATGATTTAATAAAGAAATGATAAAAAATAGAAAGAAAAAGAACAATAGCAAAAATAATAAACTTAGTAATAGTAGTAACCTAAATAATAACCAAAATAATAATAATAAACAAAATAATAATAAGCTCCTAAATAATAATAGCAAAAATAAAATGTTAAAGAGGCTGAAGACCAGAGTTCTGAGGATGATAAAAAAAATTAGAAAAATCCAAAAACTTAGTAAGTCAGAGGCAAAAAAAATAAAATGAAAAAAGTGAAAGAAAAATATGCTGACTAGTCTGATGAAGAGAGAGAATTAAGATAAAAGTTAATGGGAGCAACTTATATGAAAAATGAAGCAAGACCAGAAAAAAAGAAAAAAGATAAAGATAAAAATGAGCCAAAAAAATAAGAATAGGAGTAAACATAATAGTAGGAAGGATAATAAAAGGATAAAGAATACTACAAAAAATAATAATCAAAATAAGAGTCTATTACAGTTAAATTGCTGAAGTAATAAGGTATAGAAGTTACAAAAGATGAAACAAATCCTGATCAATAATCATAAGAGCCTTTTCAATAAAACAATGAACAATAACAACAATAATAATAATAATAATAAGAACAATAATAATAATAATAATAATAATAATAATAATAATAATAATAATAATAAGAACAATAATAATAATAATAATTACAACAACAAGAGGTTTTATAATAAAAAGACCCAGAAAATGCAGATAATAAATAAGAAGAGGTAGATAGTGATGATGAAAAATAAGAAAAATAACCTGAACAAGAGGATGAGAACATCGAATATTCTGAAATGTAAAAACTTGTCTCCTATCTCTATGCTGATGGTATTAGCTTTATGCTTATTTATTAGATAAATATTTAAGTCTTATTCCTATGGTAGCCCCATATTCAGTGATAGGAAACAATAAATACAAGATTAAAATTGCACCTGGTTCTTTAAAAAAAGGAAAAGGTAATTTTTCATATCAAATTTTTCAGCTGGAAAAGAAATCTTAAATTTCTTCTAGGTCAATAAGGATATAACCAATCAAGAGAAATAACTATTGAAAATGATAACAGATGAAGAAATTGTTCAAACAATGTTGCCAGGAGTTAAATTAACAGGAGTTGGAATGCTTTAAATGAAATAAAAAGAGAAGCAATTAAAGAAATAATAACCGAAAAAAAATAAATGAGTTAAATAGAAATGTAATTAACTATGAAATTATAGTAATCATATTATCATATTTTATTAATTAAATATTCATTTATTTTCTTTTAACAATCTTCTTTCGTGAGTAAACTTCTTGACCTAATATATTTCTAATTATTTAATCAAAACTAATTCTAATAATACTAATAGCATTTTCAGAATTTATATAATTTCTACAATCATCAATAATAAAATATTTGTAAATTTCAAAATTTTCATAATATTTTCTAGCAACAATTCAAATATAACTATTATGGCTTACGTAATTAAGAAGAAAAAAGCGCCGATAAATTAAATGAAATTATTATTAATAATCTATCAATGAAAACGAATAACTAAGCTTCTAACTCAAATAACTTCAAACTTAGAATTTTCTTGAAATCCTAATCCAAGGGAGAGTCCTCATCCTTATATCCAATTTTAGATTCCTAGAAATAAGTTTTTGGTGAGGATGAGAAAAATCATAAAAAACCAGAACCATTAATTATATATGAAGATATATCTGATAGGTAAAAGTCTACTACTGCTTCATCAAGTTCTTCACATTTAAAGAAAATAACTAAGAGGATAACTTAGTCAATAGACTAAGAGGTAAGTCCAGATAATCAATTCACCTTCTACTAAATAATTGATAATTATTATCAACAACAAATAAATTTACCGATCAAGAAAGATAGATATGGTTCTCAAGAAAAAACCACAAAAAAAATTTAAAGATTATATACAGAACAAAGTGAATTTAAATCAAACTAATAAAGACCCTTAAAATTACATTTAACTTAATTCAAAGAACAATATAAATAGGAAATTACTAGTGTAAAAGAAAAGCTAATAAATTAATGCAAAAGAAAGTATAAAAAGTATCCAACTATTCTGAATTGATTTTTTAATATTTTTTTCATATTTATTTATTAAGATAAATAATCCAATAATGTTGATCTTTAAATAGTTTATTAAAACATAACTAAATAACTTTTTTGAGATCATATCACATAAGATTGGATGTGATATTAAAATAAATTGCAAATCATAAAAAAAATACTAAAAAACTGATAAGGAAATTTATTCTTAAAAATCTTAAACATAATTGAATTCAAAGTTATATCAAATGAGCTTTGTTATAGATAATAAGTAATAAAAGGCAGAAATTCATTAAGGATATCTCTTGATCATGAAAAGAAATCATATTTAATACAGCTGAAAGAAAGGAATCATGAAAATTGCTAAAAAAAATGGTAGAAAATAATGGAGTATGATAGTTTATAATCTCTAAATCAAAGAGAAAACACTGATTATTAACGGCAATTTATAAATTATTTATGCCAAACCGATTCTTCAATTATCAGGCAAATTTTAATATTTGATGTTATATAGAATATTGGCAGAGATCGAAGTAACAAAGTATATGCTTAAACCTGTTGATAGCCATTATGAAATCGAAAATCATTTGATCATAATATTTATAAGATTTATAATATCTTTATAATATATCTGAATTATCTATATCACAAATCCTCAATTGTTGGATCGCCGTCTCCTTAGGTCTGACTATCCTATTAATCTTAAAAATTTTCATCATATTATTATTATTAATTTTATTATTCTTCTTTTTCATCTTGTTAATTTTATTCTTATTGTTTTGAACCCTTTGTTGAGTCAGATTCTGCATCTTTTTTATTTTGCTTTTTCTCCTCTTTCTTCTTTTTTTCTTCATCTTTTTATTCCTAAGTCTTATATGATAATTATTATATATACTTTTCTAGGTTTAGTTATTGATTTTATTTTAGTGTACTCTTCGCTCACTTTATCCATCTTTTTCTTCAAATCTTCAATTAAAAATGCTGGATCTTAGTGCAATTCCCTCTTCTCTTGTTCTTCTAATTTTGATTTCAACCAATCTGTTGTATTTGCAAGATGTCCTAAGAATTTTACTTTTTTCTCTTCAGGAACCCAAGGCATAGTTGAATTAAGATTATTGGCTTTCTTGTGGAAATCAGTCAATTTAGTGATTGTTTCATTAATGAATTAGGGTCTAGCCTTAGCTTCATCTAATCTAACTTGGATTGGTTTTAACCTATTTAGTTTAGGAATAAAAATTACAAATTATTCAATTAAGTAAACTTAGTGTTGAATTTTTCAAAATCAGCTGTCCATGCTTCGTCACTATCAAGATATTCAGAATGTTCTTCAATTGTCTTTAAGATTTCAGCTCTTTCTGTTTCAGTTGAAGCCTTTTAGAAATATTCAGCATCTTTGACTTCTCTGACTGTATAAATAAGGGATTCCAATTTATTCTTAATTTCACTCAACTTTCTGCTATTTTCTTCAGCAGTTTCAAATTATTTAATAATTTTTTTTGATTCATCAATCTCTTATTGATTTAATCCCAAGACTACATGATGAGTAATAGTATAATTGATGGGGAAAGTATGAATAAATTTCTATTTTTTGAATTAAGGTTCTTAGTTGACTTATTCGGTAACTTTTGGTTGCTCTTCTGTTTATTAGGGTTCATCTGGTTGCTTTTCAGTTTCTTCAGAAAGATCACCTTCTTCAGAGTTTTCATTATCTTTTGTTTCAGTTTTATTTGTTGATTTATCTTTATCCTATGATGATGTTGTATTAGTAGCTGTAACATTAGGTTTGATTTCAATTAATTTAATTTCCTCAACTTTCATTTCAGCACTTTCTAACTTTATAAACTCATTTGAAGTGGATTTAAAAGTGAGTGAGATTTCAGGTTTACTGAAATTGAGTTCTGTGGCATTAGTAATATTGTTTAAATGATAGGACATTAATTTTGATTTCTAGCCATCTTTTTCCACATAGATATCTAATCTTAAATTTTTATCATAAGTGAATTCCAAAGATCTAGTACTTCCATATTTCTTCTTGTATCCAAACAATGAGAATTCTTTATGATAATCGTCATCATTATTAACTCCATTAATTTCAATAGAACTGCTGAAACTAAAACCGTCAGTCAATTAAACTGGTCTAACTTTGAATGAATGAGATAGATTAGCAGCATGGAATGCAGCACCAAATGCCATAGATTCATCCCCATTTAAATGTGTTCCAACTTCTACACTTCCAAAATAGGTAGCTAACACCTATTAGATCTTAGGAACTCTAATGCCTCCACCTATTAATTCAACGATATTGATATCCTCTTTAGTTTTGTTGCATTTTTCTAAAACGTAATTAATTGGTTCTATCAATTGTTCAAGTTTATTTTCGAATAATGATTCAAAAGTTGATCTCTAAATTGATGTAGTGTAATCTTCTCCATCAATCAAACCTTCCAAATAAACCTAAGTCTCTTTATTTGCTGATAATATTTCTTTGTATTTATTAGATGCCTTTAATAGTTTATTCATTGCTTTAGAGTTTGTAAAAATAGACTTCTTTCCTTTTCTTGATGGTTGATTATCGAATTCCTTTGCAAAGTGATTTGCTAGTAAGATATCTAAAGATTGGCCACCTGCATTTGGGATGGAATAGTCAGCTAGAACTCTTAATGTTTCAATCTTTTTCTTTTGAGCATCTACAGCCTAGAATTCAACCAAAGACACTTGAACATTATATGAACCTATGTTATAAAATAAAGCAGTGTGCTTATTCTCATCTTAACGTTCAAGGGCATAATATAGAGCAGCTGCTGTATTTTCATTGATGATTCCTAAAACTTCTAATTCTGCTAATTAAGCGGCTGATTTTAATGCACTATATAAAATATTTAATTTTAAATTACGATCTCTAACTTATGTTCCATTCACTTGGTACTGTCAATACAACATCTTTGATTTAGATCTAATGATTGAAATCCACTAACTTAGCTATAAATTTAAGAACCATTCCTGCCAATTCTTCGACCTTTACTATCATAGTGTCCTTTCCTTCTACTTATACGCCATCAACTTCAAAGGCAAATGTTCCTTCTCTCTAAAATCATATGTTTAGTATCCTTACCTCTTCAATCTCTATTTTAAAGTCTTCATAGGACTGTCTGGAAATTTCTACGATTTTTTCGTCATTCGCTAATGCTCCTAAAAATTTGTTTAAGAATGTAAATGTATTCTTAGGAGATTTGGATTTCTTGGAAACACCATCACTTTCGTACAAGCGCTCCTTATTGTAAAATGCAATCTTAAGCTTAGATTATAGATCTTACAGCATTTTCTGTTTTTCGTTTGCTTGTAGTATTCTCAATTATTGTGAAAGATTTGCCTGGACTTATTAAAACTGCTTTGATAAATTCAGATCCGAAATCAATTCCCAATACTGTACCGTTGGTAACAATAGCTAGGAGGCAAATGAGTAAGTATTTAATCATTAATAAAAATCAATAAAATATTCTAGAATAATTTTACACTCTCTTATATACACGTGTACATAGAAACTCATTTACTTTGTCTCTAAGAATAATTCTAATTATTCTTTTACCCTAAATGATGCTTATAATAATATAAAATCCTTTATCTAATATATTAATTGCTCATTTTCTTAATTGTTAATTTTTTTACATTACTTTTCTTAAAATGATTTCAATCAACTAAAACATGATTTCTATAGTCTCAATTATTTCTATGCATATAAAAATTGAAATTATATATTACATTATCAATAGAATCTATATAAATCATCTTACATCCTATGATAAAGAGGCTCTTATCTATCATCAATCTCACTTTTTTAAAATATATTTCTTTTTTCCAAAAATTGTTAAGTTTATAGATCTCTAAAATGATTTCAATTTTTCATAGCTTCACTTTAAAGAATTAAAGATAATTGCTCAAAAATATAACGTTGTACAGTCAGATTCATAATAAATTATTCTGAACATAAATATTATCTTATTGTGATAATCTTATGGCTGTTTTTTGTTTTTTAGATAATTGGTTTCTAATTCATTTTGACTGCTTTAAAATCTGTTCAAATTTTATAAATCTCAACATTTATCCCTTAAAACTTGATACCAACAATAATTCTATTTATTTTAAAATTTAATATTAAGGGAAAATATTAAAATCTTATAATCTCATCTACTTCAAAGAGTTCTACTTGTCTAAACATCTGAACAACTTCCAAATCTACATAAATGAACAAGCTTCATGAAAATTTTCAACTGTTTTCTTATTAATTTCAAGCTTCAGAGCTCTATTTATTGATGATTACAAAAAGTGCCATACTATCATTATTTTGACTCAATTCTGATTCTAATTGGAACAAGCTCTCTTAATAAACCTTCCATTAGATAATTCTTCAACATAATCAATTTTAAATTCTTTTTCTTTCTCAATCCTAATTTTTTTATTGAATTTGTTAAAGCAAGAATTATTAGCCTAGAAATAGTAGGATATTATTGTTTCTAGATCATATTTTAATACGCGATCAAAGTTAGAAAGTTAATTTCAGTAATTCAACAGCATAGTTATACCAAAACTAACTCTTAAAGAATATACATAATTTATAATTATTAAATTAATTTAATTTCAGAAAATCTAAGGTCTATTTTAATCAATTCTCTTTTTAATGACAATTTTTTCCACCATTTTTTCCCTTTAATGATAACATCTAAAGAAATGTTTATTTTCTTAAAAGTTTGCAAATATCAAATATGTTCTTCTTTTAGTATTAAAAAAATAGTTAATTTTAATTATTATTTTGAGGATCGTGGTTTTGCTCTAATTTATCTTTTTTTCTAAGATTAGTGTTCTTCACTCCAAAACAATAGAATTCCTTCCTCGAAACAAAAATCTACAAATTTTCTATATAAAAACTTTTAAATTAGATTAATATAATTATATTAATATATTGATTTTGAAAATTATATTTTTCTGAAGAGTAGAACTTAGAAAGTATTATGAAATCTAGATAATTAACAAAAAAGAAAGAGATTTATACAAATAGCATTATGTTTATACATAGATTTGCTGGCAATGATTTAATTTAAAAAAGTATCAGCTGTCAATATTATTCCAATTATTATAACAATAAAATTTAATAAATAAATAAAATTTTATACTAAAAATAGATCAGTATATTCAATAATTACGAAATCGGCGTATATATAATACCGCATTTTGTTAGCAGAGGATAATATATTAAAAATATCTTATTCCAATTACATATGCATTGCTTCAAAGTACTAAGATTTGTCTCTTTGTGGTCTAAAGTGCCACTTGGCTCATTACATCCTTCGTCTGGTATAGTCGCATAATTTGATGCCGATAGCTATTCCTAAAAAGTAAATTTAGGAGTCAACACTTATAGAGATAACTAAGGAAATCCTGTACTTCTGGAATCTGTACAAAAAGTAAAAATTTTCTTCAATTAGGCTATGTAAATAGTTAGAGAAAAAAATTTAGATAATGAATACCCTCCCATAGAAGGACTCTAACCTTTCATCTAAGCAGCAATTAAACTTGGATATGGTGAGAAGTACTACGAAAAAAATGGTAAATACATTGCTGGGTGCTAAGTACTCAGTGGAACAGGGGCTATAAGATTAGGTTTTGAACTATTGAATAAGTTCGTTACTCCAGGAACATAAGTTTTTGTTCCAAATCCAACTAAATCTCTTCACCCGACTATCGCCAAGATAGCAGGATTGTAATCTAAAGAATATCGTTATTTCAATCCAATTACCAGACAAGTAGATTTTTCAGGGCTTTTTGAAGATTTATAAATTGCCCCAAATGGATCGATTGTATTATTCCATGCTTGCTCACACAATCCAACTGGATGTGACCTTGATATAGATTAATGGAGATAATTATTGGATTTAACAAAATAAAAAGGCATTCTCCCATTTTTTGATATGACATACTAAGGATTTACAAGTGGAGATATGGACTAAGATGCTTAAGCCATTAGAATGTTTACAGAAGCAGGTGTTCCCATTATGTTAGGATAATCTTTTGATAAAAATATGGGATTGTCAGGTTAGAGAACTGGATGTCTCAGTATAGTATGTTCTAATGAAAGAGAAAAGGAAATGGTTGTCTCTTAATTAAATTTGATAGCCAGATCTCTTTGGTCTTGTCCACCAGTTCATGGAGCCAGAATAGCAGAAACTATACTCAACAATCAAAAAATATATTAATTGTGGTTGGATGAAGTCAAACATATGGCTTAAAGAATAAAAACTATGAGATAAGGCTTTACTAAAGCTTTAAAAGACTTAGGCTCTCCTCATGATTGGTCACATCTCTCAAAATAATTTGGAATGTATTCATTAACAGTAATAATTATCTATATTTTATAAGGGTATTGGACAACTCCAAATTAAGGAACTTATGGAAAAATATCACATCTATTTATTAGATAATGGAGGAATATCGATAGCCGGACTGAATGATACCAATATCAAGTACGTAGCTATGGCTTTTCATGAAGTGACTAAAAACACTAGATTGTGATAAATAAAGATTATTTATATATTAAGTCTAATGTTTATTATTTTAGTTTGTCGTTGTTAAATTGAGCTAAGAATTTCTAAAACTAAAAAACGGATTTAAAAATTTGTTTTATAATTATATTTATTTTCGTTTTTTTTGTCAACTCATAGTTTTCTTTAATTTGTTGTTACTATCATTTATCAAAATTTATGAGTTATTATGTCTGAAATATCTATCAGAGTGTTGTTTTAATAGTGAAATTATCTGATAGAATTTTATTAAGACATTTTCTAAATGTACTTGATATTGATAAATTGTTGAGCAGAAATATTCAATATTATTATTTTATTATTACTTCACTTGGAATCCGTATTTGATATTAAATCCAAGATTTGATTTGAAGACTTCATATTTCTGAATAAATGTTATTTTTGCTACATCTTTTTTTAAAATTATTATTATTAATTTCTACTTTTAGGTGGGATTATCAACCTGTCTTCAGCCATTTTTGGATTCCTCCCTAAATTAATGTTGACTAGTAATTTCCAAATATTATAAATACTTCAAATATAAAATAAAATATTCTTATTGAATCTCAAGTCAGACATTATAGAACTTCAATTTCATTCAATAATACATTTTGGATCTTTCTTTCTTTAATTGTTAAAGCCATAAATTCTAATTATATTTTATTTGATCCAGATCATCCTTATTCCCTTATAAAACTGCCTTCTGATTTATAATTTAAAAGCTTTAGATGTTGCTTATAATAAATTTACACAAATTATTCAAGGAATCTCATGAATTTTATTAAAAGTTCCAAACTGTATTCAAACGTGCAAATTTCCATAATAGCGAGTCTTTAGTTTAATTCTCTACTGAACTTAATATCTAGATGGAAGGCCCAGTTATAATGACATTAAAATAAATTAAAATGGAACATTTTAAATAATTGGAATAGGAATTCAAAACCAGATAAAGACTTATGAAAGATCTAACATAAAAATTTTCTGTTAAGTTTAAACTTTTTCAACCAACAACAGACAACAATTTAAAATATTAATATACCAATCCATTTGGAAAGTTACTTGATTATATAACAAATTGGTGAAGAATTTAGAGATATTCATTATCCATAAAAATCATTGGGTAAATTACAATTAATAATAATGTGCGCGAAAAATTTACTCAGCATCCAAATAATTTAAATTCTTGATTTGGATTACTATATAAGAATCTTTATTATCTAAATTTTAATAAAACAACCTGCTACTTTCTTTTCTTTTTATAAATTCTATTGATTTAAAGAAAACTATAATTACTAATTTAATTTCATTACATAAAAACTAATTTTCTTCAATTTGTTGTATTTCTTAAATTACTCTCTCATTTAAACTTCAATTTTACATCTATCTATGTAATTTATGATAGAACAACTTTCTTTATTATTCTACAACATTTCTAATGAAAAGTTCTCCAGATAGTTTAATCGCAGAAAGAACATGGAAATTTCTAATCAACATAAGCTTTATTTAATTCTATTCTAAAGTTGAATGTATAAGTTCACTCTCCTTTTCATTTATGACAAGATTAACGATACTTTTTTTTTAAATATCAAAAAGAGAAACTATTTATGTCTAATTAGGTTATGAAATAATTAAATCTATTATTTCAAGCTTAAGCTCCATGTGATAGTAATATTTGTCAATATTATTAAATTGTTACCAATGAATTACTGCCAATAATAATTATTTATATACAAAATGATAATAAGAAATTCACACCCATTCTACATCTTCTGTAGTTTGCCATCCAGTTATATCGACATTAGGTCTTTCGGTCATAGTTCTCATTGGAGAAAAATTTCTTTAATTACTGAGATTCAATCCTGTATTCAATCTGCTGGTATTCGAAACTTGTTTAAAAGATGATTTTAAATTGATAGAAAATGTTTTTATTGGTTTTCTTGATATTGTTAGAGGATTAAATATCTCTGGGTATTGTCTATTTTCTCTGTTCTCTTGTTTACTCCATTATTATCTAGGAAACATCATTTGATTCTTTATTTGTCTTATTAGATTGCTTCTCTATGGTAATATCAGCTGTTCTTCCATATTTATTGGATGAAATTTTCGAGTCTAGTCTTCCGAAATCGGCCTTGCATGAATATGAAGGGATTTCTTTTAATACAACGTACTAGCTTATATTTTGTTTTCAATTAATACTGGATTATGTTTATCTAAATTTATTTAGAATCATACTTACGTAAAGTAGATCGTTTAGGAATATTTAATTGAGTATCAACATGATGTTTAAGAGATTGAGGATGAATGGAATTATTTGTGTTTGATCGGATAAGTTTGTTTATTTGGCATTCTAAATAATATATATCAACTGTTGTAGTCGATTTCTTCTGTCTCTTCATTATTTAGTTTATATTAATATAAAATTATTCATTTGTTAGTTTTACTTTATTTATTTTATAAAAATTCAAATATCTTTTATTTCAACAGAAACACAATAGCTTCCATTTCCTTCTATTTTAATAAACTCAAATGAAAGTTGATTTGAAACTTTTAATATGAGTAAATTAATATTTGATATTATTATTATTATATTTGATAACCCAATAAGAAGAATTCCAATTTAGATGATTTTATAGATTAGAAGCCTTATTAGATCTAAGGAAATAGTGATTTATTATTAAGTTAATTCACCTTTTTGAAGGAAAAAGATTACTTTCTTTTTCAAAAATAATAATATTATTAATTAGATAATAAAATTGAAAGAATTCCAAATAACAAAAACTATATTAATCGTGTATAATCAATAATGATAATTATGAAAAGATATAGTTTATTTTTTAAAGATTTGAATTATTAATTAAGGTTATTGATAATTAGCAGAAACCTAGGTTTTGAAAGAAATGGAGTATTAGCATATAGATTATCAAAATATTAATTTATTTACTTTGCTTTGATTAAAAAAAATTTTCTGCAAACCCTAAATAAATTAATTTGATGAGGAGACTAAAATTTATTGTTTGATAAATTTAATTCAAAATAGTGAAAATTTAGTAATTATAAATAAATGTATTAAGTATTGATTTAAATTATAACTTTATTATTGAAATAGAGATATCTTTAATTCAAATATTGTTGTGGATGCTATATTTGCTTTTGCTAAACATTTTTCTAAATTCTTGCATATAGACTGAATTGCTCTTTCTAATATTGACAGAATCTTGTCTTTAAGTTAACTTTTAAGGAACTATAGATTGCCTATGTGTGGAGGAAATTCTTGGTTTGGACTCATCATTCAAAGTTTTGCATATATTGGCATAACTTTATTACTATTTCTGCATCTTAATTGATTAAAAAAATAATATTACTTGTTATTTCATTAAAGTTGCTAAGGATGATTAATAAGGATTGGTTGTATTGTGTGAAGATGAGGTTTTGTGTCTCAAATTAGATTAATAAGCATCATTCTCTAAGTTTATTTTTAATCTCATCTATTGCTTTAAATAGGATTCTAAATAGATATTACTCATTACTTTAAGGGTTCTATGTCAAATTGTTTGTGTTATAATCTTATTATTTTATACTTCGATAGCTTTTGGATTAAGTATTGTTTTAAGAATTCTTCACTTATTATTTTAAGAAGTAATCTAATTTGTATGATTAATGCCTTTATATAGAAACGTCTTTATGTAATTAACTTTGTTGCTGAATATTTTTGCTGAAGGTATAAATATCAAAGGCATACATACTTAGGTGGATTACTGCAAGTTGCGAATGAACGCTCTAAGGATTTACAAATAGTTTATGGTTTACTGTATGTAGTTACATTTTAGTTCAAAACTTCTATGTTGTCAAAGAAACTGTCGTTCATACTCATATTTTGAATTTAAATAAATAAAAAGAATTTTATATAACAACAAAGGCTATCCACTTTTAGGTATATTTTATTTTTAATTGGAAATAACTTAATAGAAATGTAATAAATCAAATATATACGTGACATAATCATGTTGAATACAAATCAATATTTTGTGGACTTCCAATAATTACAGAAAAGATTTTGTACATTTTATAAATATTTTGGTGATGTTGTTTTAGGGTTATCTTTTATTTAAATCGTATGTAAATTTATAAAAAAGGATAACAGATTGAATGGATTACTGTCATTACTTTTTTTCTATGTTATTCTAATAGTTTCAATGTTTATTTATATAAAACTATATTTTGATATTAAATTTAGTGTTTTAATTAATAACAACCTTTCTCACAATGATATCTCTAAGGATAAATCTATTATACTCCTGAGCAAGGGTTAACAGAAGAATTAAATCGATTTATGAACAAGTTTAATCAAAAGAATTTATATTGGAAATAATGTTTAAGGTATATTTTAAACCAAAACTACACTTTGTGTATATTTTTTTTTAGATTTTAAGAGATTAAATTAATTGATAACTTGACTATTAAGATAAGATCTTTTTAATAATTAATACAAAATAATTATTTTGTAAGGTTGATTATTTTCTAATTTTTAATTTTCTATATATATTATATGAATAAAGACACTAATACTTAGTAATATTTATTGAGATTAATAGCGATACTCTTATAAAGGTTGTGATAGTAGGAAACTGCAATGTCGGAAAATCTTGCATTTTAATGAGATATTCTGAAAACTATTTTACGTCTTAATATTACAATACGATTGGTGTAGACTTTGTATTTATCGATCTTATTTAGAGAAAACTAGGGTGATTAAAATAGGGCATTAAAATGTGAAATTGCAAATTGTATTTATTTTAAGTAAATTCAGTGGGATACAGCAGGACAGGAAAGATTTAAAGCACTAACAAATAACTATTATAGGGATGCTCATGGAGTTGTCATAGTTTATGATGTGACTGAAAGATCTACATTTGATGCAGTGGATAGCTGGATTGAGGATATAGACAAGTAATGATTTACTTAAGCCATTTAACAAAGGTATGGGAGAAAATCTGTTTAAAAATTAATAGTCGGAAATAAGGCTGATGTACCAAATAAAAGAAAAATAAGCTTATAGGAAGGGAAGGAGAAAGCAAAACAATTTAATGCATAATTTCTTGAAACATCTGCTAAAACATCTGAAAATGTGGATAAATTATTCATTTCTATTTGTGAGCAAGTCATGAATATGAAATAGTAATAGCCTTACAATCAGAATAATAATTTAGCTTAATAACAATAGAATTAATCCTAGAATAGGAATAATAGTAATGGCTGTTGCTGATGTAATTATTTAATTCTTTTGTTTTTTAATTATTTTTATGTATAAAACCAGATTAATGGGTTGATATTTTCATATATTTATTTAATTAACTTTTTATTTTGTGATGAAAATAATTGTAGATGGAATTACCGTCTGATTGTTGTTGATGCTAATGTGGCAATATCTGATATATCTATAATATTAATATTTATCAAGTTGATGAATTATGGAATCTCATTATATGAGATTAATGATTAACAATTTCTATATCTGAAAACTTATATCATTCGTAATAATAATTTATATTATTTAATGATGCACGAAGAGCAAGAAGCGGAAATAACTCCTGACTAATTGCAATAATTGAAGATGTGCAAAATCTTCAAAGACCACGTAAGCTTAGGATTCTAAAATTTAGCAAAAAGATATAAATGCTATCGATTTTTCAAAAGATGGATAATATTTGGTCTCTTGTGATGATTAGGCTCTTAACGTGTATGATGTCCATTAGGGAAAGTATATTAATTTCTAATCAATAGAAAAATGAGAACACTCTATAATAAGGTGAAGGAAATAGATCTTGTCAGATTTACACATCATAATTCATGTGTTTTATGTGTTACGAAAAAAGAGCCTTATGATATCTACTATTGGTCACTACATGACAATTAAATATTGAAAAAGTTCACTGGACACACTAATATGTAAGATTAAATTGAGTTACCTTTCTGATAGAATACATTGGCTAGATTTATCTCCTGTCTCAGATGATTTTTTAAGTTGTAGTATGGATGGAACATTAAGGTTGTGGAATTTAGCATCAGAATACTAAACATCTGATGGCTTATTAGATTTATCTGCTAAAAAAACATTTTGTGTAGCTGCATTTGATCCATCAGGATAAGTTTTTGCGGTAGTGTTTTTGGAATAATATTATTGTATATCAAATAATTGGTTATACTTATATGATTTTAAAAAATATCATTCTGGATCATTTTAATCCAAAAAGATTAATTGTAGTCAAGTAAAGTGTATTAAGTTTAGTAATAACAACAAATATATTTTATGTTCTACTGGAGATGGCACAATACTTATTTTAGATGCTTATACATTAGATACAGTAAATAATTGAGTTTATAAATAGATTTGCGAATTAAGCGATTTTAACAACCAGGGATCCATGATAGAGGCTGGTTTTACTCCTGATTGCAATTACGTAATAAGTGGAAGTGAAACAGGAACTATTCATATTTGGAGTCTTTCAAATGGAAGTTAAATAGCAAAATTAGATGGACATCAAAAAAGATGTAAAGTTGTTAAATTCTGTCCTACTTATTTTTTGATGGCTAGTGGCTGTAGAAATTTAGTACTTTGGATTCCTGATTAATTTTCTGTTGATAGCATGAATAACAATAATAGTAAAAGAAGTTTAATGAGCATCTGAATTAATTCATGTATTTTTATATATATTAAAATAATAATTATAATCTAAAATGTAATAGTATAGCAGCATTGAAGTAAATTAATGCTTACAATCTTATCTAGCAATTTGATGAATTGATGAGTAGCAAGTTTTATATTGAAGAGGTATTTGATGAAATGTAAAATGAAAAGTTGGACATACCAAATACAGATAAAAACAAAATCATGTTAACACTTGTAATGTATATCTTCTATATAAAAAGGAAGAAAATCTAAAAGAAAAGAATGATTTCCTACTTTCAGAAGATTTTAATTAGTTTCAATAATTGCTTGTTATTTCATTGATTACGATCAATTTTTCTAGTGATGATCCATTTTTCAGACATATTACAATGGTTGTCAAGGCTATCAAAAAAGCCATTAAGAAAAGACTTACTTAGGACACTAATTACTTCTAATCAGTTTAGGAATATAAAGTAAGATTCATGTTTTCTAATAGAGAATTAATAATCAACTCTCTTTAAAATCTTTTATTAAGATATAAACATTGGATTCATCACATCCACACTATAAATAAAGTCTACAGCATTCATCTTTCTCAATAAATCAATAGCTGATAGTTTTATGAATAAGAAAATATCAATTGAACAAAAAAAAGAGCGAGTAAGATTGACTCTCTCTTTTTTCAATATCAACATTTAGAAAGAATTAAATGTGTAATAAGATTTTAAAAACTAATTTTTAAGAAACAATAAATTCAAAAATGAATTTATTATCTTAAACGAAGAATTTGATCAACAGAAATAATGCACAACTTTTCATGTCTATAAGCCAATGGATGATTAAATTTATTTTGTTAAACGAGTAAAAAACAACCTAATTATAGATTTAATTGTAAGGCATTCCTATTAATGTTACATTTCAAGATATTTTTAATACAAAAAGTTCTAATTAAGATTACTTAACAATTCAAGAAGCACGTATTCTATAACGTATTTCACATCCAAATATCATCAGACATTATGATTGGTGGCTTGAATCAAAAAATTAACAACTATTCCTCTACACTCAAATTGAATATTGCATCTATCCAGGATATATCTCACAAACTAAAAACCTATTGAGTTATTCTTATTTTTATATGAATCCTATGCCATTGGAATAGAAGAGCAAATTAATAATTGAAATAATCTGCCAAATAATAAGTGGTTTGGAGTATTTGCAGCAAAAACAAATAATCCATGGAGATCTCAAGCCTGAAAGTATTATGGTTACTACAAGTATCACTGGGGAAATCTAAGTAAGCCTATTCTTCTATAAACGAGGTAATGTTGGCCGACTTGAATCATTCATACTCTTATTTCGAAGATATGCAAAAACAATTCAAATAAGATTAACCTCAATATAAATAACAAAGCCTTTAAGCTTTGGGAGTATTGCTCATGCACCTCATTCTCACATTCCCTGGAGAACCAACATTAAGGAATAATTATGTATCTAAATTGTCAAATTACGACATTGATGATTCCCTAAGTGAATTTGATAAATGGGCTTAGAAATCTGTAAAAAATCGACATAAAGAATTTTCATTTTTTTTATACAAAAATTTGATCACATTAGCAAAATCCCTTTTAAAGAAATAGTAATTTAATGAATTGCATGAAGTAAGAACTTTTATTTAAAATAATAAATAATTTGATCATCTATTAGTTTGATTTATTTCATAGTTTTTTTTATAAAAATAAATAAATAATAATGTAATAGAGATAGTCTCATAAAAAACTGCCCTCAGAAGTCATTCATTCCAATAACTATTATATTATCCCAAAATCACTTAAGTATTAAATTTCATTTTCTAAATCTCAGATCATCCTAAACTTCAGCCTCGAGTTAGGAGAGAAAAAAGGTTGCCTCGACTAAGAATATCGATTAATTCGAGTAGATTTACGATTCCGAAAAGCTTTTGACAAAAAATCAATAAACTACTCCTTATTAATCTAATTTGGAATTATAATAGGCATTACATTTTTCTGAATAAAACAACCAAAATTTATCTCGTTATCATTAATAGTTAATCTAGAATAACGTAGATCTTCAAAGTCTTTATAACAAATCAGAAACATAAAATAAAAAATTATAAAATGAGTTAAAACTATTTCAAAATAGAATTTCACTAAAAGAAAGTTAGCTAAAGTAGGCTTAAGAAAATGGAGTTTAATATATGGAGGATATTGCAGAATTAAAGATTTCTATATAAAAAGTAGTGTATTTGTGTTATAAAATTAGCTTAATTCTACGTTGACTAAAATGAATGAAGAAAACGCATTCTACAAGGATCAATTAAATACCGCTGAAACTTAGAATATTCTCGCTGGTTAAGGATTATCCAGCAGAAAAGATCTGGATTCGCATGGTGAGTTCAACTTGAATAGATCAAAGTAATCTTTAAATTCTCGATAATAATCTTAAAGTTTTTAAAATAACTCTGCATTTACTCACGATAATATTTAGAACTATTAAAATTAAATCTTGCAATTCTAAAAGGAGTTAGCAGAAAAAAATCAATTAATAGTCGGTTTGTAACAGCAAGTAAAAAATTTGACAGACTTTTAACGATAGTTATTGACAAAATCACAAAAAAAATAACACAATAAAGGATTAAAAAACTAAATTTATACAAGTCCTCGGCAAAAGCCCATATATAAAGTGCAAATTAATAATGAAAGCTAATTATTGACTAATAGAAATCTTTTAAATTTAATTAATGAATAACAGAAACCTGATCTTCGATTTCATAAAACCAATTAATCAGAAGAATTTGATGTAAAAATATTACTAGGTTAGGTTGGACCAAGTATCAAATCATCTATTACAAATCGAAAGAGCAAATAATAGTTATAATAGATTTATAAGAAAATTAATTAATCTACCATATACACTGCTGGTTTATATTCCAGTTTGTTAGATTATTAATATTTATCAAATGTAATAGTATTAATTATCATTTCAGAGTAAACTATTAAGTTCTTCTTATTCTAAAGATACATTATAACAATGAAGATCTCTTAAAAATATTTTAATTTATTAAATTTATTTGTTATTGATAATGTAAATGCTACTTTATAAATTTAACATAATTAGAAAATTATTCTCAAATTATTTATAACTCAATTATAAATACATCAAAGAATGTACATTAGAAATAGTGATTACAAAGTAAAATATTTGAAATTTGACAATATTTGTATTTAATTGAATTGATTTATTTTTAGATATAATAAACAATCACATTTTTATTTTGGTTGATCTAATATATTTATTTTTTACGAGGGAGTATATTTGATACATAGGTAAACAATCTTTTTTTATTGCATGAGTGTTTTAAAAAGGGTGATTATGCAAAAATAATTAGCACTCAATTTATAAATTTTATTATATCTTTTCTATATATACTAATAATTTATCATATGTCTTCACGATTAATTCCAGTCTCAAGTTTTAGATTACAAAAAATAAATCCCAAAAATTAATCAAATGGGGTGCTCAATCATGAAATAAGTTAAGACTGATTAAATGATATAAAATAATTGTGTCATTGAGCAGAAAAATCAGATCAAGAAGAAGAGTCTCTTTTATAGATATTCTTTTAAATTAGAACATATTTCATCAAGTACGTTGATGATGAGAAGAAAATAAAAGGTGAATTGATTTCGGAAAACCCATAAAGTCATTCTAAACCAAATGAATTATTTTGAATGATTTAGAGCTGTTTGTTTTATTATTTAAAGTATAAGAAATTGAGTTTAAACCATGTTTTTATTTTGATCTTCATCCTTTTTGAGCTATAGTTTTAGAATCTTAGTATATATGATCAAATACATTACACACCTTTTTGGAATTGGAAATTAAAACTAACATTCAGTGAAAAAAAATGATTACGGTTATTTAAACTGGGTAAAAGAAGTAAGAAATGTTTTAAAGATAAGAGAATTGTAACTAAGTCCTCACGATTATGTTGAATATAAAGAGTTTTGTTTATCATTATACTTATATATAATGCAGACAGATAAAATTGTGTTGAGCTTTAATTAAAATATATTCATTAGATAATAATCCAAGTTATTGTGCTGATCCAAATATTTCTCTTCATAAGTTAAAACAATTCCTTATGGTACCTTGGAAATCAATCGAAGCTATAATTAAATTGAGGCCTAATTAATAAATTGTAACCACTTTATCTTCATAGAGAGAATTAAACATTTTCTCTATGATGATTAGATTCAATGATAATATTTTAAAGCAAAATAATTACTTAATTCATAGATTTAACCTTAACAATTGCAGAAAGAAGAGTTGAAATATTTTATATTATATAAATTAAAACTAAATAAATGTACCGTTTTTGTGTGATAATTTAATAAAATGAAGGTTTTTGCTATAATGGCTTTGTTGCTAATAACAGCATACTCTCAATCAAACGAAATAGACGTTGTGTTGAAGATGCTTGCAGATTTAAAAAATGGGACAATCAAGCAATTATAAGAATTGGAGAGTGATTGGGAAGCAACGAAATATGTAATGTGTATAATATGACTTTCGATCAGCAAAAACAAGACATTGTTAATGATTTATAACGTTCAGCATCGACTCAAAGGGGTGAATGCAATAGAAGAGATTAAGAATGGGCAAATAAAGAGCGTGACATTAGAATAACACTCAGCTATATTAGTTGGCTTGAGAAGAGAATCAAAGAGAATAACGAAAGACTTTAAAGATTAGATGTGAACAGATGTGAATCAAATGCTAATTTCATTAACGATATCAAGAATTCAAAGAAAACTCTTAATTTAATAGCTTTCCTTAGAAGAGCTGTGAAAAATGCAAAAGAAGTACAACATTATGCAATATAAGACTGATTTACCCACTCTATTGTAATCTGCTTAATTCATCCAACTAAAATCCTTCTTGGCTGACGATGGAGAAGAACCAGAATTGACCTCCGATGACAATGAGCCTCCCCATGTCTACGATGAAGTTACTGAGACTCCTGAAGAAACATCAGTAACTGAAACTGAAGAAGCTGAATAGGATGTAACTTCTGCTGCACCAGAAGAGGGAGTAGAAGCAGCTGATCATGAAATAGAGGAAGCATAATCATCAGATGAACCAGAACAACCAGTACCTGAACATCCTTTGGAGGCTGAAGAGAAGGCCACTAATGAACAATTAGCAAAGGAAGCAGCTGCATTTAATAAAATTATTGAAAAGGGATAAAAGGCTCCCGCTTAAGCTGGATCTGGAAAGGATTATTCTTAATTTACAGTAGCATAATAGGAACTCTTGAACTTTTTGGATATCTTGGAAGATGAGGTCAGAGGATCATTTGGAAAGAAATAAGACAATCAAGTCAATTCAGCCATGGGATATAGTGACTTTAAAGGTTTGATTACCAAGGAAAATGAAACATTCAGAGGACATTTAGCTGCCGAGGATGTCAATTTGGTATTCAATTTAAATAATAAATTAAATAGGAAAAATTACAAAACCAATTGATCACAATTTTATAAGCCACAGCTGCATGCAAGGACAGATTAAAGAAAATCTAAAATTCTATTGATTTGGCTAATGAAGTATGTGTACCATAAATACAATTAGGATTTGGCAAATGCAGAAGCTCACTTCAAATCAGTTAGTGAAACTCTTCAAGAGGAATAAAACACTTTTGAGGATGTTTACAGAATTTACTCAAGCCAAGTAGGTTCTCAAAGTACCTCATATAAGAGAGATGTTTAATCCAAAATTACAAATTGATTATGTAACATCAACATAAAATACAATCATTTTATAAAGCTCTAAATAATTACTATATCAATTTCTCTTAAACTTGGCCTCTCTAATCTTCCCCACATATCTATTGAAAGCACCCTTTAGATAAATATAAGGATTTTTTCTGTTTTTGATTCCAGCTAAAATTGACCCAATTATGTTGAACCCAATGATTGCCATAACAATACAAGCGACTCCTACTATTGCCCTTAAAGGATATCTGATATCGTTGATTTATAGAAATTCAAATATTGTATTTACTAAGCTGAATCCAAAAATATAAGTTGAAAAAGAAAAATCGAACACCAAAAACATCAGCAATAGCCCTAAAAAGTCCATAAATAAAGCACAACACAATTTAATTATGAACTTATCTAATATTTTTTCTAAGTCTTCATCAAATTTGATGTCTTCTTGTGATTTATAAGTTAAATTTTAAGACATAATTTAATTTTTATGAAAACTTTATAAAAGGCTATAAAGAAAAAAGGAAGCTTGACTCTCATAAAATAAACAGATATGAAAGTACATAACAGTTATAAGTAAATTGATTGAATATATTGAAAGAGTTCAAAATGCTCCTTTTTAAAACAATATGTCGAAGTATATTTTGAATGGCAATCAAGTTTATGTGGCATCTTCCTCAAATAAATCCTTTGAAGCTCTAAAACAGAATTTGACATTAGTTGAACAATTTACTCCAAAAGTAATTCTAAATGATGAACTAGATAGTGTGTATTGCTTGATACTCTTTCGAATCGAGTCTTAAAATAATGGATTCAGGATTCAACTACAGAAACATAAGAATAACAATTATTAGGCAAAAAAAAATATACTTAATTATTTCTCAAGGTATTTCCTAAATAAAGGGAATTCTTCACAATGCATGATAATGGCACTTATGTTTATTAAGTTAAAAATAGGCAGATTGAATTTTAGGATTAATTATCAGTTGCATATTATGCATGTAATGATCCTAAAATGATGATCATGATATCTAAACCTGATGAAGTTTTATAAATAGAGGATATCGTAAACAATTTTACTTTGGAGGACCTAAAAAATGCATTTTTGGACACAATTGAAAAAATGAAACTGGCTATTGTGAAACCATAAGCAGATTCGTCAGACTCATTTACAGATATTATATTTATATTCAGGAATACTATTTTAAAAAATCACTCATATTTATTCGAAACTTATGTTAATTATCAAGCAGCCCTTTTACAAAAATCTTCAAGAGTTATGGATAAGTGTTTTCTATTTACAAATCAGTTTCTGGCAGATCAAGTAGTTAAGGTCAGCAAAGAAAAGTTCTTTGATTATAATACATTGTATTTAGAAGAGAAATTTGATTAAAAGAGCAAGGATGAACTTTTGGAGAAGATTGTCATTGCTGGTTACATGGTTGATTATTTATTAAGAGTTCGTGCTATGAATGGATAAAATCCTTTTGAAAATACTAAATTCAATAAGTATTTGAATTAAGATGATATTCCAAAATATTTAGAACTTCACAACTTTTATGCTGATTAACTCTATAACTTTTAGAATTTTACAATCTAGGCATCGCTGTATAAAAATCCCTA
The DNA here is from genome assembly GCA_905182995.1 of Paramecium octaurelia. Classification (NCBI taxonomy): domain Eukaryota; phylum Ciliophora; class Oligohymenophorea; order Peniculida; family Parameciidae; genus Paramecium; species Paramecium octaurelia. Next base: position 453,687 of record CAJJDP010000024.1, on the reverse strand, counting down.
AAAGAGTCAATATCTTTCATTTGAGGAATCTGTAAAAAAATTCAAGGAAAAGTCCTAGACTTTTAAATACCAATTTGAGATTATGCAAAACTCTTAAATGAAACAAGGATTGGTCTTGCAAGACTTATTTAAAAGATAGATCAGTAAAATAATATAAACAAGAATGATGCAAGGAATAAATTAAAAGGATATCATAAGATCTATGCAAAACATAGGAAAGGAAATTTATTCAAAGGAAGATTTGAAAAATTACTTAAAAATCTTATTGGAAGCCAATGCTCTCTTAGGATATCCAATGAAATTCCCTGGCAATTTAAAAGACATGATGCTTCCCTATATATAAAATTTATAGATAGAAAAAGAAGCAAAGGTTGTTTCAGGACTGACATTTCAACCCTTAACAAAGAATTTATCATTTGCCAAATTACCAAAAAAAGAATCAAAACCAGATGAATTTACTGATGATGAATTGGATGAAGGTTGCTATCGATATGTCATAACATAAGATGGAAGCAAATAAGAATTACCTGAAGAACTTAAACACAAATCATTTGAAGAAATGAAGAAAATAGCTGACGAATACTAATAGATTAATTTCAAAGTGAATGAACAAGGAAAATACGAAGTTATTGATAATGCCTAGACTAGATTAAATCAAAAAGAAGTGGATAAAATATTACGAGAATTAGATGCCGATGATGAGAGTTAGAAAAATAAAAAAAAGAATTTAGAAAATGAAGACGACGAATCAGAATCCTTGAATTCTAGGGGAAGAAGGATCAAATAAAAAAAGAAGTGATACTTTATGTATATAGATATATTTTCATTATTGGTAGATTAAACACATTTTTTTCTAAATTAATTTTTAACATATATGCATAAGAATCAAATTCAAAATACTAATACTCGGAAGCCATCTAATAGTTATTTAAAAACTGAGTTCAGTTGCTCATCTCAGATCAAGGATTTGAGATACACAACAGACCCTTCTCCGAATAGGGCAAATAAAGAAAATGTTGTCAAACCATCTTATCTTAAAGCAACTCTCCAAAATCATTTAATCAAATAAGATAGAAATATAACTCCAAATGTTGCCAAAGGTAGCGTTATAAGCTTGTTTCTTAAATAGAAATAAGAGGAGTAGCAAACAGAAATAAAATTGAATTCTTGTTAAATGCACAAAAAGAAATTGAAATATGAAATCAATTAATAATAAATGTGTAGTAGATGTGCAATTGATTATGCCATCCAATATGGAGTGCCCATTCGTTATAATGAACTAGACAGAAAAATGCTCACATTTGGATAAGATGAAGAACATGAAGAATTTCAGACTTTTACTTAAAACACATCAAAAGAACTTTAATACATTTAAAATATACAAACCTAATCTGACGGTATCATTAAAAAAAAAGAGTTAAAAGATTTCATTGTTAAGGTTGGAGATGTTATCAGTTAGAATATGTAATTTCTAAAAGTAATTCAATAATAATCTCTGACATATGATAATTCAAAACAATTAGTAAATAAAATATTAGATGAGCTACATTTAATGAGTAAGACTCTTCTTAATGATTTATTTGATAAATAATAAACTAAAAGTCAAGGTTCTTTGTGCATATCCAATGATCTTCCTCAGTAAATTAATCTTAATAGCTTTAAATCAGTTGTCACTTAATAAATTAATGATCTCCAAAATATAAAGAAAGACATTATGGAGAATGTTGATAATATTATCACTTAGATGGATGTAGCTCCTTTTAAAATTATTATTAATAAATACAGTGAAAAATTAAAAACCTTTGAGAATACTTTATTTGAAATATAAGAATAATGTATAATTTTATATTTAAAAAAATAGACAAATAACTTCCTTAATAAGGGGACAATAATACTTTTACAAAAAAGATGAGAGATTTAAATTTCAAGAAAAAATTATCGAAACTCTTTAATGATTTACTAGAAAATTCAGTAACAAAAACAAGTTAATTATCAGATTAAGGTATTATTATTGATATATCAAATTAGTTAATAATAATACAAAGTTTATTTAATTGTTATAAAAAGTAAATAACAATTAAAATACCAACACAATCTTCTATTCATCTATTTTAAAAGTAATAAATTATAATTAAAATTAAAATTAGGATATTAATTCTGATGAAAAACCCAAACAATTAAAAGCCAAATATAAGCCTTCTGAGTGATTTGCTTCATAAAATAAAACTAATATAATCTAAAATAATATAAATTATTAAGCTTAAATCTTAGATACTAATATAATCAATTATATCTGTTAAATTTGAAGACTTAAAAATTGTACATTTTATATTCTACTTTTCTTCTATTTATATTTTGTGTTCTACTTATAGATATTAACTTAAAATGAGTATCATAATATGGAATCTCAAAAATTGCGATATCTAGAATAGATTTTCAAGTTATGAATTTAATGATAAGAAATAATGCTCAATATTTAGATTCTATGCTATTAAATGATAAGATATTTTTGAGATTGCTGTGAAACTATTTAAATATCAATTTAGATAAATTAATTAATAATCATCATTTTCTCGATTAAATTAATTCAATGTACTTAATCAAATTACTCCGAAGTTTCTCTTATAATATAAATGAAATTATTTTATTGCCAACTTAATACTCTTTCTCCAAATCTATATCTAAGTAATTAACATTAGCAATCCCAAAATTATTTGAACTCTTCACAACTTTGCCAACTTCCTATTCACCATTTATGATTATTTAGTCTTCCAAATTATCTGTATTATCATTGGAGACTATTTTAAAAGGTAGCAATCTCTTCCTAATGACACCGGTGTGATAGGTTCTTGCTGTTAATTCTTAACCTACATAGCAACCTTTACTTAAGTTGATAGAATTCCAGAAATCAAAATTAACTTAAAAGGGTATTTTATTGACAACTTCTTTTCCTTCAAAAATAGCTTCTGTCAATCTTGAGATTTCAAAATGCGCTAAATCCTAAACTTTAATATCATTTTCTTTTAAATCTGGCATCTCATTAGTAACCATTCTAATTCCAATCGAAGAAGATCTTGGATCGACAGCAACAATATTTCTATAATCCCCTTCTTCGGATAAATCATTATTGGGATCTGTAATTGCTTCACCTTCCTTATTACTTAATTTAACTTGTGGTCCCTTAAGTTTAGACGTATATAGAATACATAAACTTAGAAGACATGCAGTTGATCTTCATAATCTGTAATTTAGACTTTTTTCCTAATCAAGAATTTCTTAATATGGTTTATTAAAGAGCTTTTGATTTCTTTATCTATGTCCATCCAAATTTCATCATTACAATATTACCACTCATCATTCTTTTGACTTATAATACGATTTCTTACATTTAAGGTCTATGCAAAATGGCTTCACAAATGACTCTCCCATTTGTATTAAGGAATAATGTACTTTGAGATTGCTGGATTTAGCGAAGGTCATTTGTGGTTATTCCCTGCAGAATTTCACAAGCATCTCTTCCTTTGATAGAAACGATGCTTCGATTGTCAAGACGTGCAAAGTGACTTAATTTTTTTAACATTTAATTTTAATATATGTTTAAAAACAAATTTTGAATGTTATTAGAGTATTGCTGTTATGATCATTCTTCAAGACGACATTTAATAAAACAATATTTGAATTAAAATCTAATCATAACACCAGTTTATGAAAATAGATTATTGATTCAATAATTCCTTTGATATAGCTATAAGAATAAATATCATTCTTATCTAATTTAAATTATCCAAAGCCATATAATTTTATGTTATCTACATTTAACCTTAACTTATTTATATCCTTAGATTCTTTCCCCAATTTGGTTATAATATGTTGTGATAAAATTAACAAAAAAAAAGTTTGATGAAAATTTAATAAGTATATTATAAATTCATAATTATTATAACCAATATAATTTATGCCACATTCTATCAATTCAACTGTCTTTTGAATTTCAATATTTCTAAAAATAATTTTAGTATAGCAATATATTTAATAGTAATTCGTGAAAAATTAATGAATTTTATATTAAAATGCGTGGATCCTTAATATCCGCTCCGTATTTGCATTACTTAGTCAAAAACAAGTCCAAAATAAAAATTGTCAATGTTATAATGACAGATCACCATCATAACAAAGAGGAAAATAATAAATTTGCTCATGCTCACAGAATTACTTTGGATTAATCAACACTAAACTTGATCGATATTACAGCAACTCCAGTACCAGTAGCTCGTAAATTACCAACCCAAAAGACTTTTGAGAAATATATTTAAGAGAATTAATATGATCATCTGACTCCAATAGTGTTTTTTGATGAACATATTCATTTCGCTGCTAGAGCTTGGTTTACATTTAGGTATTTTGGATTCAAAAGGGTTTATGTATTAGATGGCGGATTTAACAAATGGCACCATCAACATGACTTTGATAAGAATGATAGTAAAGTTTATGAGGATTTGAATTTGTGTATGATTAATGTTTATTTAAAGAGGATCAACCAAAGGATTAAGTTACTTCACTATCAACTAAGGATGTATCTGTGATTTCCTATCTCAAACAACACAAGGACGCAAAAGGTGATGATTGGTTACTTTTGGATGCCAGAGATCCACCAAGATATAAAAAGGGATCTATTCCTGGATCTTATAATTTACCTTATTCAGAATATTTGAATGATGATCACACAATGAAATCTACAGAAAATTTACAAAAGTTATACAAAATTCATTAAATTGATATTTCAAAGAAAATTGTCAATACTTGTCAAACTGGAAAATTAAGTTGCATTGCACTTTTGGCATAAGAAATTCTTAAGAAAAAAGAGTAATAACTAATTTCTATATGTTAGATTACTTTTATTTGATGGGTCTTATGAAGAATGGAATCATGAACACCCAATGAAATAATGAAGCATACATTTATATCTATATTTAATAATATCCATAATCTTCAAGCTTAAATCTACTTAACGAATGCCAATCTTGAAACACTTTCGCCCTTGTACAATTATTTGATACTAAACAAACTGACATCTTTGAAGTGAATTGATTATTATTTGTCCAACAGATTATCTGCTAATTTATTTATTGCCTTCTGATTATCCTTATCTACTCCTTGAACTATTCCAAAGATAATTTAATCTCCTATAGTCTTCAGTAAGTCTTTTGAATTCTCTATGGTGTAATCTTCAATTTAATCAATTTTAACTTTTATTTCTGTGTCAAAACTAATGAATTACGTATTCATATTGTTTTCATCTATTTTAATATTACCTTCAAAGCACACTTACTATTCCTCACTCTTGATCAGTCCCTTCTACTTATTTTACAACACTGGGTATTCATTAATTATAACATGCTAAGTTTCACTATCCTCTTCATCTTCTACTGTGATTACTATTGGATTCGGTCTCACTCTTTTAGCAGGAGGAGGTGAATCTCTCTTCCTTCCTTTCCCTTTACCCTTCTATTATTCTTATTAACCATCTTGATTATTATTATTTTCTTGATTTCCACCCCAGCCCTGAGCTTCATTGTTTGATGATCCCCATCCTCCAGCATTCTCTGTAGGTGCTCCTCCACCCCAATTATTACCATCAGATTACCCTTGGGCTGGTTCTTTATTCTCTTACTATGATTAACCCCATCCCTCAGATGTCTATTATCCCCAACCTCCGCCTTCATTTTAAGGCTTTATTTCTCCTTCTTCTTTGTTTTCATTATTGCCTCTTCCTCTACCTCTGCCTCCTCGTCCACCTCTATCTCCTCCTCTTCCTCTTCCTCCTCTATCTCCTCTTCCGCCTCTACCTCCTCGTCCACCTCTTCCTCTAAATTCCTTATTCTCCTAACCATTATTAGAATCACCCCATGCGGGCTTATTATCCTATTATTATTAATCTCCATTATTGCCCCATGTTGATTCTGCATTACCCCAAGATTATGCTTGCTAAGGTACTTCTTCAGGTTATCCCCAACTCATAAATTCTAAATATTTTATTATTCTAATTCCTAGCAATATTGTGTTGCTTTGTAGTTCATTTTATGAAGTGAAATTTTAATAATTCAATTTAAATTTATAATACTATAACTTATAAAATATATTATAAGTTTCTTTAAAAATCGATCGATTGTTAAAACACATCAATTACATGTCAATATCGTTCATTCTGGTAATGACCCCAACAACACTAATTTATTTTTAATAATAACTCAATTTAGTATAAAATGTAACCTCACCATATCTATCTAAGTAAGCATTACTGTTAATATACTAATCACAAAGTATATACCTGCTAAACATTTAGAAATACACTCAACTTAACTTCTAGACTGAGCATTGAAAACTACGTTAAGAATAGTCATAGCTAATTACATAACAATAATTTTAGAACATATATACAAAATATAATCAATATTCTTCATTCATTTCAGTCCGAAATAATTTGTCTGGTATAAAGGCTTCTTCTATTCACTTCCTAGGAATTTATGGACAGCATTTAAAAACTGAGTGTTTTCTTTTTCGTGTTGACTAATTCTTTTTAAACTTATTGAGAAGGGTTTGTTTTTTTTAAAATACTAGCTTTTGGAATAGAAAGTGAGCCTTTTCGTCTTCCTTTAGTAGAACAACAACCCATTTTTGAATTTTGCAAGCAAATATTATTTTTTGTTACTTTTATTAAAATCAATTAGTACTGAATATTTAAATACCAAGAATTTTCTTATAAAGNCAAAGCACACTTACTATTCCTCACTCTTGATCAGTCCCTTCTACTTATTTTACAACACTGGGTATTCATTAATTATAACATGCTAAGTTTCACTATCCTCTTCATCTTCTACTGTGATTACTATTGGATTCGGTCTCACTCTTTTAGCAGGAGGAGGTGAATCTCTCTTCCTTCCTTTCCCTTTACCCTTCTATTATTCTTATTAACCATCTTGATTATTATTATTTTCTTGATTTCCACCCCAGCCCTGAGCTTCATTGTTTGATGATCCCCATCCTCCAGCATTCTCTGTAGGTGCTCCTCCACCCCAATTATTACCATCAGATTACCCTTGGGCTGGTTCTTTATTCTCTTACTATGATTAACCCCATCCCTCAGATGTCTATTATCCCCAACCTCCGCCTTCATTTTAAGGCTTTATTTCTCCTTCTTCTTTGTTTTCATTATTGCCTCTTCCTCTACCTCTGCCTCCTCGTCCACCTCTATCTCCTCCTCTTCCTCTTCCTCCTCTATCTCCTCTTCCGCCTCTACCTCCTCGTCCACCTCTTCCTCTAAATTCCTTATTCTCCTAACCATTATTAGAATCACCCCATGCGGGCTTATTATCCTATTATTATTAATCTCCATTATTGCCCCATGTTGATTCTGCATTACCCCAAGATTATGCTTGCTAAGGTACTTCTTCAGGTTATCCCCAACTCATAAATTCTAAATATTTTATTATTCTAATTCCTAGCAATATTGTGTTGCTTTGTAGTTCATTTTATGAAGTGAAATTTTAATAATTCAATTTAAATTTATAATACTATAACTTATAAAATATATTATAAGTTTCTTTAAAAATCGATCGATTGTTAAAACACATCAATTACATGTCAATATCGTTCATTCTGGTAATGACCCCAACAACACTAATTTATTTTTAATAATAACTCAATTTAGTATAAAATGTAACCTCACCATATCTATCTAAGTAAGCATTACTGTTAATATACTAATCACAAAGTATATACCTGCTAAACATTTAGAAATACACTCAACTTAACTTCTAGACTGAGCATTGAAAACTACGTTAAGAATAGTCATAGCTAATTACATAACAATAATTTTAGAACATATATACAAAATATAATCAATATTCTTCATTCATTTCAGTCCGAAATAATTTGTCTGGTATAAAGGCTTCTTCTATTCACTTCCTAGGAATTTATGGACAGCATTTAAAAACTGAGTGTTTTCTTTTTCGTGTTGACTAATTCTTTTTAAACTTATTGAGAAGGGTTTGTTTTTTTTAAAATACTAGCTTTTGGAATAGAAAGTGAGCCTTTTCGTCTTCCTTTAGTAGAACAACAACCCATTTTTGAATTTTGCAAGCAAATATTATTTTTTGTTACTTTTATTAAAATCAATTAGTACTGAATATTTAAATACCAAGAATTTTCTTATAAAGTATTACTTTAGTTATTTTTCTTTACATTGTAGGGATATAAAAAAATTATTCATTTTAAAAAACAAAAAGTGATTTTTCAAATAAAATGGTGAAATATTAATTCATCAATCCCGAGTCAACTAATGCATTTAAAAAGTAGAAAACATTTTTGCTTTATATAAAAAATAATTCGAAGGAAGATATAATAATATAAAATAATATAAATTAAGTATTATCACAGTTTATTATATATCTAAGAATTGTATAATAGAGTTTTTAATCCCTTCGTATTTATTGATTAGAAAAAGGGTGATATGCTTTCAAATATTAATAGTTCCTAAAACTTACAACTTTCTAATTCACAGTATTTGCTTTGAGTTTTTAAATTCTATAAAGAAAAGAAGTTGGAAGGCCTTATTCTAATATGAAAGGAAGGATGATATTTTGGTCTAGTTTTCTTGATGAACCTTTTACTCAAAGTTTCATGGTTAGAATTGTGTGTTGAAATTTTAAAGTGTGGAATATTACGTACTTAAATTTTAGTCTTTTTTTAATAAAAAATTTGTTATCTAANCTCTGCCTCCTCGTCCACCTCTATCTCCTCCTCTTCCTCTTCCTCCTCTATCTCCTCTTCCGCCTCTACCTCCTCGTCCACCTCTTCCTCTAAATTCCTTATTCTCCTAACCATTATTAGAATCACCCCATGCGGGCTTATTATCCTATTATTATTAATCTCCATTATTGCCCCATGTTGATTCTGCATTACCCCAAGATTATGCTTGCTAAGGTACTTCTTCAGGTTATCCCCAACTCATAAATTCTAAATATTTTATTATTCTAATTCCTAGCAATATTGTGTTGCTTTGTAGTTCATTTTATGAAGTGAAATTTTAATAATTCAATTTAAATTTATAATACTATAACTTATAAAATATATTATAAGTTTCTTTAAAAATCGATCGATTGTTAAAACACATCAATTACATGTCAATATCGTTCATTCTGGTAATGACCCCAACAACACTAATTTATTTTTAATAATAACTCAATTTAGTATAAAATGTAACCTCACCATATCTATCTAAGTAAGCATTACTGTTAATATACTAATCACAAAGTATATACCTGCTAAACATTTAGAAATACACTCAACTTAACTTCTAGACTGAGCATTGAAAACTACGTTAAGAATAGTCATAGCTAATTACATAACAATAATTTTAGAACATATATACAAAATATAATCAATATTCTTCATTCATTTCAGTCCGAAATAATTTGTCTGGTATAAAGGCTTCTTCTATTCACTTCCTAGGAATTTATGGACAGCATTTAAAAACTGAGTGTTTTCTTTTTCGTGTTGACTAATTCTTTTTAAACTTATTGAGAAGGGTTTGTTTTTTTTAAAATACTAGCTTTTGGAATAGAAAGTGAGCCTTTTCGTCTTCCTTTAGTAGAACAACAACCCATTTTTGAATTTTGCAAGCAAATATTATTTTTTGTTACTTTTATTAAAATCAATTAGTACTGAATATTTAAATACCAAGAATTTTCTTATAAAGTATTACTTTAGTTATTTTTCTTTACATTGTAGGGATATAAAAAAATTATTCATTTTAAAAAACAAAAAGTGATTTTTCAAATAAAATGGTGAAATATTAATTCATCAATCCCGAGTCAACTAATGCATTTAAAAAGTAGAAAACATTTTTGCTTTATATAAAAAATAATTCGAAGGAAGATATAATAATATAAAATAATATAAATTAAGTATTATCACAGTTTATTATATATCTAAGAATTGTATAATAGAGTTTTTAATCCCTTCGTATTTATTGATTAGAAAAAGGGTGATATGCTTTCAAATATTAATAGTTCCTAAAACTTACAACTTTCTAATTCACAGTATTTGCTTTGAGTTTTTAAATTCTATAAAGAAAAGAAGTTGGAAGGCCTTATTCTAATATGAAAGGAAGGATGATATTTTGGTCTAGTTTTCTTGATGAACCTTTTACTCAAAGTTTCATGGTTAGAATTGTGTGTTGAAATTTTAAAGTGTGGAATATTACGTACTTAAATTTTAGTCTTTTTTTAATAAAAAATTTGTTATCTAATAAACAAATTCAAAAAAGCAATTTAGTGAATTAAGAAATGAAAAATTGAAATAGATTTAAGGGAATATTAGTAGAATAGTGATGGATATGATATAAATTATAAACTGAATAGATGTCTGCATGAATCGAAAATTCATTCCAAAATTTCCTTGGCCTTATATAATTTGGATTGGCGCTACGATTCTTATACAAACAACCTGACTTTTTCAACTTCATGATCTGGAGTAAGTCCATGTGCCAAATTTACAATGTATCTTCTTGTAGTCTATAACTTCTCAATCATTTATGAAATTCTTTTCTTAATAATAGCTGGAGTTCCAAATAACACCTAAGTTGAATATAGATAAATATTACTCCTGGTTCTAGATTTCCTTATATGGTTCTATTGCCTTCTATGATTTTAATAAGTGTTTCATCACTTACATTAGAATCTAGTTGAAATCCATCAACTAATGGTTTGTCATTATAAGTCAGTTTCAAAAATTCAATAATAACCTTTTTATCATTTTAATCCTTGGCAAACATAATCAAAGGAGTGTCCGGACACTCTTTCTTGAAATCTTCAAACAAAATCCTTAAAGAAGGAATAATAAATTCTATGTAATCCAAGGCTGGAATTTAACTACATTAAATTACAAGATATACCCTGCCCAAGAGTCAAATATCTAAACAACTTAAGCACCTCCTTACTTAACCTGATTGATTAAATATTTGGCACTTTCTTTTGCTAACAATTCTAAAACCTATAAGGATCCCTCTGTGTATAAATAGAGCCATTTCTTAACTTTAGAGAATAGTTTGCTAGATCCTCCTTCTACCATATATGCAAAGACAGTCCAAGGAGCACCACAGAATCCTATTAGATTACATTTTCCTTGCAATGCTAATCTGGTCAAGAATAGTGCATCGTACACGTGTTCTAGATGCTCTGGATTGGGAGGATGGAGCTTTTGAATATCGTCTGGAGTAACCAATGGATTTGCAATGACTGGCCCTTTCTTTTCTTCAATTGTGATCTTATTCTTAGGATTATTGTTACTTCCATTCCCATCATTTTAGGCAAAACCAGAATATCTGAAAAAATGATTGCTGCATCAATATCAAACTGTTTAGTTGGTTATAAGGTGATTTCAGCAGCAATAAATGGATTTTGGCAAGTAGCAAAAAAATCCATTTCTGCTTTAATTTCTCTATATTCTGGAAGATATCTACCTGCTTGCCTATGAATTTAAATCGTTCATAGATGGTACCTCATCATCCAAACAGGTGCTCTATCAAAAGGAGCAAATGATTAAAAGGCATCAACTACTCTATTATTTATTTGTTTTGGAAACTCTTTGAAGGACTTCCTTTTTTCTCTTAAGTTTTCTGGAGTAATCTTATGTTATTCCAAGGTCTCTTTCAGTATCTTTAGATGTTTCTGATAATCCATAAATTAATATTTTATGAAAACTTTATATTAAATTACAGATAATGTATTTTGGATGCCTTTTCCAAAGCAAGAATACATTGTGTAGGTCTCTTAGTATTTAAATAGAAAATATGGACATCATTATTATATTTGGAATTTGAGCGAACATGATTATACAAGAGAGTTATTTTAGAATTAGGTTTCAATGCACTCTTACATTGGATTTGCATGTCCACCTCTTTATGAATTGCTATTAATATGTAAATGCATTTTAGAATGGATACAACACGAAGGTAACATTGCAATAGTCCATTGTTAATAAAATAAAGGAAGGAGTGCCATGCTTCTTTCAATTTTTTGGTCCCTTGTTTTTAAAACAAGTATCTAGGAGAGTTTTTACATCATAGCAAAGGCTTTGGGACTTACATCTCCATTAAAATCTCAACTCATGTACATTCATAAATACCTAACACACTTGCTCTCAAATGAATAATTAAATACTCAAACAATCAGAGTGAAATCAGTGATTTTGAGTGGGATTCCAAAGTAATTAGAACAATTCAAACCATACTTTTCAATACTAGATAGGCGAGGGACATTGTATGAGGAGAAAGGCCAAGTTATACAGAAAAATGAGCAATGCATATTTATTCTGCCTAACTTATAGATTAGCAATGATATAGTATTCCGATGCAAACATATTACCCCTGAAAATGATTTGATTCCAATATTTAGATTTTAGATCCATACTGGATTTCTATTCAAAAACATTATTCGTTTCTAAGTCAGCGATTTAGATTTTCAATAATCATTTGATGACGACTTTTATATCGATATTGTGTATCTGAGAGGACATGAAAACAAAAACTTGCATGATTCTGAAAAGTTAAACTATGATTAGCAATCCTAAGAAGGTTATCAGATGATAAAATAGTTATTGGATACATGTTAGATGATGAGTTTAAATGTGAAATTGTAATTGTTCCAAGAAAATGACATAACTAATTACATGCCTGAACATCCATAGCCAATATAGAAACTAGAACAGGTAGAGGAGGTAGTGGAATAGAACTAAAGAAAGGATAGTTTTTAAGAAAAGGAGACTTAGTAGGTTGTACAAAATCAAAGTCTGTAGTAGGAAGAGACTTTAGTGTAAGGAAATGAGGTGGATAAGAAATAAATTGAATAAGATGGCGATGATGATGATGATGATGAAATCATAATTTGATAACTATAATTTATGTCATGTAAGATTTTCAAAATTATAAACAAATGCACACCAAAACAATTGCCAAAAGTAAAAAGCGTATAAAGAATAGTATGTTTTATTTATTTTACACGTCCTTCTATTTTGATAGATGTATGCTTCTATGATGACAAATGTGAAGAGGATCGCTATTTATTCAATTCTTTAATATTTTTATATTTATCCAAAAAACTTCATTTAATCAGCATGTTGCATTCCAAAACCGAATAAAAAAATAATCCTATAATAGATGAGGGACTTACATTTCACTAATGCCTATGAAGATAAGGATGATGGAATAATAAAATAGTTGGTCTTTCATCTCGATGCATTAGATGGCTAGATTGATAATGAATGCACATATTACAATCTTGAATCTCAGGTTCAAAGAGATATGACAGTAACACTCCTCCAATGAAGATGGTTAAACTGCTTATAAATATGATTGTGCTAATCCAATATTGGGTGACAGTTTAATATTCGAATAGTTTGTATTCCTCGAATTCGTTTTAATTCTCATCCTCAATAGATCTCATGAATTTTGTTTATAATAATTTTAATTGAAGCATCCTTTTAAAAATTCTTGGCAATACAGTTTCAGAAGCAGAATAAACAAATAAATTTCTTAAATCTGGATATAAAAATATTTGATCATATATTGCATCACATTAATAAAATAATATGCAATAGGTGGAAAGATCATGGGACATGCTCAAACCCTCTGCTAGAGCATAAGTATCATTGAATCCAATAAGGAATTGGGTCGAGCACGTGGTACCTCAAGTAGAAAAGGAAGGAAAAAAAGAAGGCAGACCAGATAAAAAGATTGTTTTCCTTCTAGGTGATCCAACAGCTTACCCTAAATTCTAAACTCCAAATGAATATAAGGAGATAGTAGCCAATTCTGTTGGAAAAATAGATGGCTATACAGATTTCTTCGGTGACTTCAACGTGAGAACTCAATTGGCAGAAGTGCTATCATCTCATCATAGAAAACTAGAGGCAGATGACATCATCCTGGCTAGTGGTGGTAGTGGGGCTCTCTTTTACGCCACTTTGGCTTTGGCTAAACCTGGGGACAAGATATTAATGCCCAGACCAACATTTCCATTGGTCAAAGCCTTTGCTGATTTCTATGGCATCTAAGTCGTGTTTTATGATTTAAACCCAGGAACTTGGTAAGTCAATATCATAGAATTGGAATACATCTACGAGTAGAACCCAGATATCAAATTTATATTAGTGAATTCTCCAAGCAATCCTATGGGAAGTGAATTAAGTCCGATAGCTCTAAAAGAAATTGTTAACTGTAATATGATCATAAAATATCCTTAGTTTGCGAAAGACACTATCTTCCAATAGTGAGTGACGAAATCTATGAGAACATGATTTTTGAAAAGAGAGAGTTTAAATTTATTTCTGATTATACGAAAACAGTGCCTGTGTTGAGATGTTCTGGTCTGACCAAAAAATGTCTCGTTCCTGGATGGAGATTGGGTTGGTTGGCCCTATATGGGGAGGGAGACACCTTCAAATAGGTTAAATAGGCCTTGAGAAACATTAGCAACATTTTATTGATGCCCAACACAATATGTTAGGCAGCACTTTGCCAAGTCTATAAAAAGAGTTTAGATATTATCCCTGAAAAAATGGAGGAGCTTCATGCCAGATACAAGGCATTGCATCATGGACTCCATGATGCTTATGGAATTAGTGTTGGGGAAACCAAGGGGGCTATGTATTCAACTTTGATTATCAATACCGAAGAATTTTCAGACATTAATTCTTCCATTGATTTCGCTAGGAAGCTTTAATAGGAATAGAATGTTCTCGTTTTTCCTGGCGAATTGTTCTATGGTGAAAAGTTCGTTAGATTGGTCATTTGCTGTGACTTAGAAATTATAGAGGAGGCTTGTTTAAGAATTAAGTAGTTCTGTTTGGATCATAAGAAAGTGTGAATATATATTTATTGTAATCATAGAATAGCAATATCTGCACTATAATCTCAAATCAGTTATTTTCCAACTCATTATTATAATCTTGTTTTTATAAACAGCCAAACATTATATGGATTCAAAGACCTTCAAAAGCCACAGGAGCAAAAGATATGAGAAAATAACAATTCTGGAAAGAGCGATGATAATTTAAATGAAAGAAAATGGAGCAACATGCAAAGAAATCAGTGACGCCTTAAAAAAAAATATTAAAACTATCTAGTCAATTAAATCAATTGAAAAAAGATCTGAGTATGGAAATTTGAAAAAAGCCTTAGTTGAGTTTGGTTATTATTGGGTGATTCAAAATAAACATTTTAATGTAATCATTTTTGATAACCTCTAGGTAGAAAATACTAGAAAACTAGCAAAAAATTTAAATCGACTAATCAAAGAATAGTTGACCTCAAAAACATCGAAATTTTAACATTTGATACCAGACCACAAGAAATAGTCAAGTAAAAGAAGAATAATTCAGCAAATTGTGGAATCTATTATTTAAAGAGTACTCGCCTCCAAACATCTTTAAGAAACTCTAGAAACAACTAATTAAGAGAAAATTATACCCAAAGAAGAAGAGCCTGATGATTAAAATAAGGAGTTTTTAGATATTGGTTAACTTAAGGTTTTGCAAATGTTTTATGCATATACCTAATTTATATAATAAAGTATACAATAGAATGATCTCAAAAATTGATATTATATATTTAAATTTTATTACTCCCTAGTTTATAAAAGAAGTTCAAAATCAACATAAAACCCAGGACATGTCTTAAATTCTCATTTTTAAGGATAGCATTTCTATAGCTCTGAATTTGATTTAATATTGTGCAAAATTTTGATTTAAATGACAATCTTTATGTGTATTTTTAAATTAAGTCTTCTTTGGTGTGGTACCGTCCTTTGGGTTCTAAAAAGTGCTAATAGTAGGGATAAATTATTTAAAACACAAATCCTTTACTAGTCTTGATCTATTGACAATTTAATTATTAATTAGATTTAATGCCGAAAAAAAATACAAATTCTAATAGGAAAGGAATGAATTATAATATCAACTCCCAAGAGGAAAGAAAACAGATTATGGAGTTAAAGAGATAAGGAAAGAAGGCCAGGGAGATAGCAACCATTATGAACAAAAAATAAAAATCTGTGGAATCTGTTACTAGTGAAGAGAGGAAGTCTGAATACAAAGAGTTTAAATAGGCAATGATTTCATATGGATTAAGGATTTTTAAGGATAAAGTTATATATGATGTAATAAAAATTAGTATATTAGAATATCAAAAAATTAACGAAAAAAGTCCGAGTTTCCATCAATCAAATTCTGTCATCAAAAAAGAATAATGAATTCAGATTATTGATACCTAAAGGTCGAAAATGTTCTAGTCAACGCAGAGTTAAGGAGACAATAGTTAATACTATAGTTTTCGCTTTACTATCAAAATAGAATTGTCCTGACAATGAGACATCAGCTATTTAGAATCAGAAAGAGGAAGAAATTCTGTGTATCTAAGAAAATTTAGAAATAAATAAAACATATTAAAATTCTAACGTCTCTGAAGAATCTTTAGAAGATCAACTGTACGATGATCCAGACGATTATTTGATCATTGATCCCATCACTCCTTTCCATTTAGGTTTGAAGTAAGAAACTGTAAGCTTCTTTTAAAGTTACCAAAGAGTTAATTAGGTCAATCAAATTGAAGACTTGTCAACAAATTATGCAAATTCTTTCCAGATGTTTAAGTAATCTGTTGAATTGCCTTCATATAATGAAACAAATGACAAATAATTGAGCTCTTATTGAAATAAGATCAATTATAAACATTATAAAATAAAATAAAATTAAAAATTATTAAAATTTATTACAAATATAATATGAACTATTATAAATAAATCAAAATAAGTTAAACATAATATTTAAACTGATCTTCATAATTAGCTTATATAAATTTCATAAAAAAATCATGTATCTTAAAGATAATAAATTTACATCAGTTAATTTGTGCTTAGGCTTATTTCATTACTTTGCATATTTTGCTAAATAAATATCAACTGTGAATATTGTTAATTCTTCTTAAAGAACATAGTCCCTAGTAATATTGTAATTAATGAATTCTAACTTCACACTTCCTTTTATTAATTTATATACCAACATTTTTGATAATTTACTTCTTATCATAATTATTTTACATACACCAATCATTTTTATTTAAGTATAGTAAAAACAGGCAATCACAGTAGTGTCTCAAGTTCGTCTAATGTCATGTGAATATTAAAAAAGCAGCAAAATTAATAAGTAGGTTTAATATAATTTTTTCGATTTCCCAACCAGCTATTATGTACGCGTGATTCCTCTAAATTTTATTATAATTAAAAATAATATTAAATAGTAACTATTTCTACTTTCAGAATCCTTTTGTCATAAGTTCGATGATTTATAGTTAAAGAGATGGTTGAGAGATTAATTTCATTATTTAATTTGCTTTTTTTGTAAATTTTGTTTGATAATGTAGGATAATAAAAAAGTCCAATAATTTATTCTTTAAGAGAAAGTAGGCTATGGAGCATTCGGAGATGTTTATAAGGCAATCGATGAAAATACAAGTAAACACATCAATTTTAATAGCATTAGATGAAATCTTCGCTATCAAAAGAATTTTCTCTGGAAGGTCTTAATAGATTGAGTAATCCACCATCAGGTAATAGTTGCATATTTAGTTATAGGGAAATAGCTGCCCTCAGCTCTTTAAAGGGGCAAAATCACATAGTTCCTTTGTAAAAAGTAATCTTTGAAAATGGATGTGTTTATATTGTTTTACCATTTTATCCTTATAATCTTTATGAACACATTAAAAAGAATGATGAAATCGATTATAAAAAGATTTTCAAGCAACTTCTGCTTGGAGTGTACAACATCCACAAATTGGGTTTCATGCATAGAGATTTGAAACCTTTGAATATTCTTGTTGATGAAAACCAAAATGTGTTTATAAGTGACTTCGGTATAGCCAGAATGAATTTCGGACAATGTAGAAATTTCAATTCTAATTGTGAAAAGCATTCTTATGAAGTCATCACTTTGCACTTCAGACCACCTGAAAATTTATTGGGTTGCGATAATGTAAATTGTATTGGTTATAATCTTGCAAGTATCAAGTGTCTGTAGATATATGGTCATTGGGTTGTGTATTCTATTAAGTAGTTATGAAAGAAATTCTCTTTTATGGAGATGCTTAAATCGAAATGCTATTCAAGATATTCTCTAAACTAGGTACACCCAGTGCCTTTATTGCACCATCTCTTTGTAACTTACCTTTGTTCAATGTAATTCTATTAAATTCATCAGGAGGCTGCAGCATTCCCTCGATTCTATCCAACCAAGTATTTGTATCAAGAAAAGTTGCTCTCCAAGATTGGGTATGAAGGAGCTGATTTAATCGACAGAATGATTTAGTTAGAGCCTTCAAGAAGAATCACTATTAGCGAAGCTCTTTAACATTAATATTTTCTATGAATTAATATAATATATGTCATTCCTTTGGAATTCCTCCTTCTGGTGTTTATTTTCCTAATAAAGCCTTGTGAATATGTGGAATAACACCACCTCCTGCAATGGTGGCTCTGATAAGAATGTCTAGTTCCTCATCACCTCTAATTGCTAATTAAAGATGTCTTGGTGTGATTCTTCTCACTAAAGAAGAATTTAGTTATAATTACAATACCTTTGAAGTCTTTTGAAGCATTTCCAGCCAATTCAAGCACTTCAGCTGTCAAGTACTCTAAAATTGCTGATGTGTATACGGCTGATGTTGTTCCTACTCTGTTCTTGGCTGATACTCTTTGCTTCAAATATCTATGAATACGACCCACAGGGAACTTATTATTGTGAAATTCACTACTTAAAGCCCTGCTTTCAAAGACCTGGATTAAGGGGCTTTCTTATTCTTTCCTTGACCAAATTTTCCTCCTTTTCCGCCTTTTCCACCTTTTCCTCCTTTAGCGCTCTTTGCAATGCCACTCTACACTATATTATGCATATATTACCATTTTGATGCTAATTTATTTTAAGCTTTAAAAACTAATATATACTCTGTTTAAGAATCGATAAACTCAAATTTGATTGGCTCTACCTTTTAATTTCGGATAATCATTAAAGACTTGCTTGCCCTCTTCAATGCTTTTTAAAACTCGGTCCCTATTTCACAATTAAATAACAATGTTTCAGCCTTTTCAAATTAATATGCAAATATATATTGGAAATAAATATTTCCTTAATTATTTATAAATAAACATAGTCTTTAATCATCCAAAAATGGCATCCTTAATTAAACATTCTTTGATTCCATATCACTCTCTCACTTTTTCCTAATTGCATAAACTTGGCTCTTCATCTAATATCTTTTTCTATTTTTAATATAAATATATAAATTGGTATAACTTTCAAAAATGAATAATTTGATTGCAATAACATAAAATTAAAAGTATGCAAACCCAAGAATCTTAATTGTCCTTTTTGGAAGAAGATAACTAAAGCATTTTTTATTCAATAAGACATCATACAATCAATTATTAATATTCCTACAAATAATAGATGATTTTACTCTTATATAACTATATTTTTGATACATTCCATATTCAATTTAATTGAACTCAATTCTTCAATTTCTTCTTAAACTAATCTTGTCCTTTAAATTCATCACAAACATTAGTTCATTCAAAATTAAATTTTTTTATTATCCAAACTTATAATATACTATTCAAAGTGAAACAATACTATAAATTATATTTTGGTTTAATTAAGGTTAATCTCATCTTTTGAATGGAGTAAACACTATTTTTAAGTTCTAGAAATATTATTTATAAAATAAAATTGGTTATTGTTGTGCTGTATTCATTATATCTTAATTTTTATCACCCATTAAATGAACATTAAACTCTTTTAATTTAAGCAGTTTGATATATATCACAAGATAGATCGCTTTTAATAAAATGCGTATTCAGCTCACACATAAATAATATCATTTTTAATCCAAATGGATTTCAAAGATTAAGCCTCATAAAGCAAAGCAAGAGTTAGAATATTAATTAAGTAATCAAAAGAACACCAATGACTCTCGAAAATAACTTGAAGCTTTTTGAATATTTATAAATGTAATTTGAAAATCTAAAAATGATCAAATGCAGAAAAAAAAATCTTTAGGAAGTAAAATATTTTAAAAGAATGAATGCTAATCTATTTTTAAAATAATCATAAAATATTTAATTATTTTAAACTACACGAATTAATGTTATGTAAAATTAATAAAAATCTATTTTGATAGCTCCATAGATTTTGAATTAAATTAACAAATCATTTAAGATATCTTAAAAATACTTTGATCATTAGTTATTTGAACTTATTATCTTTCTATTCCTTTCAGAGGCTTCATATAATTTCGCATAATTTACTTATTAAAAATAATGATTTAATTAAATTTCTACTTTGTTTTAAATATAATCCTAGTTCAAGGATATCATTTACTCTAGATCTGTTTGATATGTTCATGTTTTTTAAATTATTTGCTTATTAGAGAGCAAATCACTTTAACATCAAAAAAAACATCAACAAAATTTACTAATCTAATTCGTAATCTAAGATTTTTACTTTTTATTGCAGTTACTAATTAAATAGTTATTAATTTCTAGATTTCAATTACTTCTATCACGAATTGAGTTAATTCTAAGAAGCAAAATATTCAACAAATATTTAAAGGATATTTTTTTACAAAATATTATATTCATTCATAATTGCTATTCTTTATATCATAACTTCTGATTTTTGATTGAGTTCTTCTTCTTATATTCTCTGAACCAATTATTTCAGATTTAATATTGTTAGAGTAAATGCATATTAAAATTATATTGAGGAGTTTCATAAAATTGGTTATACATAATTTAAGAGGTAAAGGGGAATTTGAATAATATTTATTTCAGTTGTGACTTACATTTATTACAATTCAAATATTATTATTTATATATAATAAGAATGCTACATTTTTCTCCCTGGAGTCAAAAGATAGATCCATTGACATATAGATTGTAAAATAAGGCATAGTTATCGTTATCGCCTAATAATCAACCTAAAACAGGAAGATTAAATAATCTATCGCTGTAATAGCATCCTAGAAAAATGAACTCCCAATATTAAAAACAACAAAACAGTGGAATTTAGGAAGAATCTAAATAATACAATAATGCTAGTAGTTAAACCGATTTACCTTCCTTAGAAATGGAGGAAATATTTTAAGCATAATAATAAGAGCAATCATCAAGAAAATATCAACATGCTATGCTTTAAACAAAGAATCATTATCATTAATCAACTATCATTAGTTTATTATAGACTATTCATTTTAAATAGGACCAGCATTAATCTCTAAAAAATAAGGCCTAATAGCTGAAACGAGTAATCGTTCAAAATAAAAATAGAACTATAACTGTTATAGTTGTTAATAATGCTGCTTAATTTGTTTCATACTTATTGAACTCAAATTATTTTGATTAACCTCCTGGCAACTTTTTTACTACATAACATCATCCATCTTTCTTTATTACTTAAATCACTATTTCTAATAGCAATTCCTCAAATACTGTGCATTCATATTAAGATTTGTTAACTGTAACTAAAAAAAACAGAATATATGATATAAGTTTAAATAGATTATTATACGACTAATCATAATCTTTTATACATTATTGTCCTGATATAGTGATTGTAACTATTGGCAATCTTTAAGAAGAGCTCTCTCATAGACAAAGGGATAAATCTTTTTTGATTAAAAGTGCAGAATAAATACAAAAAGAAACCATAAGATTAAGTAAAAAAAGAACAAAATTTAAATTAAAGGAATTAAATTGACTATCACACTTTGATTATAATTTATTTTGAATTTCAGTCCTTGATTAAAGTTCATAAAAAGATTTATCATCGTTACCTAGAGTGATGATTTGTATGTTCTTAGTGAGAATTCTTTAATTCTTATTATTTTTAAATTTAATCAATCTTTCACATACGTCACATGATTATAAAATATTTAGAGGAAATATAATATAAAATGATAATAAAAATTATCTAAATTTCATGAGTTGGTAGTAAGTCTCAATTATAAATTGCTGTCTTTATCCTTCTTATTATTGAAGATTTAGAGTTCTGTCACAATAATTATTATTCTACAGATTTAGTCTATAATTCATTTTGAATGAAGAAACTCCAATTATTGGAATAAGAGCATATTTAAGGATTGATTATACACAAAGATTGTAATAAGAATGATATAATATATTCAATAGAAAATTATAAAATGGAGAAGGATAAATGATTAATCTCATTGGAATTTGTATCCTTCAAATAACCCTTATACGCTCTTCCTTCTTAGCACCATAGAACTGTCTTCTTAAGGCTCACTGTCAGCTGAGATCTAGCTTTAAAAATCGTAGTTGCCATCGATGCTCTACATAATTTAGTTAACTTACTCCAGGCACATATAGAGATCTGATTTCTTTGTTTAATAGTTTTCCCCAAGGAAAATTATATAACCAAGAATGACTAAAGATTTCATCAATTCCATTAAAACCCAGTCTTTATTATGGTTTTCTAATGAGCAACTAATAATAAATTTATTAAATACTTTATTTACAAAATCGATTGCCTTGTTGCTTATCCCTGGAGTATTTTCTTTGATTTGCATTTATTTAGCTAATATTTACTCTCTAATTTCTTATCGATTCTTTCCATTATAAGGTCTTTTGCCAAGTAAAAGTTCATAAACTATCACACCCACAGCATAATAGTCAACTGGGAAAGAGTGTTCCATCCTACACATAACTTCAGGTGCCATGTATCCAGGAGTACCTGAAGTATCATTGGCAACACTGTCCTTATTTAATCTAGCTACTCCTAAATCTGTTAATCTTAGGAACCCATCCTTATCAAACACTAAATTCTCAGGTTTGACATCCCTGTGGATGATTCCATGCTGATGTAAATATTGTAAAGACAATAAAATGCAACAAGCGAAAAATTCTAAACTTTATCATTGAAATACTTGTTTATTCTTCCGAGAATTTTTTCATTCTACCTAAATGATATCTTAAATCGCCTCCTCTTAGTAAATCTAAAACTAAATATAAGTTTTCCCTGTCTTAAAATGCATAATGCATGTTCACTAGAAAAGGATGCTTTAAGTGTTCGAGAAGGAATTTCTCATTCATAACTGAATTTACTGATCTCTTAGATATGATTCTAAATATCTAGATATTATTACTTTGTTTTCAACATCTCTTTTAAAGCATATTCTTGTCGATTCGCTTTCATTTCTACTCTCCATACTTTTCCAAACCCTCCCTTACCAACTACATATAGAAATTTAAAAGAATGTCTTCCTATTCCCATTGGATTTAAAGTTTATTATTAGACTTCCTTTATTGGACTATCTACTGATATTTTTCGAGAATGAGAATTTGTCATTATCCACGTAGTCGAGTTTGTGCTGCCTTTTGATTCCTAACTAATTTTTCCATTGTAAAATTAATTTTGGATTTGATGGTTAGATACTTATCTTGATAGTTACTTAGAAAGAAGGCTAGATTGTATTACAAAGTTGTTTTTGTTATCTGTTCTTTTGAGACCTGGAGAGTTCTCATCAACGACAACTGAGTTTTTTATTGATTTTAATGAAAGCATAGATGATGATCTTTTACGAGAACATATCATGCAAGTTTTTAAATTGCATTGGCAGATTGAGTCTATTTTCTTACCAGGGGTTATTTTGAACTTTATTACAGCCTTTTAATTCGAGGGTAATATATCCTTTAGAGAAGCTGTAACATTATTCATTATTTATTAAAATAAAATATAACAATCGTTTAGAATGAAATAGGCTTTTTTATTGCAATATTTCCATACGACATTGCAAAATTTACTTCATAAATTGAAAATTAAACTTCTTTATTTTTATAATAATCAAATCATTACTCTCATAAGATATAAGATTTATATAATATTCTACTTCTACTAAAGTATGGATGTTATTCTAGCACAAATTAAACAGTTTTTACAGTAATCACCTTTTGAGTCAACAAAGGATTATCGCTTTCCATATTATTCAATCTAAAAATCTAATTGCAAATATTAACCTAGTTTTTATGTGTGTTTTTCCAGCAATCAAAAGACGTTCTGAATTTCGTTGTATATCTTGTATTTTCATATCCAATTAATCATCATCGATATTATCAGTTTATTATTGTTATTGCTCCTTCACCTTATCAGATTCCTCCTCTGAATCGCCCATATAATCGTTATTTTCTCTTTTACATAGGAAATCCTGCACTTGATTCCAGAGTTCTGCCCCTCTCTTTATCCTCTTTTTTAAGATCTCCTCCAATTCGGGATGTTCCTCTTTCCATTTGTTTTTTCTAATTTTATTTTTTAATTTGTCCTCCTAATGAGGTTCTATTTCAGACAGAAAATTTCTAAATTCCACCTATCTTTACATAGGAGTGTAATCACAGAGTTCATAGGTTAATGAAAGTTTATTTTCAGTATTAACTAATAAAGATTAATCAATATATTGATTCTTTTGAGGACCGTATTTTCTTTACATCTCCATCTATTATTTGTATTTTACAGATTATGTATCAATAGTAGAGGCACCTTTATTTTAGTACAATTTAAATTCATACCCTGGCTTTTAGATTAGAACTGATTGAATGACTTTTCCTAACAAGTTCTTCATATAAAAACTAAATTAATCACTTAGGAAAGTCAAAACCTATTGATCTTCAGCTTGAAAATCTTTATATTAATTTCTTAATTATTATAGTTTCTTTTATACAACTGCCGTCTATAGAATTGACTATTTGGCTTAAGTCGCCTGCTACTGAGGTTTATTGATGTATTTCTCTTATTCTTCTTTAAATTTTTATAAGTTTCTTTTAAGTAGTTCTTTGAGATAGCTGTCTTATTGTTGTACCAAGTCTTTTTACATTTTCTCAATGACCTGCAAAGGAGAAATTTAAATCAATTGTTTGAAGTAATCTTCTACCTTTTTTTTGTTAACTTAATCCACCTACTTAATTTCCTAATTATAGACCAGATTCAAAAATTATTGGATACATAGTTGATTTTCTACTTCATTAAAGGCTATTTTATTAAGTTTTTTGAAGTCCAACATTTCTTAAGTAATAGACTTCTTAAAAAAACACTTTTAAAAAAGCTCAAAGCATTTGTTGCTAAAAGCTTGATCCCCACTTTAAAATGCTTCCTTAATTAATTATGACTTGTAATTTTTGAATTCCATAAAGTTTTATGTCATCTAGAGTATTAACTAATCGGAATTTTAACTTTCAAAATTAGATTTATCATTCATTAATGAATATATCTTTTTTAAAAAGTCAGGCTTCATGACCTCCTCATTTTTTATATGAAATTTATTGTCCAAAGAGAAAAATTTACTTGTAAATATGCAAATCGCATTATACTATGTAGTATTGTAATCATAAAGAGTTTTCATTGAATTGAAATTAGGAAAAGGATCATTCAATGGCTTGAATTATGAGGGATCATTTGGTGGAATATTCAATTGTAGATAGAAATTAAAGACCTACAACGAAATCTTATATAACCATTCAAAATTATTCTAATCCTTAGGTAAATTGAGGCAATCAAATAATTTTTAGACCTCACTTTAGCTCTTATCCTTGAAAGCAATAGCTAAAAACTTAATCCTTTCAATCTTCTCTATGTTTAGGAATTTCGATCTATTCTAAGGGATTCCTCTTAACAATGAAGGCAAAAAGATTATAAAGGGATTATCCTTAAGAAAGATATCTATGAAATTCTGCATGAGTTCCTTATAGCCCTCTAAATTTTGCTATTAAGCGGGTTGCAACTATTAGAATTACATGCATATTTTTTCAACGTCTCTTTAGATGAACTGAATGCAAATATTACATATTTTTTCCTCCCTTTCAAAAATGTCCTAATACAACCCTAACTATTTATTTTAATAATCCTATTTCAATGTCTAAATAGACAACGCATATAACCAGAATTATTACATGTTAACCTTTTCAAAATTTGGTATTTCCTTATAAATGGAATACCACTTTTAAAAATAAGAAGCTGTTATAGTCTTATAAAAGTAAGCTTTCCATTCTTTCTCTTCTTTTTCTCCCTCCAAAATACTATCTGCCAATTATTCAAAAACTCTTTTATAATTTTTTAAATGTTCTCTACAATCGCTCATCAACTTTAATTCAAAATGTTTTAATTCTCCATAAATTTTAGCCTTATTTTAAAAAGAACTAGTTTGCAAAATTAGTTTAATTAGTTTATTATTAATAAACTTTAATTAGCTCTCAACAAAAAGCAATGACTCATAACCCAAGTTTTATCCTTGTCGTTCAAAGTATATAGAGGTTATTTAGGTTTTAGCTTTTTCATTAAACATACTTAAGATTTTTCCAAAAGGAATATTCAAATTATTCCTCGTTGTAGAAGTCATCATGTCATAAGCAATATTAATCATATTATCTAATTCATCAGCACTAAAATTGGCTTCGACGATAATTACACAAAATAAAAATAAATAATTCCATCGAAAACGGAAGAAGGAAATCATCAATTGTTGTATTGATTGGATGATTTTAAATTATAAATTGGCATCCTCTTAATTATTTATGTCATTTAGATTTGAATAAAGTTCTTAGTAAATCTCTTAACATATGTTTTAAGGGAATGGTTTCCACTACTTTGGTGTTTGTGCAGCATTTATTTCTTGTTTTATAAATTCTAATAATTTTCTTCTAAATGAAAAACTTTACTAAAGACTTTATTAACACTTTTTTGCTTTGATGCTTTTGTAAAAGTATTTCACATATTAAATTTCCACAAAACTGTAATAATCTTTTCTTTATTCTAAAACATTCTTCTCTAATTCACTTAATATATTTTGTAAATCATTTTTTCTAGCTTTCGCCTTCTAAGTTTGGATATTCAAATATTATTGATTCACATAATAGTTCAATTTCTCTTAAAAAATGAAACCTAAGACTTTTTCTACTCCAACCTTTTATTTTTGTAAACACTTATAGAATTCATACACAGTACTACAGTTTTAGGCCTTGTATCTATCTTGAAAATCTTATGATAAGGTTAATAAAAATTTATCGAATAAGCTTTCGTACTTTTTAGCTACTTTATTTTGATCATCATTGACAATCTAAGCAAACAATTCTTATTCTTCTGGATTTAAGCTTTCAAATAGTTATATTTCAAAATCTGAGGGTGTAGTACCTTAAAAATTTTTATAGGTTTATTCGATTAAGGTTAGAATAGATTTAGCGGATTATTGATTTTAATTTTAAGGCTAATCAATATAATCCTTAACAATTTTTTTAAAATAAATGTAATTGATGTGTTTATTTGCTTCTTCTATTCCTCCTATCACTGCTTTTTCGTAATAATTAGCTTTATATATGATAAATTGTACCTAAAATATCGAAATACTTCTGATTGATATAATGACTTAAATCACTAATTTAAGCATCTTTATTTCTCTGTTTTGATTTTTAAATAAAGGCATTAAAAATTTTGATTGCTTTTTGTATCACATCCTTTAAGTATTAATTTGATAGAAGTATTTTAAAAAATTCAAAGAAGAATTACAATAATCGTATATCTAGTTTAAAGATATCTTACTTGAATTTTATTATACGATTTACTTACAAATATTAAATAATACAGGATCAGCTTATAACTCTTTTTCAATTTTTTGAAGGGTAATAAATTCTTCGTTGTTTGCATACATTTTATTTTAATATAAAGTTAATAATTAAAAATCAAGTTATCAATTTCTTATTAGAAAGTCGAAATATTCATAATGTATATTTTTAAATTTAATAACTCAATTTGGCTTGATCTTTTTTTAAATTTCATCAATAATATTGCCTTCATCTGGCATGATTTTAACCAATTGAAATTTCGGTTTTATTTCATTATTTACTTCTACATTCTGTCCAATTATAATGAAATCAAACACTTTATTCTAAGTTTCCCTTAATAACTTGCTTAAGTCAAATTTCTAAGGTTTTTCCTACAATGCTTTTAGTTCTTCGTTCGTCAAATCTAACTTTTTGAATATATATACTTAAAATCCCTTTTATAAATTTGTTATTATTAGCTTTTACTGCTAAATCAGTTTGAGATTTGTCTCTAAGACCAACAAGAAACTGTAAAGTTGTATTTCTAGCTGAAATTTAATCAATCTCTTAAATGCTGACAATAGAACTTATAATTCTATAGTAGTTAATAAAATTAAGATCAGAAGTTTATTTGAAATCATTTTGAATCCTCCTTAGATCTGTAAATTTCATCTTATAAAACCTGGATCTCTTATCAATTTAATCAATTTATTCACTAAAATTCTATATTTAAATTTAACTGGTTATATTGGAGATGATTCTTGTTTTATAATTTAACTAGAGCTGAATTTTGTTTTAATATTCTTTAACGACTAAGTTCTGAAACCCTAAAGTTGTATTTTCTTGTAAATCCAACTTTTCAGCTAATTAACCCCAGACAACTATCTTTACTTTGCAAGAATCCAGATCAAAAATTGTAATTTTCCTCATTTTAAGGTTGGCTGAGATTTATTTTAACTGGTCAATCTTGTAAATATAACCTATTAAATTGCAATTTTTTCCAATCATTTGAAAATTAATCTCATTGAACTTAAACCATTTTATTGATGAAGGTATGACTTTTACTTTGGTTGTTTCAGCAAAATATATTCTATTGCTGTTTTTATATGTGTCAACTCTTACGTTCTCTAAAACATATTCTACCTCATTTACTAGCAAACTTTTAAAGTCTGAATAAGCATCCATTCCTACCTGATTAATAAATATTAAGCCTTTGATTGATTGTGGACTTAAAGAATCATTTAAAGTTAAAATTAAGTAAATCGTACCATCAAAAGTGTACTTTTCAGCTGAATCCTTTAAAGTGACTTTTATATTATAGTAATTATCTTTTATTAAATCTGAAAATTTGTTCAACTTCAAATCCTTCCAATTTTGAGCCCCTTCTTGAAATTTGATATTTGATTCTTTGAAGGGTAAGTATGAAACTAAGATCATTAACATTATTATTCATACCTTCCTTATATTTCCCTACCACTAAAAAACCATCTTACAATTTATAATCTTCAATTTGAATAAAAGGCTTTTGGTCTTTAATTTCTTATTCGCTCAAACATTCATTTAATATTAAATAAATTTTTTCAGACTTAATCCCATCATGTATTTCACATTTTTATAAAATAAATGTATCAAATCTTTCATACTCTAAGACATTTATAATTTGAACAGGCGAAGGTAATTTTTTTTTATTTTTTATCATTTAATCAATTGTTCCTTGAGTATATTGCATTCCAAACCTATTAAAATATTATTTCTTATAAAAAGTATTAAGAATTAAAATATTTAAATTATTCTTTATTTTGGTGTAGAATATTTAGCAACTGGTCCCACCTTAGAGTTATAGAGAAGATGACAATACCCAAGGATGAAAATACCATCAACTTCAATTGCTTTCAAAATTGGAACTATACCTTAAAGATTTTAAAGCCTAATTAATATTATAATTATAATGTATTGTTTAAAATTACAATAAACTTGTAATAAACAATAGAATTTGTCAAAATCAGAGTTTGAAAGTATAAGATACCATTCTCTCGTCGAATTAAAAGTTTTTTTCATTTATTAAATAGTGAACAATTCTTGTGATATTCTTCACATCATCAATTCCACTGTGATGTCTCCCTAACAAATCTAGCCCACAAAGTTTTAACATTTCTACCATACAGGGATCCTTTGGATCTTTTGGATTTCTCAAGCTTTTAGGAAATACTTTGCATAAATAAATATAATACCCTTTTTTATATTTATATAATATTATAATTCCCTTGAAATAGGAATGCCTTTTCTAGCTGCCTCTTTTTTAAGTAGATGCAAATCATAATCCCCACAAGTTAATATACAGCATTTTTACAAACCTTTTTTAAATTCTATAAATTCATCGACTGCTTATTCAAGTAGAATTCCTTCATCAACCTACTATTAAGTTATTCCTGTTAGCTCTGTGCAAAATTCACTTAAAATAGGATTTTCAACTGGTTTGATATATTTCTAAAACTCTTTTGTTACTTTTCTTTCCTAAACATTATAAACTTGTGCTGGAAACTCTATTATTTCCTACAGGTATTTTTTGTCTGATTCTCTGACACATGTTGCTTCAAAATCAAGGATGATTATGTTATCAAATCCTTAAAGTCTAGCTTCCTCCTCTGGTATTGGAAATTTCAAAGTTTACAACATATTTAATTCAAATTTATAGGCTCTCTCCAATAATTCACTTACAACCTCTGCCAAAGCAAAACAATCAGCTAAGTAATTCTAAAAGATGAATACATTAATATGGTATTTTCAATTCTTTCATCATGGCATTTAATGTTAATTACCCATTAGAATTAGGAAACACTCTTCTAAGCTCAATATATTTTGTTATTGGGCACTACAAATTGCAATATTAGCATTATTCTAAATAGATCCTAGCCTTCTCTTTATTCTCAAATATATAAATATCCCCAGACAAATATTAGAAGGTTTGTTAAAATGGAACACCTTGATCAGCTTATTCCTATGTAATAGAGCTATACTCTGGGTTTTGGATAAGAGGTATCAAATACGGCTTAATAATTAGTTGCTTGGAGAAGACAACATTGTAATCAGACTCTGATAGCTTTAATTTACATATAAGTAATTCCAAGATTTCTCTTCTATCTTCCGCTCGATTGCATTCAAAATCTATTATATTGATCTCTGAAAACGCTTAATTATCATTTTATAGATCTTAAATTTTATTGAGTAAATACAATCAAATTTCATTTATTGACAGAATTGCTCCTTCACAGTTCCACAATATTAACACTTTTTCAGAAAGTAAGCATTTTATTAACTACAAAGTACACAATCCCAAGGATATTCTACCTTCTCATCATTTTAAATCATAATTAATAATATATATATTATTTAACTTATAGAACAAATTATATTAAATTTTTATGATTTGTATTTACAATTAGTTCTTAGTCATTAAATGATATTTCATAAAGACAAATATTATTATTCGACATACTTTTCAAATCTATTTATCATCAATCAATAAATTATTAAAGTGCTATTGCAATTCTTTAATCATACGTATCCTTGATTCCTTAATGTGATTATTTGATAGTTTAGTTATTTTAATTAATAGATGTTTTCATTTATAATAACAATAATGGCGTTAATTATTTAATTTAAGATTTGACACTAAACAACTATTCAGAGTTAATCCTTCCATTTTCTTTCTCTTAAATATATAGTATTTTTATTTCTTATAAGATTTAGTTCATAATATACATTTAATAATAAGCTTTTAATTATGTTAAGATAATATTCTTGATGGTGTTGTATATATAAACAAATACTTCAGCAGCATAGAATCAAATCAAAATTTAATACTAAATCTCCTCTATTAAAAGTAAGTAATTTTTCAATCTAGCACTTATTTGATAATCACATCTTTAAATTAACGATTTCTGTATTAAATAGAATAAAGGTATATTATTTTTTTTCTGATATAATCATATAGTTGCGTACATTTGAAACAAAGAATAAAGTGGTATTACATAGTGTAATTTTAGGAATAAATGATGTGCTTATTAATTTGATTTGCAATTCATTAATTTCATTATTTAATGAAGACTTAAGTAAGCCAATAAAACACTCCTAAGTAAATTCAATTTGATAATGAAGAGCTGCATCGAAATATTCATACAAAGAATCCTACTAATAACGAACACCTCTTCGATAGGATAATTTTTTGAATCTTTACGAAAAATATTTGAATTGTCAGGGAAGGAAAAGATCTCATTAAATGGATGAAGCTCGAAGCCCTTTACAATAGTCTACTTCCCTACATTATTTAAATAAAAAAAACGATGTTGGTGTTCATAGGTTTTCTCTCGATAATTTCAACTTGGATAAGAGGTAGTGTAATGTATTATTATTAATACGTAGTTCTAAAGGATTAAAATCATATCTCACAACCATCAATAGTTCAAATAGCATTCTAAATTAAAAGGCCAACAATTCCTACTTTCCAAACAGAAATGACTCAAGTTAGGTTCGATCTTAGACAGCTGATGGCCAAAGTGTGTTGACAGATGAAGTTGATAAAAAACCAATCAAGGACAAATTCATTAGTATAAATCTTAATAATCCTCATAGTTGATGTTGTGTGCAAAACTAAAAGGTTGGCTGAGAAGCTTCAATAGATGAACAAACAAAATTAAAAGATGAAGGAATCATAAAATCTAGCATTTCTATTAAAAGGCCATTAGCAGAAGAAATAATCATTTACATCATCTGATTTAAAGAAGGTTTTAGCGAAAACTAAAATAATTCTTGAAAATTACAAAAGAGAGAATAAACTATTAATCGAACATAATTTATTTTTGAATGATGAATTATTAGAGTCACAAGATTAACTCAGATAAAAAAACGAAGAAATCTAAAGATTAAGACAAATGCTATATTAACAATGATTTTATTATAACTATTCTTTCGGTAAAAGTTTATAGTTTTTATTTAATAAATTTATGATTAAAAAACCATAATTGTTAAATCTAGCTTTGAAGCCAATCACTAATGAAGTGGAGGAAGTCTAATCTAAATCAGAAAAACAAGTGAGTGAAAATCAATTTGATATCTCTTAAAGTAGTATTATATTTTAATTAAGAATTATTGTACGCATTAGAAAAACCAACTATCAATACAAAAAATGCGAACAGTTGTAGAAATAGCACTGGACGGTTGTCAGCTTTTGATTTTTTGAATTCAAGCACAACAAAAGCCAATGAAAAGAAAACATTCTCAATTACATTAAATTATTTTAAAAATGAAAGGAGTAACGTTGTAATAGCAAGAAATTCTGCAAACCTTTACGGGTTCTCAAAGGTGTCATCAAAAGTGAGATGAATTCTCTAAAGTTGATTTTTAGATTCTATTAATATAAATACAGTTCTCTAAATTCAAAACTAAACAATTAATTAAACAGTCCAACTCAAATTTATTGGTTTTTGTTTAAAAATAGGGAAATAATTTAGTGGAAAATAGAGTTATTTATAATTATTCTTGATAGATCTATATAAATTCAAGCTTTCAATTAGAATTAATTTGACTTTTTTTTCCTTTCAGGCACTTCATCGTTAAATGAGAGGGACTCCTGATATATCATATTTTAAAGTATTTCTTTGGTTGGTTCAAAATTGTCCCAACTCCAATCAAAGGCTTTACCACTGAGAGGCTCTTCATCAGGATTATGCAACTCATCGAAATAGGGATGTTGGAGACATTACTCAACAGTATAACGTTGTTCAGGATTAAAAGTGATCATCTTTCCCAATAAGTCCAAGGCTTTATTATTGGCCTAAAATAAGCATGGTGATTGATACCTTGGGAAATAGGGCTTCCCACTTCTATTTGGATCTTTTCGGAAGACTTTTAATGTATTTAATTGCGTTATTGTTTCCTATATATTTCATATCGTCAGCAGTCGGAGTTCCCAAGACTGCAATGATTCTTTAAACTTAATCTAAATAGTTTTCGCCTGGGAACAAAGGAGTTCTTCCCAATAATTCTGCCAAGATACACCCGACAGAGTAAATGTCAACGGCCTTACTATATTCTGATGCATTCAAAATAACCTCAGGAGCTCTATACCATCGAGTAACGACGTATCTAGAATAATAGTGTTATCAAATTACTCTGTTTTGAAGTCTTCCTCATTTTCATATCCTCTTGCTAAACCCAAATCGCATATTTTTAAATCGCAATTTTTGTTAACCAAAATATTGCCAGGTTTAAGATCTCGATGAATTACGTTGGCTGAATGCATGTAAAGTAAGCCTCTGAGAATCTAGTAAACAAAGTATTGGATGTGTTCATCCGTCAGTTCCTGCCTAGAATATATAACTCTATGCAAATCTGTTTCCATAAATTCCGTTACAATATAAATATCATTAAATCCTGTTTTTGCTTCAGGCTTTTGAACATCAAGGAGTGATATGATATTCTCATGTTTAAAAAATTCTTTATATAATTTAAAATGTACTTAGTAATTTGATTTCTCTAACTATCCTTTTGCCATCAATCAAATCATCGAATGCATTAGCGACCTTCATATTTTAATAGCATTACTTTTTTTATTGCTACCTTTTGCCCAGTTCTCTTATTTTGAGCAGAACATACAACCCCGTAGGCTCCATGTCCAATCTGTTTTATATATTCATATTTTTAATCGACTACAAAGGTTTGCCCTAGAAATTGTCTGTTATAAATACCTCCGCATTAAAACGAATGTCTTCCCTTGGGGACATTAAGACTTTTAGGATCTGGATTCATATGTATTTATTATTTAATTAATTAAAAATGGGTATATGTTTTGGGATTTTAGACGAAGATAAATAGGAAGACAGGAAAAAGAATCCAAATCCAATACAACAGTAACTATCGGAGGAAGAAAAGGAGGAGGAAATAACTTATTAACTATAAAATTTCACATATAAGGATGTAATACAAAATTTTATAATTAGGTATTAGGTGTAGACGCGTTCTAAAAAGTATTATTACAGGAACCGATCAAAACGAAATAGTATTTTGCAATAAAAATCATTTACAAAAAGAAATTAGAAAATTATGATTTTGCAGTATACAAAGAGTCCTTTTATAATAACACTTTATTCTACTTTAGTGAATAACAATAAGTTGTAAATGAGCACAGAATTCGTTAATGATGGTGACTTATTATTGCATTTGAAAAATATAAGTAGTTCTGAGAAGAAAGGACAATATTTTATGCAGTTGAATTTATTTTAGCATTGTAATATCTGCAAGAAAATATAATTATATATAGAGATTTGACAATATTTATTGGATTAATTTGGACATATCAAATTAACAGACTTTGGTTTATTCAACGTAAATTTTGATAGATTATCGAGACATGAAATGAACATTTATCATAATATTACACGTTATGTATGTTGCACCTAAAATATTGTTTGAACAAGGACACTATGAATGTGTAGATTGATATTCATTTCAAAAAGTGTTTAAAATTACATAAATAATTCTGATTTATTAGATGCGTGTGTATCCATTCTGTTCTATATATATTTAAAGCAGGAAAAGTTCGATAAGAGACTGTCTAAATTTCCAAAATATTTGAGTTAAAAGGCAGCTGCCTTGATAAAGAGATTAACTGAAAATGCCGTTGATTACAGAGTGTTTCATTTAGGTTTCAAAGCATCTAGAACTCAAGGAGGCTGATGAAATACTTCGCCATCGTTGAAGACATCTATCATCGAAAGAATTTCCAAAAGATAGGCTGAGCTGGCCTTTAAACTATAATTAAAATTGAAGGAAAGATATAAGATATTTAGATTGGTTAATTCCATAAATTAATTCAAGGATTTGTTACAATAGGAAATTAAATTTGAGAAAGAATTAATAACTATAGGATTAATATTCGATGATGTATTATTAAAAATAATATTAAAATATGGATTAGAATCCAATCCCATTGCCCAAAGAATACCCTGTTCCCCATGATTTTCATTCAAACCTCAGAAAGAGATTTCTAGATTTCTTCAAACAATAATTGGGAGAGTAAGCCAAAAACAGTATTGTATTTCTCAAAGGGGCAGTGACAATTGATAAACATGATGATGGTAAAAATATTGTAAGAATAACTTTTAGATCAATAATATCGAGTGGAACAAGAGAGTAATTTCAAGTATATCTTTGGTTGTGACTTGCTGGATTGTTATGGAATATTGGAGGTGGAATCAGGAAAAGTGACAGTATTTGTACCAAAATATCCTGAATCATATAAAATGTGGATGGTTGTTTACAGTAACGAAGAAATCAAAGAAAAATACAGATTAGACGATGTGTAGTATGTTGATTAATTGGAATCCTGGATTGAGAAGAGAGCACCCTCAAAATTATTCATATATAAGGGACAAGATTCCGACTCTAAATTGATATCATCTTATCCGGATTTCCCATATCTCTCTAAGTATTAGGTAGACGAGGAGGAGTTGTATTGGACATTGAATGAGTGCAGAGTTAAGAAAACTGATTAGGAGATTGAAATCCTCAGATATGTGGCTCTATTGGCAAGTGAATCCCATGAGAATGTGATGCGTAAGATCAGAGTTGGAAATAAGGAGTATCAAATGGAGGCTCTATTCAAATATCACAATTTTGTTTATAGTGGATGTAGATTCACCCCATATGAATGTATTTGTGCCTCAGGAACAGGAGGAGCAACATTACATTACATTGAAAATGACAAAACAATCGAAGACAAATAATTAATATTGGCAGACATGGGAGCAAGATATTATGGCTATAACAGCGATATTACTGTCACATTCCCAAGTAATGGTAAATTTGATGAGAAATAATCAATTATTTATAATGCAGTACTGGATGCTTAGAGATAAGTGTTTGCATCTCTTAAGGTGGGAGTCAATTGGGGTGACATGCACTTTTTAGCTGAAAGAATAATTACTTAACATCTATTGGATGCTGGTTTACTAGTCGGAACAATAGAGGAATTAATGCAAAATAGAATTGGCAAGATCTTCTTCTGTCATGGATTGGGCCATTTATTGGGAATGAGAACCCATGATGTTGGTGGGTATAACAAAGGATGTCCTCCTAGAATTCCAGGTATTGAGGATTTTATATATAAATTTAGAGTTGTAATCTTTGAGATTTAGGAGAGACTTAGAAGTTGGCATGGTGTTTTCGAATGAACCTGGAATCTACTTTGTTGATTTCATAATTTAGGAGGCATTTAAAGATGAAACCAAAGCCAGGTTCTTGAATTAAGAGAAGATTTCGGAATTCATGTATGTGGGTGGAGTCAGATTGGAAGATGACATTGCTTTAACAGCCAATGGTGCTGAAATACTAAATTTGGTGCCGAGATCCATAGCATAAGTAGAGGCATGTATGAGGGGAGAGGATTGGAAATTAATTCAATGAACAATATTGTAATCATCATATAAAATCAATGAATTTAATTTATGAATTACGATTCTAAGAGGACAGAAGCAAACTATTCTCCTTACTTTGAATAGGTTACTCTGAACAAATTAAAAAGAGACGAATACCATAGTCAACAAAGAATACACGATAATAGAAAAAACAAATTATAGTTACCTTCTATAGAAAATAGTACTCTCGAAGATATTTCTATGCATTTCAGTAAGTGTGTTACTTCGAGTAAATCTCCCGAAAAAAAAGTAGATAAACTTTAAGTTAACAAATACTAATTGGAATTTATCTAGCAGAGTTTTTTAGAATTAGAATAAACTAAAATGTCTATAACGATGAGAGATATGAGCAATATGAGGAACAAATTTAATTGTCATCAAAGGATAATAGCAAATAAAGAACAGTATACTGTCAGAAATCTAGAGAGGTAAATGGGCAGTAATTTAGAAGATTATTCAAATTTAATGTACCTTTAATAAATGCCAGCTCAAACAAAGAACAAACCAGAAACTAACATCGCTTTCTTTGAGGAAGCTTTAAATGCTTATTCATATGCGATTCCTAGCAGAAGAGAGTCAGCACAAATTGCTGTTATCAGAGATAAGGTTTATGTTTTCGGGGGAATGAGTGGGGCAGGTTTAAGCAGTGACTTGTGGTGTTATGATATAAGTAATACATACATTTATGGAATTAGAAAAATAAGAATGGCAGTTACATCAATCAGATATCAATTTGAAAGTTACGAATCATTCTATGATAGCTTGGAAACATATGCTAATTATCTTTGGGGGAAGTGGCTATTATGACCATAAGATGAAAATAAGGTAAGTCTATTCAACTCTCGCTTGTTTTAATACTCAAATCAATCAATGGTCAATCACTTTAGAATCTGTTGAACCCAGAAGAGAACACAAGGCTGCTTTGTATATGGGGAAATACATGATTATAACAGGTGGTTTGGATTCAGGTGAATAATTATTGAATGATACTCTTATGTACTCTTTGGATTCCAGAAGATGGCTAGGATCTAAGATATATTTTGATGAGGGAATAGCATAGCATGCCATCTGTGAAGCCTTTGATTTTAAGAGAAATGTAGATACCATTTATTTGTTTGGTGGTAAAACTAAATCTTTGGGTTCATTTCCTTTAATGAGATTAGTTTTCTCTGGATAAGCTCCCTAGAGTTGGGAGAGAGTCTAGGGAATTGGAGTAGCTCCTTAAGGGAGATATAATCATACAATGGAGTGTATAAATGATAGTTTGATTTTGATTGGGGGTAGATCATAAGCAATCTAAGAGTACTAAAATGAAATTGTGTTATTCAATTTGATTTTAAGTTAATGGATTTAAGTAAAGAGATAAGGGTTGATGACAAAAAGGTGGAGTCATTGTAGTTGCGTGTTTGCCTCAAATATCTTTTGCTTTGGAGGCATCGGAGAAGTGACTTATCTGCCACCAGTCGTATTCTCGATTGAAACAGATTAATTCAAAATAAAGAACAAGATGGTAATTATCAAAAGATTATCTACCATTGCTGAGGATATGAAGAAATAGAATAAGGAATATCAGTAGATTAAAAGAACATGTAGATTAGAAAAATTTAGAAAAGCAGAAAAGTTGTATGGAAAAGTAACAACATTTTTGCCATTACCAAAAATGAAAACTCCAAAAATGAGATATGATATTTGGATGCAATTTGTACGTAAAATCTTACATTCTTTGAATTTAATATTTTGAAATTAATATATTTAAATCATTTTTAGATATATTTGAATTTTTAAATTAATAATGATATTACAACAAAGATTACACTAGTTAATTTACATTTTAATAATGATATTATTAATATCTTAACAACCAAATCATATTTTCGTGATTCCATGTACACCACTTTCTACAAAACCTGCATTTGTCATCTGGATAAATTAAACATTCTTCTATAACTCTTCAATATTGGAAGCCCCACAATAACTCATACCAGATTGAATTCCCTTTTTAAATTGTTCTAACACAATAGATACTTTCTATATTAATAATGAATAAATATTACCCCTGCAAATGGAATGTATCCCTCGACTCCCTCAGGTGAAAATGCTGTGCTTGAAGGTTCATCCTTGCCAGTTCTCTAAGCTTTAGACACATTGGCACCAAAACCAGCCATTCCTCTGTAAACCTTTAGGATCTTTCCCTCTCTATATATTTCTTTGGATGGGGATTCTTAACAGCCAGCCAACAATCTGCCAAGCATAATGCAATCTGCTCCAACAGCCAAAGCCTTGCACATATTTCCACTGTTCTTATTACCGCCATCGGACATTAGAGGTATTTTATACTCTTTACAAACAGGGGCCACATCCATTAATGCACTAAATTATGGGACACCACAACCAGAGACAACTCTCGTTATGCAAATGGAACCATTACCAATTCCACATCTAATACCATCTGCTCCAGCTTATATCAATCTTCTGGCACCATCTCCTGTTGCAATAGAACCAGCGATCACATCTACATTAACTTCTTTTTTTAATTATTCAACTGTTCTTATTGCCAATTATGAGTGTCCATTAGCGACATCCAACACAATAACATCACAACCACTATTGACTAATCTCTTTGCTCTGGTGATTTCATCATCATTTGCACCAACAGCTCCTCCGACTATTAATCTTCCCATTTAATCAAGAACTTTCAATTCGGAATCTATTTTTAAATCTTTTAAATTAATCAATCCTTTTATATTATTTTTATCGTCAACCACAGGTAATTTCTCTAATTTATGAGATAACATCTTCTATCTTGCATTCTCTTTGCTGACATCTAAATAATGAAGGGTCACTAACTTTTCTCTGGGAGTCATCAATTCTTTTACTAATTTAGTTAATGGTTGTTCATAGCAATCTCTGTTGGTGATAATTCCCAAAAGAGGTAAGGATTTATAACGAGGAGATCCAGTTTCATCAGTTTCCTCGTAATCTTCGTTGTTTTCAATTAAATTATCATCAGTGACTAAAAATGTTTTACATTTCCATTCTTCAGCTAAAATTAAGACTTTCTTGAGTGTGTAATTTAAACCCACTACAAAAGGTCTATTCTTAATGTAGGCTTCTGATCTCTTAACCTTTTTGATTTGTTCGACTTATTCATTTGTCGTCATGAATCTATGAATTACACCCAATCCTCCATTTGCTGCCATGTGAATTGCCATTTCAGTTTCAGTAACTGTATCCATTGGACTACTTATAAAAGGAATTTTGAGTTTGATATTTTAACTACAGTGAGTTTCAACGATGCAATTAGTTCTACTCTCAATTGTTGAATATTGAGGAACCATTAGAACATCGTCAAATGTCAAGGCTGTTTGGATACCATTGCGCCAATTACTACTCAACATATAAATTAATATTCCGCCTTAGTAAAGATAGCATTGGACTTTAAATGGACATTAATACGTGAGTTTTCATATTATTTACATAAGAAGTGTTTGCATTTAATTAAACAAGGAAATCTTTTAATTTAAAAATATAATTATAAACATAATGGCTCAATAATCATAGGCAGTAGCATATGCAGCACTTCTATTGGCAGGTTCAAATACTCCATTAACAGCTGACAATGTTGAAAAATTGACCAAAAAAGTATTTCACATATTTGAAATGATTTACAGGCAGGAGTCAATGTTCCAAAATAATTGGCAGCCGCATTCGTTAAAGCTTTCGAGGGTAAAGACATCCTCAGTTTACTCTCTGTTGGAGGAGGATAAGGCTCAGCCCCAGCTGCCTAAACTACTTAGGCTGCTGCTAAACCAGCTGAAGCACCAAAAGCAGTTGAAAAACCAAAGGACCCAGAGCCTGAAGAAGATGTTGATATGGGAGGTTTGTTTGATTGAAATCAATTACAATAGTACATTTATAATATAGTTTAACTTTGCATTTCATATTGCGAACTCTCTATTCATCTCGTTCTCCTCCGACCCACTATGTTTATGTTGTCCCCAATAGAATCCGTCTCTCAAAGCCTCACTCATTTATAGATATTTAGAATGTTTAATACTTTTTCAATATTTTAAATTCATTATTGTTCAGTTTTTGTTTTTTTTCTTGACTTCTCTGCATATTCAATGGCCTGATATAGTTACTTTTGTCTCTCCAACAATCTTTACAATTCCTTCTTCTTCTCCTCGTACTCCAACTTCTTACTATCCAACAATTGGTTTGGCTCAAAATAAACATTTAATCATCTTACAATTCCTGAATCCTGTCCCTCTGCATCAACCAATAAATTCCATAGTTCAGTCATAAATGGTAATGTATTCTTTTCAAAATACCCCATTATTTGAATACTTAGAACTTTTGGATCAGGACCCCTAATATCTTCGCTCTATTGCTCTAAGTAATTAATTATTTATCTCTAAACTACTTCATCTTCTATTCCAATATACTATATCATTTTCTTTTCAATCCAAGGCTTTATCACTGATAAATCAATCTACTCAATAAACACAAATTCTACATTTTTCATATTAAGTTTGCGATTGAAAACTTCCGGCCATTGCTTGTTCATAATAAGTTTACGCTCCTTATCCCCAAATCGAGAATCCTAATCTGTTGAAGTTCCTTTAAAAAAGTTTCCAGCCATATAATTACTTATTATAATTATTAAACTATTCAAATTAAAACTCTGATTTACTGTATGATTATACCATTTTCATAATTTGGGGGAGGGGATGCGAATAATTCAAGCACATTTGGATTGAAAATATCTTATGATCATAATCCCCTATAAATGATAACAAAAAGAATATATCCAAAATATATAGATAAAAACATATAAATAACAATCAAGCATCAAAAGTTTTTTCATCAGGAGTTTTAAAACCATATTATTCGTGTATTCCTTAAAATTATTCTTTTTACTTTTGCTCTAAGAAGTCTTCAACCTTTTAATTTTTCTTCCACTTGAGCCAGATCGAGAGTAATGAATAGACCAATCCAGAGACCCATAATCTGAGTTCAAACATTAAACTTGAGTGATATTTTCTGTTGAACTTTTAAGATTCAAGAATATCATTAAATTATTAGGTACCTTATTAAGCATATCTTGCCATAATGTTGATTCTATTTACAAGACTACCACATCTTTTATTGACAGATCTAACAAGATTCATATTTCTATTAACAAAAATTAGATCCTTTGGAAATAAATCAGTTTATTT
Organism: Paramecium octaurelia; assembly: GCA_905182995.1. NCBI lineage: Eukaryota > Ciliophora > Oligohymenophorea > Peniculida > Parameciidae > Paramecium > Paramecium octaurelia. The sequence continues at coordinate 411,291 of CAJJDP010000024.1, read as the reverse complement.
CATCATTTCTCTGATTTCATCTTTCATTTTTAATTATAATTTCATAACATCCTCTTTAGTTACTTGATGACAATGAACTGGTTGTTTCATTTGATATGGTTTCATTAATTACATAGATGCAAACATTTCCTCATTGCCAATACCCCATTTCTAGACTATTTATTTAAGTTTAGCAAAGTCTTGTAAAAACAATGAAGTCCAAAACTCTGAATAATCCAATCTGAATTAGTTTTCTAATTTGATGCATAATCCAAAATCCAACAATACAACTTCATATTACTTGCTGTTTCCAGGCTTAGGTCTAATAAAAATGTTTCCTGGGTGGGGATCGCAATGAACAAATCCTGAGATAAATATTTACTCAGCAAAAGCACTTATCACTGTATCCATAATTTATTTTGTGTTGAAGCCTAGCTTTTGAATTTCATCTTGATGCGATATTTTAATTCCATCAATCCACTCAGAAACCAGAATTCTTTATGTATTAAATTCCTCATAATATTTTGGAATATGAACATCTTTTCTCCCTATTATTTATAATGCCCTTCTACTTATTTCTCCATTCTCATATTCAATTCTAAAGTCTATTTCCTTTTGCAAATTAGATTGAATTGATTCTTGAAATTGTAATAAGGGCATATCGAATGCATATTGCAATACTGCACAAATTACGTGATGCATAAACATATCGCTTCCAAATTGCTTTTTTATGTTTGGTTTCTAAATCTTTACTGCAACAACATCTCCATTCTTTAACTTTGCCTTGTGAACCTAAGCTATGCTGGCAGATGCTATGGGAATTTCATCAAATTCATCGAAAATCTCTTCAATTCTTTTTCCAGTTTCTTCTTCCAATATCTCTCTAACTCTATTAAAACTGACTGCTTTTGCTTTGTCTTGGAGTAGACTCATCCATTTGAAAAACGGAGGAGGCAATAAATGTTCGGATGCAGCAATTCCCTATCCAAATTTAACATATAATCCATCATTCCTTATACAAGTTTCATAGATATCCTTAGCCACTGTTTCATGAACATCGTTTGCATTCTCTGCATTAAATCTGATTTTGTATTGGTAAAGAATATTCAATCCGCAACGAATGGTATTCGCATTTCTTCTAATTATTTTACTAAATTCCTTTAAATGCATTTATACCTTTCATTATACTCATCATAACCAAAGGCTGCCAATCCAAATCCAAGCGAGTATTTTAAGAATTTTCTCATTATTAAAGGTTTTATTTTAATAAACTTTAATTATGGTACTTCTTATATAACCAAATACAGTATTAATCAGAAAAGATTTAAAGATGTCTGTTCTTAAATCCAAAATCGATTATTTGATGATGAAACATAAACAATTAAATAAACATCAACCATCCTCTATTTCCAATACAATTTCATGATATCTCCAAATTTATTATGTAAGCTTTAAATTAAAATTTTAAACTGTTTCACTCAAAATTCCATTCTAATCAACAAAAAAACCCTCTTATTTAAATGTAAATATCCAAAGCCATTAACAAGTGTTTACATATGTGAAAATGAAGTCTGAACTCATCAACTTAATAATGAAAATGTTAATCCATTTTATCATTCAATTTATATTTCACATGTTTCCCATTTACAACATTTAAATACTTATTTATAGATTATTTAATATACAAGTATTATATCAATTTTTTAATTTCAAATTACTTTATAGTTAATTAGATTATAATAAATGAATCCTAAATTCTCATTATTTCTAAACATGTTAATCAATGCTCATTTGTTCTGATATCTTAAATTATCATTTAGGTGAGTTATTAGTAAATTATACCAAATTTATTTATTTAATAATTTTTATTTTAGGAGGAAAACCAATTTTAAATTTAATGAGACATATTGCCAGAAATAATTGCATTATCAATAAAATCAAGGATGGGTTGTCCACTACTTATTTTAATAGACCAGATAAACTTAACGCTGTCAATCTTGAAATGTGTGAAGATATTCTTGAAAGTGCTAAACTTTGGAATGAACATGCTGTGGTGACTATTCTGTAAGGGAATGGCAAAGCCTTTGCTTAAGGAGCAGACTATGAGTAATTTATTAAATAACTTTAGGCATGTATTAAATGTCTCTCAAAATAAAAATGATTCATCAAATTTATCCAATAATGGTCAATTAAGAGATGTATCTAAATTTAGTCTCTTTGGAGATTAATCAAAAAAAGCTGTTCATGCTATAGGCTCAACTCAGAGTATTGTAATTTCCATTATGAATGGCCCTACAGCTGGAATAGGTGCAGCATTCGGAATTAATTCCCGTTTTAGAATAGCAACAGAGAATACAACTTTTGTGATGCCTCATTGTAAACTAGGTATGGTACCTGATGGAGGGAGTGCCTTTCAATTTAGTAAAATACCAAAAAACTATGGTATGTATTTAGGTATGAGTGGGGAATAACTTGATGGCATAAAAATGGCTCATTTAGGTATTGCTGACTATCTAATTGACAGTTAATGCATCCCTGAAATCGAGGAGGAATTTGAACATGCACAATTCTTAAGAGATGAAGAATCTATAGAAGAGTTCCTACTCTAAAGATATTGTTAGTTAAATAGAACAGAATTCGAAGTGCCTAAATAATTTTTAAATGTATTGAGTTTAACTTCTTTGCCATCCATAATGTCTGCTATGGAAACACAATTTCCAGAATAGGCTGCTCAAATCAGAAAAAATAGTGCTTTTAGTGTTTATGCATTCTACGAATTATTTATGAGAAACAAGAAGGCAAAACTATCCCTTAAGGATAATCTCAAGCTGGAATAATCCATTTTGGACAAAGTTGCTGTTAGACCCGATCTTCTTGAAGGCTTAAAAAGTTTACTTGTTGACACATCCTACGAGCCTAAATTTAATCCTAAAACTATAGAATAGGTTGACTTAGAGGAACTTCAAAGATGTTTTGAGCCTTGTTCAAGAAAGTTGTTTGATGATTGAGTATTTTAATTAATAATATTTAATGAAAGTGATAATAATCTTTGGTTGTCCTGGATCAGGTAAGACTACCTTATCTAAATTGCTCAATACAGACATTATAATAGAGGCAGATTCTTTATAATAACAACATCAATTTAATCCGGATGATTGGAAGAAATCTCGAGTCTAAGTCAGATAAATATTAGAAGAATATTTATAGGAAAAGAAATTCTAAACCATATTAATTGATGATGATTTTCTGTTAATGAGTCAGAGAAAACAAATCTTACACATATGTCAAAAATTTAAGGCTAGTTACATTGAAATTTTAATTAATTTAAATTTACAAGATCTTTTAAATAGAAATTCAACCAGAGATATCAAAAAAAAATTAAACGATGAAATTGTAGAACTCCTTTTTAATAAATTTGAATCCAAAAGTTTATAAAATACAATAATCATTGACAGTAAATATAATACATTTGAACTATTGAATTAATAAGTTATTGATATGGACATTAAGCATCAAAATGAGTATTTGACTGAAGATTAAATGATCAATGAAAAAGAAAATTAAATAAAGCAAAACTAAGAAAACATTGTACATTAGACAGATTTGGAACTAAGAAAAGTAATTTCAACTTTATGTAAATAAACTGGAAAATAGGGCAATTACGATCCAAAATATTTGAGCCTTAAAAAAAAGTAATTTCTATAGTCTCACTTAACAGAGAATGTTGAAGAGAATGTATTTTTATTCTTATAAACATTATGACTGTGTTAGTAATATATTTAATAGTAATATTTGTTATTTATGGTGCTCATTTAATTTTAATCAATTCTAATTTCCACACAGTAGTTCAACAAATAAATATATACTATCTAATTCAATTAAAATGTCCTTTAAAAATTATACTGATATTCTAAGTAAAATCAATATATGAATGTAGATTATAAATGAACCATTGCATAATCTACTTATAAATTCTCTTATAAGATTGTTCATTACATAGAACTTGAAAATTATAATCTAAACTTAAAACAAGAGTAATTAATACCTTAACTCCTCATCAATTATTTCATTTAAAAAAGAGAAATCCATTATTATTCCATAGATACTACACATCTATCCCTCATCTAATCATAAATTGTATGGTTTTGATTGGTATTTTCAGTGATATATATGGATTTGAATAAATTATTTTGGGTGATGATTAATACCTATTTTTTTCTTTTATTTTCAAAAAATATATTAAAAGATTTTCATTAACTATGGTAAATTTGATTGTGATTATTCCTTTAGCCAAAAGCTCCAAAGACATCTAAAGCTAAGAAGGTTTAAAAGAAAGTAGCAGACAGAAAGAAGAATCCACTCTTTGTTAGAGATGCTAAAAACTTCAGAATTGGAAATGATGTCCAACCAAAGAGGGATTTATCAAGATATGTCAGATGGCCTCGTTACATTCTTTTACACAGACAAAAAAAGATTTTATTGTAAAGAATCAAGGTGCCAGCAGCTATTCATTAATTCAGCAAAACACTTGACAAGAATCAAAGTATATTGTAAATTTTAATTTAAGGCTCAAAGGTCTATTCTTTATTAAAGAAATATGCCCCTGAAACCAAAACAGAAAAGAAATAAAGATTAGTCAAAGCTGCTGAATCAAAGGCCTAAAATTAAAAGACAGATAGTAAGAAAGTGACAGTCCTCAAGTTCGGATTGAATCACGTTACTACTTTGGTTGAAACTAAGAAAGCTAAATTAGTTTTGATTGCTTACGACGTTGATCCAATTGAATTAGTCGTATGGCTCCCACAATTGTGCAGACGTCAAGAAGTCCCATTCGCCTTTGTTAAAAGTAATTCAATGAATCTATGTGTTTAGACAAGGCTAGATTAGGAGCTTTGGTTCACTAAAAAACAGCTACTTGTGTCGCTTTGACAGACGTAAGAAAAGAAGATCAAGCTGAATTTGATAACTTAGTATAAAATAAAATTAATTAAAGGCTCGTGATTTAAGATAACACTACAATGAAAACCATGAATTGTTGAGAACCATTGGTGGTGGATAAGTAGGAATCAAATCAAGACATTAATAAGAGGCAATAAAGAAGGCTTTTGAAATTGAAGAACTTAAGAAGACAAGTTAATGATACAGTATTATCAACATATAATAAAAAATATTGAAAATTTATATAAAATGTGTCAAGTCTTCTTCTAACTCATTGTTCATTCTTAATGTTTCCAAAATCAAAGTGATCTTCAGCAAACTCATCAAACCTGCTTTCCTTTGAAAAATCAACTGGAATAATGAGCTGTTCCTATTTAATACATGTTTAAATATAATCCGACATCAAAAATGTCTTATCATACTCTGAAAAAAAATGCTCTTCCCCTCTTGCCTTTTAAATTTTTGAGTTAACAAAGCCACCCATTATAATATTTTTGAAATTTAAAGACACTATTTTAGCAACGTATTTTTACATTAAAAATATTTATAATAAAATTGATTACAATAATTTTTAAATTCATTAGCCATTTATTGTATTTGATTGAAATAATTCAATTTTAAATTAAATATATGTATAGATATACCACCAATACTTTTTATATTAATAAAATAATCAAGATAAATACATCTTGAAATATACGATATAAATATTTGCAAAATTGAATACTTTAAGTAACAAAAAGTTATATCATTTCATAAATAAGATTTAATGTACTAAATCTCACATAAAATTAAGTATTATCTGATTAATAAATTTGGATACTTGGGAACAATCAAGAATTAATTTAAATAAAGGAATAAAAAATGAGTTTAAGTAAAAGATATTATTTATAAGATATCATATAAAATATTAACTATCAAAGATTTACTAATCCTCATTATTATTGATTTTATTTCAGACTGTCTTCATGAACAGAGTCATATGTAATAATATTATTGGTAGATATTTACTCTGCTTGTTAATCAACCATATTATTTTTAATTTCATTTGTATTCTGCTTATCTTTTTTCTCTATCACTTTTTTTGGTTTAGGATCAATTCTTTCAAATGCCATAATACAATGTTAACTAACTCCTTTTTCATTTTTATATTTTTTTATTCCTTCATTCATTTTTCTAATTTTCATGTATTGAGGGTATTTCAATTCCAAATCTTACGCGATGTCTACCCACTTTCTGACTGTGAACATTGGGTAAGGTTTAGCAGGTTCTGCTATAATAATCCAATATTGGCAATCATTATAATCTATTTCATCAGCGAAGGCTTCTACTTATTTATTAGGTGTGCATTCAAATCCAATAGGACAGAAATAATGATTATAAGCATGGTAAATGAAGGAGATTTTATCAGACTTTAATCCAGAGGTTAACTTCGAGAGTGCTACATCTCTATCAACTCCTGGGGTGGAAAAATCTCCTTCATTTTTCCATAGAAAATAGGCTCTTCCTTATACTTTTTATAATCTACATAAATTCTTAAACCAAGATATTAAAGACATATTTCCACTAAAGCTTCCAAATTCTACATCATTAAAGTGTGGTCCTACTTCAGTACTCAGACTAAAATAGTTATTATTATTATTACCCCAAAGAGACAATTACTTCTTCTTATGAAAGTGGATTTAAGGTTCCTACTCCTAAAGTAGAAAATAGGTAATTCCAGCAAGTAACAACAGATGAAATACCGCAACTCTTCTTGTATTAGGGTCTACTCAAACTATACCATCGACGAACATCTAAACATCTTCTTTAACTCATTAGTTCTTAGGTTATGGTGAGATTTCTTGGAACAGTATTTTGAATTTATTTATTGGTTAACTCATCCGTAGATTAAGTTTATTATTATTATCTATTTAGCAATTTAGGTTTAGTTGCTTATTGATTCTTAAACATAATTGTGAAATCAAGTAATTGTTCAGTATTGGTGGTGTCTATGTTTTCTGTATTTTCAAGAATCTATTTCTCTTATTCTACGAGTTCCTGATTTGAATTCATAATTAATTTATAACCGATTTAAAATTTTAATTATTTAACAAACTCAATTGATTTTACACAATTCACACACTTGGCATAGGATTCCTTTTGATGAATGCCTACTCTTATCGAATGAACAAAAGTATATTTATTAGACATCATCTTTATAAGTGAGTGTATCAGCACATAAATTCTTTACTCCTTCTTTTAAATAGAATGGTTCAAAGTTGATATTATGTTCATTCTTAGGATTCTATTGGCAATTATTATATATCTAATTAATTTAATACTTTATTACTTTTTTGACATTCTCTAACACTTCAGGTTTAGAATAGGCAGCCCCTTTAGGAGCTTATTCTAGCAATTTTGTTAATTGTTATGCTACTTGAGAACCAGTTAAGTAATTCTTATTTTTATATGACAAACTCATTGCAGCTCTCAGAGTCAATGAGCGATGAACTGGCTGCAAATCACACATTGCCATATAACATGATAATTCTATTTGTCTTGAAATTTCTTTGTCTTTCTTTGCAAGTTCACATTTCATAGCCATTATGTAATTTAAGCAAATAGGAACCACATCATTATTTAGATTCTAGAATATGGTTTATTTTAAAATGGATTTGAATGTATTTAAAGCATCTTAGAATTTTCCATCACTAGTGTATTTATACCCTACTTTGAGTAACTCATTAAAGGACTTATTCACATAGATCTTATCCTACGATGATGAAACAATTAAAGGAGAAGGCATTAAAAACGGTATTTAAGGTACTTCTAGAACAGACCTCAAAGCTAACTACTTTAGATAATCTTTGCAAGGTGTTAAGCTCACAAAGTTATAATTTTATTGAAGAACTTAAAGACATTGTTGATATTATTCTGTAATTAAGTATTCCACTGGCTGTAGAGCTTAAAGTAAAAATCAATCTCATACCTTTTTTATAATCTGGATATCCATATATTAAAGATTTCTAATCCAAAGTAGCCTGACTTTATTCATTATTTTCTAATAGCTCTACTTCATCCAAATCCCATTAACAATCTTCAAATTATTCGTCGTTCTCTTCTGTTTTATCTATATTTTAATTTATTTTTTGTTTAGCTTATGTATTTTTATCAAATGGATTTTAATGATGAGCAGTTATTGTATTAGTAATCTCTACCTTACTTTAATTTGCAACTTTGGAATCATCCCCTGATAATTTGAATACTTCATCTTCATCTACAAAATTGTGAGGCCAATTCATTGAGAATAAAGGATGTTTATTTGATTTTATTATAGGCTATGGAGTGATTATCGCTTCAGGTTTTAAAGATTGTATCCATTCAATATCTTCAGCGCAATTTTTATTAGCTTCAAATTCTAATCCATGAGCCATTTAACTAAGATTTGCTAATTTATCCAGACTGCAACCTTTTAAGAATGAAATTCTTTGTTTCAAATTATCCATAGTTAATAAGGTCTAAAATCTTAGATCTAAGTTATTTTGTTCCTGTGCAATATTGCTTATGATATTAAGTTTCTCCAATTAACCTGTGATTATGTAGAGAAAGGACAATTCTTAGGATGCTCTTAACTTCTATTAACAAACTTCGTAAATATTATGGTTTCCCTATCTCATGGCTTCTTCTAGTAACATCTAATAGCATTTTGGATTTTTAAGGTCTTCGCATGTTCTATAGGCTATTTCTAAATTATTTGAAGAAAGAGCCAATTGAAACTTAGCTCTTTTATCAGTTACTAGTTAATGGGCAAGTATAGAATATCCTTTTTAGAATAAATAGGCTATTATTAGGTCTCCTAGTTTTTGGTGGTTCTTAATGAAATTCTAAACAAATTAAAGATTTTTTTCAATTAAGGCATATTTGAAGAATATTTCAGAACATTCAACAGTGATGTTAAGTAATTTGTCCATATTATCCATATAAAATAATTTATACTGAAAACCAGGTTTATCTTGGATGTTCTAAAATGAAACCAAATATGGCACTGTTTCCATGCTGCAAATAATCCCAGTATCTCCATTTAATAAAAGATACTTTAAATGCATTTTTGTTGAATAAAGTATAATATTTATTTAATCACTTAAAAACAACACTGATTTAATATTTATTTTTTCTGAAATATGTGTAATAGGTTGAAATTCTTTTGTAAATATGTATATTCCGTTTTTAGTTTGAATTAAAATACAATAATCATTCACTTTGACTTATCTGATATTCTGAAATTCATTAGTACAAGCAATCTGATTTATTATTTTATTAGCAATTGGATCCAGCACATTAATCATAGACTCCGAATAATAAAGGGCTTTTCCTCCAGTAAAAGTGAATAGACGATCAGTTTTGTGTCCTAATGGAGTGTGAGAGTCTGTTTCAAAATTATAAATCTCTATTTCAGAACTCTCTTTGGATCTCAATATTTTTGATTTGCCTATAAAAATAGCAGATTTGGCTAAAAAGAATTAGGATACATTGGTTTGTTATTCAAATACAAGATATTTTGAAACTCCCTTTGATTTATTATGAGAATGATTTCTTAATCTCACTAAGATTTGAGACTTCTGATTTTCGTAAACATTATATAGAACTTATTCAGCATTGTCTTAAAGCAAATTATCAGAGACACATGATAACTCTTACAGATTTTTAATTGTCTTCTCTGATCCATTTTATAAATCCAAAATCTTAATCACTTTTCGATTTCCAAAATATACAAAGTTATTATTCACTAAATCAATGGCAGGCCTATTTTTAAATAATGTGAATATATATAAGGCAGAATCACTACCACCTGCAAAATAATTGTTACTTTAATGGACAGCACATATCCAAAATCTATCTAACTCATGATTGGTAAAGCAATCTACTTCAACCTTTTTCTTCATATCCCATAGTCTTAGAGTTTTGTCCTCTGAATTAGAGATGAAGTATTCTCCAAAGGGATGAAACATAGCACAACTGACATTGTTCTACAATATAATCTATTCATTACTGTGTGTCCACCATATTAATCGACTTCATATCCTCTGGTATCAAAGTACTTCCAAACCTTGATTTTCTTATCATCTGAAGCAGATAAAATGGTATTGTCTTTAGGGTTGAATGAACACCAATTAACACCCTAACTGTGCCCTTCCAAAATCTAAACCAATTCTAATTCGCTAGCTTATTCCCCAAATTAGATCTAACTATAAGTAATTGATTACACTTTTTGATGTAAATTTTTTTTTAAGTTGAGCTATTGACCACAATCTTATTGTCTGATCTAATGAGCATGTAATCATAAAATCTTTAGATGGATGAAACTCACAATGCATAACATAATGACTATGTCCTGTTACGGTAGCTATCATCTATCTAGATTAATAATTCCAGATTCTAGATGTTTGATCATCAGATCCTGAAACACACCATGGCAATTCTGGGTGAAAATTAACACATCTCACAAAATCCAAGTGTCCACGCAATACAAATTAACATTTTTTTGTTTTATAATTCCACACTCTTACAGTAAAATCATCTGATCCTGAAATGAATAAACACAAAGATTAATGGAATTAAACTGATCTCACAGGGCCCTCATGCTCGTAGAATTCATTTATTGTCTAATTTATATTAATGAATAAATACTCTTCCAAATCTGTAATCAATCATTTGAATTTCCCCTGAATGAAGACCAACCAAAAGCCATGGTTACTTAGGATGAAACGACAACCCTTTAATCCTCTCAGTTTTTTTGTGAAATTTTACAATCATTCTGATTTTAATTAATTTTTATTGAATCAATATATATAATACAATTTTCCTTTTCCTTATTTTATACATTATTTAATTAAAAACTATTATTTTCTTTATTATCTCCTACTGTTAAGATTAAGCCTTCTATTTATCTTCTTAATTTTATTTAGAAATGAATACTGAAATTGATATACTTAATCAGATCCTCTGTTTATAAAATAAAAAAATAAATAATTCTATATTTAATCATTCAATCAGAATATATTTCCTTTTAGATATTTTCTTAAGATATATTTTACACTTTTACATAATTAAAAATTAACTTAATCTTTTTTGTATAAATGTTATAGTCATCCAAATTATTAGATTATAGACCAAAAGAATGGTAGTTGTGATCGATTGAATAATTATCTAAGTTTATTCAAATCAATGATTCTTTTGAAAATTCATTAAAAAAAAGGAATGTAAAAGTAAATTTTATTGATCTCTTGAGAAGAGTTGAGTTTAATAATAATAATTTAAATTTTTTAATATGGCATAGAACCAAATAGTAGGAGCTATAAAAATAAAGGATGGGTTGTTTATTGGAGATGAATATGCATCTTAGGTTTGGTATTTGATTCAATAAAGGATCGTGAATTCATTATGACAAATAAAGTCACTCATATAATAAATTGTGCTGGAACGGAAGTATAAAATAAATGGACATTGATGGGTGCAAAGTATTTAACATTTAATTGGTTAGAGTAAGATAATGAGGTATTCATTAAAAATGATATATCTAGGTTTTATTTGATGAAAGAAGCGAAAATGTTAATAAAATATTTACATTCATAGAAGAATGTTTTCAATAGGGAGAGAGTTGCTTGGTCCATTCAGTTAGAGGACAGAGTAGAGCTTGTTGCGTACTTGCTGCATATTTTATGAAAAAGTTCGTTAAATATTTAAATTTAATAGATATTCATGGACACTGTATAAAACTCTTGAATATTTGAATTCAAGGAGGCCAGATCTTGAAATCAGAGCATCATTCTTTTATTAATTGAATGCATTAGAAAATAGGATGACCAAATAAGGACCAAAAAGAACAGCCTCTTGGAATGAGTTAACTACTGATGAATAGAACCCTTCCCAAGTGCAGGATGAATTAATCATTAGAAATACATTCCTAAATTCACACAATGGACCTGTGGATGAAATATATACAAATCTCTAAGCAAAATAAGTATGATCTCATTTTGTATTTTCAAGGGAGTCTTGGGAAAAGCTACTAATCAGAAAATAAAATGGAAAGATCAAATTAATAAAGAAAATATATCATTAGCAACTATTGTCTACTCTGGTTCTCCTGATTTTGTACCTGTTTCTGAAATCAATTTAAAAACCAATCCAACCACACCATCAATTCTAAAAGTAAATTTTAAACTTTAATTAGGGAGCATAAAAGAACTAATCTCTAGTATAACCACCCAAATAACCATAAATTTAGTCCAATTTTCCAAAGAGTTAAAATACTGCACCTTAAGTAAGATCTGCTAGTAGTAAATCTTAATAATAAGATTAAAGTGATTTGTAGTTGAATTCTAACATTACATCTGCAAATCTAACAAACAATCCTTCATTTTAAAATCTATTAATGCATTGCGCAATGAAAACGAGAACTCCTCAATAATAATAAGAATAAAATGCTAAGAAAAATACATTAATTAATAATTTAGTTAAGCCTCAAATCGAAAATCAAAACACTTAAGCGATTTCATAAATTGCAACTAACTTATTGTAATTTCAAGCATAGGCTAATCCTGCAACTGGAATCAGAAGCAATTCTTTGTAATAGAATGATGACAAAAAAAATTAAGCAGAAAACCACACTAATAATCGACCAAGCTCAGTTAAATAAAAGGACAATTAACCTTCTATTTTAACGAATTTTTAGGAGTTCAAAAATTAAGTTTAACAATCACTTAATTATTTTAATAAATAATAAGAGACAATCTCAAATATGGATAAATAGTCATTATAATCTTAAACTACTCAATTGACAGCATAATCAAATACAACTTAATAACAGTTATTCTTATAATAAAATAATGCCTAATAAAAGAGTAAATTAGAATAATTAATTAGTCCTACTATGATTTAGTAAATGAATTCTACAAAACATTCAGAAATATAAAAAACACTAACTCAATCAATTTCTTAATTATAATCTAGCTATCAGAAGTTCTAATAATTGTAATAAAAAAATTAAATAAAATCATCATAATCCTAGTCATGCATTTAAAAATAAAATGCTTAAACTAATGATGGATCAGTTGTTGCCAATCCTTCTGGATTGAATTTAGTTAAAGTTTAAGAAAGAAGCACTTCCTTAACTAAAAATTAAGATAATGCAGATTTCAAAAATAGACCAAATAGTGCTGAGGTTAAAGATGGGTTCAGAGCAGTAAATCAAACAAAAAAGGATAGTTTATCTCCATTTTAAAAGGATGCAGTCAAAAAAGTTACTTAATAAGGCCCTCCTTTGCCACAATCAAGCTCTCAAATTTATTTAAGAAATGTTTAATGTAGAAGATAGGCTGCATCAACATTAAGAAATTAATAGAAACCAAATAATTCCTTTTAGGATAAATATTTGAATTAAAGTGCAAACTAAGTTCAAAATAATAGTAGTTTTAATAACAATAGTAATTCCGCTATTGAAGCTGAATAAAAATAGTCAACTAAAGGGGTAGTTTCAGATTTAAATCAATTTAAAAAGCTCATATCTCCTTAAAATTTAACAAAAAGTCAAGCTTAGTTTGTTAAAAATTAACCGATACGAGTCTTATAAGAATTGACAGAGAAAACATAATCCTAAAAATAAGTGTATGCTTTAAAATTTAATTATTAGGAAAGCAAAAGACAATATTTCATCCACCAGTTTTACTTTGGTCTAAAAACCATCTACTGTAAATACAAGGACTTTTTCACCTGCCATTAAAAGTAATATTTTATACTAATATTTAGATGAAACAAAAAATAAACCCAATAATTCAGCTAATGTAAGATAGAAGGTAAGGAACTCTTCTCCTGGAATATCAAAAGATCAAGATTCCTCTAATTCATTATAAAATATATCACAAACTTTTTAAGGCAAAAATAGTTGGAAAATGCTTTGATTCACCTATATTTTTCGTTTTATTATACCTTTTTAACATTACTATTATAGAAAATATTCTTACTATTATCAGGATTTAATATTATACTAAAAAATTTTTATTTCCCCTTAAGATTATCTATAAAATAATTAATATTATATTGCATCTTTTAGATAAGAATTAAATTTTAGATAAATCTCTAATTTTTGATAGGTATTGATGTAATATACAATCATCCTAAATAGAAGTTATAAGATCTTAATAAATTAGTTGAAATAATAATAAAATGAAAAATGAATTTATTTGAATCTTAAAATTTATAGAGAAGTCCATCAAGGTAAAAAACATAAAAATATCATAAATTAACATATCACTGTTCTTGAGATGTATTTTAGGTTTTAAATTTCTTAATATTTATTTTATAATTTAATTAACAATGCCACCTAAAAAGAAAAAATCAAAAAAATCGAAAAAGTCAAAGAAGAAGGAGGAATATTTACCCTCTATCTTCAATATTCCATAGTATGAGAATCCAGATATTGTTACTCCAAAAGTAGACTTGATAATAAAGTTGGTACATCCTGTAACCGATCTATTCACTTTGAAAATCAGAGTATTCTTAGTTTTCATAGATAGGTACCTATAACAACAAGAGTTGAATAAATTCATGAAGAAATTTCAAAAATGCATCAAGGTGCTATTTCTGGAATATCAGTTTGTCGTGATAGATTTAGTCCTGAAGATGTAAAACTTAATCTCATTTTAGGTTTTGGATCCAAAAAAGACTCTAGAATAATGTGGTATCTTTGATGGAGAAATAAAGTTACTGTATGACTACAAACCTATTGTTGGTCCTCTTTTAAAATGATTATTAGAGTAAACTTATCAAAAATATAAATTTTCATTGTTTTTTAATATATGAATAATAAAGGATTTAAAAATAATAAAATATGGAAACTGATTAGCGAAATAATTAAATATTTTGTATAATTCATCAATTTTATTCTTGTTAGGCTGCTTATAACTAGATATTTTGAACTTAATTACTTCTTTTTTTAATTCAGCAATTTCTCTCTTTAATCTAATGTTTTCATCTTTCAATTTCTCATATTCTAATTTCAACTTGTCAACGTCGATATCGACTGGAGATCCTAAATACTTTTTGACATAGCTAAATGTAATTCTAGAATTTACTCTATGGCATTATTAGGTTTTTCAGGTTCTTCATATAATCCTACTAAGACTCTAGTCAATTAATCAATGACTCCTGCTTTTTCTAAGTACTTTCTGAATTCTTCTTTTTTTGAATCGGTGGTCTAAGTTATTAGCTTATTTATACTTAAAAGCTCATTGATTTGAATATATAAATATTATTTAATTTTTACACCCGATTTCTATGAATAATATCCAGAAAAGGAATATTGATTAATTATGATATAAATAAATATATAAAATGATAAATCAAACAAATTTCGTATTTAAACGATTTTCAATACTAATGTAGAATTCTATAATATTTAGAATTATCATAAGCTGAATATAAGTTATCTTACTGATTAGAGTATATATAATTATAGTATATTATTGAATTTTGATTTTCTATTAAAAAGTATAAGGAGAGTTATAACATTTAATTTTTGTTTCTATTTAATGAATCCCATAATAAATTTGATACTGTAAAATGGTTTAAATCAATATTTTTTTAATAGAATATCGAGGTCATGCTAGTGAGTTACTTCATTTAATTTGTTTCCTAATGTTTGCAAAAACAATTGAAAAAAAAATAAAATAGAATATTAATGTTGTGAATAATAACAATAATGCTCAATCGACAACTTACGGCGCTCTACCTCAAAAACTTTTTGAGAAATTCACGCTTTTAGGATTTAATTATTTTTAATATCTATGAGATAATAAATTTATTAACCCACATATGGATTAGGATTTTCAACTTAATTTTAATAAATTTCATAGCCAACAATAAAGATAGTTCCTTAACATTCATTCTAAAATTAAATTCAACCAAATGTTTAACAACAATTTTAACACTCGTTATAAACTAGTTTTTCATAGTAATAGAATAGAACTATTATTCCAATAAATGGCAATGGAAGTGTGTGTCGTCCTGTTTGGGATCAACCTACACGTTAAAGATTTCATACATCTCAATCTAACATTACTCATTAAAATTAAATGCATCTTGCTGATTTGTAATAAATTGAGGAACCTTGGAGACTAAAAGTATAAGAATTGCAAAAAAAGATTAAAATTCTAGAAGAAGAACAATTATTGAGATAATAAGATGAGAACGTAGAGAGTGAATTATCCCAAGCCTATAGTTAGATCTAATAGTTGGTTAATACCATAAAAATATTATAAGAGGAAATTTAATAGTTGGAGGAGAAAGTAGACACTAAATAAAGCATAATTGATAGCTATGAGAAACAATTAGCTGAAAAAGATAAAGAAATAGAGAATGCCAATCATTATATATCTGAACTTCATGCATAATTGGAGAACTAAACTACTAATTTAGAAGAGAAATAGAAATATTTATTTGATGAAGTAAACACCTGGAAGAGAAAGTTTATAGAATAAAATAAGTAAGTTATACTCAATAGATTTTATAGGGAATTTCATGAAAAATAGGAAGAATTGATGGCTTTATAGGCTGAGCTAGATAATCTCAAAAATTAAAAGATCATCAATAATAAATCTAGTGATTATAAATAAATTAAGTGACACATAAAGAATATTGGCATTTGCCAATAAATTGAGTTATTTATATATAAATATTAATCATAATATGCTGCAAAGATGCATGCAATTGGCAAAGGTTGCCCAATTTTCATAGGTTGTGAAATCTTACACTAGTTTAGCATAACATAAATGGTTGGACTACGATGAAACCCATAAAGTATTATGAATTATATCAAGAAATCACTCCAAACTCATAAAAGCAGAGCTGAAGAATTTATTCATAAAATCCCAGTTATTGAAGTAGATCAAGATATTGTGAGATGTTTGGTAATCCATTAATTTATTATTAAGGGTGGCACTCATATTAATGCCGGACATCCCCAAGTTTATATCAAATTAGACACAAGAACTGAAGGAACACCTTAAACTTGCAAATATTGTGGCTTATAGTATGTTAAGAAAGGACATGGATCACATCATCATTGAGAATCAATCAAAATATCATCATCATAATTCATTAATATAAAATATGAGTCTAACAACATTACTAATATTTATGCCTTCATGTTATAATCTAAGAAAGATCTTGTAATATCTATATGGTTTGATATTGATTTAAAATAGTTATTCTCAAGTTATATTTCATAAAAAGCTCAATTTCCAATAACTATTAGGATTTATAAATTTTTGCTAGAAATTCATATTCTTTGATGTTCACTTACTTATTTTGAATAATCCTTATTTTTATAATTTAATACTATGTTAATAGTGTGATTAGATTTACAAATCCTTATAGTAATAGTTTCACAAAGTTGTTGAAAATTTGCTAGAAAAAATTATAGGTTGATATTGATTTCTTTTAATAATTTAATATAATCAAATTTATTTAGAGTATTACAAAGAATTACTCCAATAATTCTTAATTCATATCAATTCAATTTAAGACAAATAATAAGTCGTATCAAATTCGAATATCATTTTGTATTTTTACATCAATTCTTCATTACTAGTAAAGATCTCTAATCTCCTTTTGAAAAAATAAGGATGATTATAATGACTAACTTTATAATATTTAATACGAAAATATGGAAAGTACTATAGCATTGTTTATAACATATATTATTTGTATTTATTCAATCAAAGTTATTATTTTAATTTATTCATCTCTTCATAAACCTTTGAATAAAAGTGCTTCTGATTCTTTTCCATTTGCTATAATTATGTTTAATGATTCAATAACTCATTTTCACAAGAAAGCATACTTTATTTTTAGTTTTTATCTTCCTATAGCTAAGTTTCATTTTATAATTATTATTATTAGTGCTATTAATTTGTTTAATCTTGTGCACTTACATTCATAATTCCTGTGAAAGAAGTAGAATGGTTTTGTCTTTTACTAAAGAGGATTTCCTCATAATCAGAATTATTTCCAAAATAAGAAAATTATTGGGTTTTTAAATTAGTCTTGCTTGTGTGTCTAATTTTTTACAATAAATTTGCCACTCTTTGTTAACATTCGTTGATTCCACTTTTATTTATTCTTGTCTTACTAGTATTCGGTGTTAATGAACCAGCTCTGTTGCCTTGCCTCTCTGAAAATTAAACTTAGATTATCTATTCTAATAGTCTGTTATATCTCTCTATTTTTTCTCCTAATTCTAACTTTTATTTTACAATTTCATCACTTTTAATCTTTAATTTTTTTGAGTAATTTTTCAATTCCTTATACTTTTATTCTAACTAAACTATATATGACTGATTTAAATACCTAAGATTCCCTCTAATTCAAATTCAATTCCCATTGTTTATAATAATTTTCTTTATCTTATTTAAAGTAGCTTTCCTAAGTATTCCTATTCTCATTATTTAGAACTTTAAGTCTTTAGCTTTAAGCATTATTGTTATTAAACATATTTCAAATTTAATAATATAATATTTATTGTTACAATATAATTCACTTTAAATTTAAAGTTATCAAAATCATAAGTCTGTCAATATTAAACAAAGTCTGTTGAAAACGATTAATATATACTTCAAAACTTAAGTAATAATATTTTAAATAGACTAATTGCTGAATTTTTCATTCTTCTTGTTTTCATCTTTCTCTCAACAGGTTAACATTTTTGAGTTGATTATTTAAGACTCTGAAATTATTCACTCAAGATATTAGAAACAATTTATGATTAAATGAAAAAAGTTAAAATCAATTTTGAATAAAGATTATTCTAACATCATATCTAATTGGTCAGGTTCTAAATTATAGACCATAAATTTTCATCTGATGGTTATTTAAGTAAGTTAAGTTTATCTAGGATAGTAGGGGTCATTATTTTAATTAACTCCTTTAAACTGTACATAAGATATAATTTTGTATTTACTTTTTTTATACACATAGCGCAATTCCTTAATATATTGCTCTAAATTGGCTATAAAGTAAGTGTTATTGGTTTCTTTAATAATTATCTTAATAGATAATCTTTCCTATCTTTATATATCGATCAGAACCTTCACATATCTAGTAGGTTCTTAATTTTTGGTATACTTCTTAGTTTTAATATTATATATTATAAAAATTAAATTCATAATCAGACACATTGAATCCTTTGACCTCTTAATTACTTTCCTCTTTATCATCATTTCCTTTACAGCTTTCCAAATTAGAATTAAGTTTATTAAAATCGCATTAGAAAATTTCAAATCAAGTTATTCTGATGAGAATCCAATTTGAAAAACACATAGAACATTCATTTAATACATATTATTAAATATCAAGTTATGTTATAATTAGCAGCTAAATTGTTTGATAAAAGTATTCCTGGCTTATTGTGAGTGTTTCACTAAATTGAAAATAAAGTTGATTAAATTTAAACTTAATTGTAAGCTATTTGCTTTTGATTGTTTAATTAAATTAGAAGAAATTGTCCTTAAATAAAATTATATTTTAAAAAAGGTTCTTTAACAATTACTAATGATAGTCAATTTAATTTAATATTTCAACTACATTGTTCTAAAAGTTAAATTGCTTGATAAAAAATTAAATCATGCTTTCTCATCTCTTGAAGAAAGCCAATCAAAAAGAAATAGAGCTACCCCATCTTTAGAAAATTGAATTCTTTCTGCATAAATTAATTTTAACCTCCTTTTCTAAAAAATGTAGTATAATAGTGAAAAATATATTGCGCTGAAAGAGATGTTTAAAATCCAATTAAGGATTTACTCTGAACAAAGTTCCTTATTTAAAATATCGATAAGCTGCAAAGTATGCAACCCTACCAAATATAAAAGAATGTAGAAATTAACTTATTTATATGTAAAATATTTTAAATAGTTAAGATTTGAATTTCCTTTAGTTATGTTTATTCTTAGTTTTTCTTTTATATAAAATCTTGAACCTCATACTATTGCACTCCACTTTATATCATGTAAAATTTAGTTCTAAACCTATTTATGCCCTATTTTGTAAAAAATTATTTCAAATATATCTATGTACAAATTGATATATTGCTTTTATTCCTATCCTATTCTTCAAATAATACTATTATACATAAAAAGAGAATACCCAAATTATAATACCCTATATATGTCCAAAATATTTAATAAATTTCCTACAATTTCAGAAAAAAACCTGATAGATTTTTATAAAGCAAAATATAATTGTAATTTATAAATATCTTTAATTAAAATTGAATGAAAAATTTGATGATTACATAGATCCTAATTTCTATATTAAAATATAATAGAAAAAATGTAAATTTTATAACAATTCTAGATCACTCTACAATTTATATAACCTATATTCAACTCTTGTTATCAATGTTAGGAAAAGTTAGAATAATAATCACTTTAAAAAATATAAATAATTATATCTTATATTAAATGAGTATATTATTTGAAGAATAGTTATTAAGTCACAATAAGGAAATTGAAATATCAATGAAAATTCTATTGTAGCTAGAGGAATACACAGAATAGGAGAATATTATGCAAATTGGAAGACTGTTACTATCATAATCACAAATAATTAAAGAATAATAAGCCGCTCTAAGTGATGTAGAAACACTCTGCAAGGACTTACAAGAATAAATAGATAGCCTATGCATTCATAAATAGTAATTAATAATTGAGAATCATAAGTATAGCTCACAAATATATGAATTATAAAACAATTATAATTCCATATAGAAAGAGCTAGATTCTGAGAAATATCATAGTTAACACCTCTCATAATTAGAGTCTCATATTAAAACATTAGAATTAGAATTAGATTCCTTAAACAATCATAATGCATGGTTAATGCAAGAGAATAAGAGATTAAATGAAAACAATTAATAGTTATTAAAGATTATTGATGATCATGAAGCATTGATACAAAGGATGAGCAATGATTAAAAACAACTTGATTGTTTAAAATAAGAAGTGCAAAACTAGATTCATACTAACAAAGTAATAGCGTAATCACATGACATATTAGTAGAATAAATGAAATAAAAAATTATAGAATATGAACTTAAATTAGATTTCTTTCAACAGCAATAACAAAGCACGCTTTAAAGCAGAATGTCATTCTCTTTAGTGGAGGATTTTGTAAATCAAGAGGATTTATATTAGAAAGTGAATGAAACCATACAATCTGAGTTTCAAAGTATAATTTAGAATACAGATAATGCTGAAACCAATAATACAGAATAAGTTGATGAATTTACTTATTTTAAAAAAGAGTATTGTGGGTTGAAAGATAATCGATATATTAAGGAAATTATAAAAAAGGATAGGGAAAATATGAAAAAAGATTATATCTTTTGTTTTAGTGATTACATATTCAGAATTAATATTAGAGGAGAGAAATCTAAGAGGATTATGTTTATCACTGAAAGTACTTTTTATTTTTTTGAAGAACATAATTAAAACATCAAAATTACTAGGTAATTCCCTATTTCTAAGGTGTAATAATTAATATGTTGTGAGTTTAATCCTATTCTGTGTTGTTTGAAAATTAAGGGGTAAAATGATGATTATTTGATTGAAACCTTTAAACTAAAGGATTTCATTGAATTCTTAAACGAAACTCTTAATTCTCAAATTTAAATATCTTACTAACAGAATTTTCTGATTCAATTTAAAAATTACACAAATCCTAAAAATCTTAATGAGATTGGTAATGGATTATATGATGGAAGTGGAAAGTAGGCAGCTTTCAAAGTGTCTTAAAAGTAAGGGTTCTTGCAAATGCAATAGAAAACACTCTTTGGCTTTTAAGATTGGATTGAAGTATTTGCATTAATGACAGACGTGGGATTATTATTATTTAAGTAAGCTGGTGATATGCATCCAATCCTATTCGTTCCATGTGCAGATGCAATAATTATAAAAAACCCATTGAAGTGTAAGCCGAACTGTCTTAAGATAAAATATCGAGATTGCGAATACGTTTTTAATGTGACTTCATAAGCATTGTTAGAAGAATGGTTTCAAGAGTTGAATCGACAAGTAGTTAGTTAGCATAAATTACAGCTATCTTAATCATTGAGGAATCTTTGAGATATAATTAATATTGTGTATTAAAATATAAATCAATCTACTTTAGGTTCAGAAATTGGAGTATCACTTTCCTGTTGTTGAATGTTTAAATCTTCGACTTCGGTATTATCCTTGAGACTTGGTTTGGCCATCTTACCTCCATTTTATTTATCAACAAACCACAATCCAATGTTACTAATCAACCCAACGATAGCAGTACTGCCTAAAAATAAGATCATATGTCTGTAGGCTGCTGGGGTTTCATCTGAAATTAAATGACCGACTATAACTGGGAAAACTGTTAAACCAATGTTCTAGACGGCATTCACAACTCCAAATGCTGTTCCTACGGCTCTTTCTGGTACACATAAAGGAACACAAGGCCACATTACTGCAGCATATAAAGAGTAATAGAATCCATTTAAGATTTATCCCAAAATTGGTGCAGTGAGACAAACTTCTTGTTGATCACAAGTAATTGATATAAAGATAACATTCACTAATACTAGTAAGCCACCACATAAAACTAAAAGATGAGTTCTTCTACCAAATTTGTCAATTACAAATCCAAATATAGGAGTAAAGAGTGCGGCCGAGTAATATGGTATACTATAAACATTATTGGCTTAGCTTGAATTCATATGATATCTAATCTAGAAAAGAATGTGTACATAAGTTTGAACATTTCGACATTATTGTATTAAAATAAGAAGAATGCCGAGTAGCAAGTGAGACAACTGAGAGTAAGGAGATGAAAATCCAACTTAAATTCTTTGATATCACTTAATTTTATTTTATCTCCTTCAATTTTGGCTTCTACTTTGTCTCTCTTATCGCAATATTTATCAAGTAAAGCTAGAATGATAGCATCCACCCATGCCAAGATTAGCAGAGCCAAACAAAAAAACATAGATGCAGACAAACTATCTCCAAACCAAATATATGTTTTTCCTAACAAAATTGCTCCTAAAACCGACCCAAGTCTTGCAAATGTAATATTCAAACTAACATATAAAATACTCTACTTACCCCAAAGCAAATGCTAATTCACTTCCAAAAAACCATTTACTCACAATGTACGATTAAGCAACAACACAGTTTTCGCCGCCTAATCCAAAGACTAATCTACCAATTAGCATTATTGTAAAGTTACCAGAGACTGCTGAAATATAACAAAGAACTAATTAAAATTTCGATAATTATGTACATTAACCCACTATTAGGATAGCAAAGAAACCAACCATTGCAAGTCTGATTCCAATTGCATCAATGAATAATCCTCCTAATAGAGGCAAAATCACATTGGGCATTGAGTAATAAGTATAGAGGAGATTCACATCTGATTAATCTTTGTTGAAGCTGTCTTTAATTTCTTCTGCCAAAACAGAAGGATAATCTGTGCTAAAATAACTTCCAAATTAAAAAAGACAGGCCAATATCAATGCTACCCACCTAACATTGGTATTGTGCCAAGATTTTTATTTATTACTAAGCAACTCTGATGATTATTCCTATTTCTCATTATCATTCATTTGTAGAAAAAAATTATAGATTTTAATAAGTGGACATTATGACGAATATATAATTACATGAAAAATTATTAGCATCATTTTCCACTAAATTTAATGGTAGATGATTCAACTTCTTGTATTACAAATTAAATGACGCAAAGCCATTTTATAAAGTAATAATTGAACCAATTCAAAAAATATTAAATTTTTGCACTCAAATTAATATATAAATTATTCCTATAATAATAAATACTAAAATAAGTTTATTAATAAATTTCATTAATTATTTATCTGTTAAACATAATTATACAACAATGAAAGATACTACCAGACGTATATTTGAGAAGGAGAACCAAGCTGAAGTTTCTAACAATATTGACAAGCGGGCTAATTAAAAATCATTCACCTAATTAGTTTCATTAAATTTGTTAAATAGATAACCAAGTAATATATTAACATTAATTTTTCAGAAATTGAATTCAAGAGCATCGATATCAAGTAATAGCCTCAACAATTAAACTATTTGACTTAGAGGAACCCTAATGTGTCAAGTCTACATTATCGTCCAGAAATAAAGTAAAAGACAACCATCTCCACAACTGAATAAATTGTAATCAACTCTATTAATTGTAGTATTCACCAATCACTGTGAGATAGACCACTTCTATTAGTTAATCCAACCAAAACTATTTAAATAAAGAACAGAAGAATCCATAAAATAAATTGACTTATCTTTATGGAGACAACATCCTCACAAATTACCAAACTTAGGATTCCATCTAAAAGTTTGACTTTTTAAAAAAGCATTCTATAACCACTAATTTAAGAGCTAAAATGGTTGATTGGATGATTGAAGTCTTAACATCCTACAAATGTAAGGATCAGACCTTTTTCATGGCTGTGAGATTGATGGACACATTTCTGCATTACACAACAAAATAGCATGCCCCCCAAGATTTGCATCTAATTGGTGTGACTTGTATGTTCATTGCTAGTAAGTTCGAAGAAATCTATCCTGTAAAATTGTAAATAGTGCATGAAAAGATCGCACACAAGAAACTATCGAAAGATGAAATCAGGGACAAAGAATGCTAAATAGCATAAGCTCTGGATTTTAATTTTGTTGGAACAACTCTCTCAGAAATCATTTCAATGACCTTACAATTAATCAATTAGTATTAGAAATTGCATTAATTTGTTATCTACTTAGCTAAAATAGTTTTATATGATTATGAACTAATTAGTTAGTATAATTATTCATCATTGTCAGCAGCATGTATAATAATTGGATGCAATCTGTTATGTCAAGAATCGAGCGATGAAATTGTAATTATCTATTACTATCATTAATTAGATCTCCTAAACTTTGTAAGTGCTTAATGTTGATAAGGATGAAACAGTAGAATTATCAAATAAAGTATTAAATTTGGCCAAGAATTTTGATAAACTATTTCCAAATCTAGAAAACTTAAAGAAGTTCAACAAAAATGCAACCTTAGACATAATCAAACTATAAAAATGAACTCTTTACTATGTATGTTTATTATTATATATTACTATATCATTTGATGATGCTCATGAATTGACTTTCTGTAATGAAATAACTTTAAACAACTTTATTGCCGAATTTTCTGTTGTTCATTAATACATTTACTTATTTAGCAGCTTCCCATTATTTGAATACAACAATAACATTTCCTTCATTCTTTTTATCAACCCAGACCATCTCAACATCCCCATACTTTTTGCATTCATCTATAATATAATATATCTGAATTACTTTCAACTTCTTCTTTGAGTTCTACAATTGCTGCTTGATTAGAGATTTCTAAATCAGTCCACATGTTGGTCAATACAATGACCTTGGTGATGCATGGACATGCCGGTGGATTGTGCTTAAGAGGCATCCAACCAGATATACAACCTAAAGAGGGATTAGGAGATTGTATAATGTTTAAGATTCTTTGAACAGTTAAACCTAATTACGACATCAAAGGAGGTAGATTGATCTATTCAAAATATATATATAATTCGCTTACATTATCAATTAAATTGTCATCCATTAACTTTTTCATTAATGTGATTCTCATCACAGGATTCTAAACCAAATCATCATCCAATTATAAGTCCATATAATTATTGGCTCCAGAAACCAATTGAACTTTTATGGGTTTTCCATTTAATAAAAATTGTTGATTGTTAATAACTTCTATCATATTTCTTGCTGATTCTGCTTTTTCATAAGTTACATAAAGAACTCCTGTCATCCTTCCTTATTCATCCTTGGGGATTTCTACAGTGTCAATAGTACCAAAGGGCACAAAAGCTTCTCTTATGTCTTCCTCATTAATTTTTTGGAGTTGTTCTGCCATCCCTGTGATTTGAACTCTTGCAGGACCATTCATATTTTGTAAGTCTTAGATGGATTAGAGTTTATTTTATTTAATTTGCATATTTTTTTGATCTCTAGCAGCTCTGTTTTTCTCAGCTTAACTCAATTATATTTTGACTGGAATTGTTCCTACTTATTGGCCATCCATAATGAACAATCTATCATTCAAAGCCAGAGCCATGGGAATAGATTCTTCTTAATAAAACTCAACATATGCAACACCTCTGGATCTACCTGACTTTTGATCTCTTATGATTCTGATGTCTCTGATCTTGCCACAATTGAACTTAAAAAAGTCATGAAATATTTTACAGTTTGGAAAAACTAATATATGTGCTTTTCTTTTGCTTTTAGTGGCAAACAATACATTAGAACGGTTAGATCTTATCTATGAGCTTCTTCTAGTTCTCTTTCCACTTCAACAATTTTCCTTTCTAACTCTCTTATTTCTGCTTCCATAATTTCAATTTTCCTTTATTTAGCAATTTCCCTTTTCTTCTAAATGTCATTGGTCATTAAAATCTAAGTTGTAATTGTTTGTTGTTGTTATTCCCTCTCCTTTTCTCTGTCCTTGTCTTTTTTACTCTTTTTTTTCTTAGATGATTTTGATGCTGATCTTGATCTTCTACCTCTTTAAAAATAAGTTATTTACTTTTTCTTATCCTTTTTCTCATCCTTCTTCTTTTTCTTTTTTTCTGCACTCTTGTCCCTTTCTCTCTCCCTCTCTCTTTCCTTATGACCTTCCCTATTATTATGTTTATCCTTATTTTTCTCATGTCCCCGTTCTTTCTCCTTCTCATTCAACTTCGAATCGTGCTTCTGACCGTGATGGTGTTCCGATTGTATGTATCGTTGGAATTGCTCAAAATCTAAATCCATTTATTATTATTAATTAAATAATGAAACCAAATATGTATAGTAATAATCAAAGACCTCCAAGTACGACCAAGGATAAAATGCAAGCACAAGGATTGCCCAATTACCCCTTATTACTTAATAAAACCTAATCCACACCATCATCTCAGGAGATCAAATCTGGCTATACATACTCCTCATATGGAACTTCCACACTGAACACCCAACCACAATATGTTAGTTTTTCTTATTTATTTGAGTAGACCAGACCTTATGAATAGTACGGCTAAAAACTATATCCATATTAAATCAATTAATAACAATCATCGAGTGGTATGACCACTTCACTATCGACTACTCAAAAGACCAATTCAACAATTTCATCCATGTCGCAGTCTCAACCAGAATAATAACAATCAACAAAATATACGTAAAATGTCAGCAAAGGCATATGCGGATTGAGAAATATTGGCAATACCTGTTTCATGTAATTGTATATAATTATATTCAGGAATTCAGTTCTGCAATGCTTACTCAACCTTCCTGCCTTTAATGAACACTTCTTAAATGGAGATTACCTAAAAGACTTGAATTCCAAAAACAGCTCTGTCCCAAACGAGTACAGCAAACTAGTTTCCACTGTCAGAAGCACTCCAAACTTTCAATCCATTGCTCCATATGGAATTAAATCTGCAGTTGGTAATCTCTCTGTGCTTATTAGTATTTTCTATTAGAAAATGTTATGCCCTGTTTCAGAGGCTATGCTCAATAAGATGCTCAAGAATTTTTGGTTGCACTCCTAGATGGTCTCAGTCTTGGCTTGAACAGAGTGAAGAGTAAATCAACCTATAAAGAAATGACTGACAATCTCAATGGAAGAACATTACAAGACTTAGTAACTTACATTTTCATTTTTAGAGCAAAGAGTGGTGGGATTATTCAAAAAGCAGAGAAAATAGTTTAGTTCTAGATTATTTCTAGGGATAATTGTTGCACACAATCAAATGCTCCTATTGTAACAATAGTTCATATGCATTTGACACTTTTTTGGATACGTCTTTAGCATTTACTAGAGCATTTAAAATATTGGAAGACATGGATTTAGATAGATTATTAGATAAATATGTAATTGAAGAAACTATTGATGACTATTATTGTTCAAAATGGTATTTAATTTATCGTTATTGTTTGTTGAAGCAAAAAGCATTAGAAAGTAAAACGCAAATTTACAATTTGGAGATTGCCTCACATTTTGATGTTTCATATCAAAAGATTTGATTACAGAAGATTTTCGAGTGACAAATTAAATCATCGAGTCAAATTTCCTTTGGAATTAGATATGACCAAATTCATCCAGGATTCACGTAAGACATTCTTAATTTTAGTCGACTAGTCTACCAAAAATTGTTAATATTCCTTGTGTGGAATTGTAAATCATAGTGGAACATTGTATGGAGGACACTACACAGCGTATTTATTACTTATATATATTAATAAAGTGACAGTTTGAATCCATTTAATTTAAAATGGTATCGATACAACGACTCTGACGTTAGAGAGATTGATGTAAAACAACAAAGATATGATACTGATGGCAGTAGTAGTCCATACATATTGTTCTATGCGAGAAAGTCATTATATTGATTAAAATAATTGTAATGCTATTTTTGGTATGTTATATCACAGAAATTACAAATACCATCTAATCCATTGATTCAATTGCTTTTTATTTTGCATCTCCTATAATTTCTACTAAAGTTTTTGATATTGATAAGTGTTGTGAATTGTTAATAATACTTAAGCATTCATCTCCTTGCATTCGACAAGATGAGATATGTATAATTTGGTATGATTTTGACAGGAAAAACATTTGCACTCTGGGTTGAGTGGTACCTATAATATTATAACGAAATACATACATTTTCTTTAACATCTGAATTGATGGGGAAATTCAAATAATTAATCTTTTTGCCCTCCAATTCATAAAAGTTAATTTTATCACTAGAAAACTATTCTAATTCACTATCTTTTGCATCAAAATTAGGTGGTAAAAGTACTTTGAGATCTTATGCAAATCTAAAAGGCTCTTCGATTTCAAAACCTTCTATTCCCCAACTCAAACCCCAAAGAATTGATAAGATATCTCCATATCCTGCCAAAATGTATTATACATTATATCCATCGAAGACTGATTACACTACAGAGAGGGCATCTTCCTTATCCTGCCAAGTGCTGCCTTGATTGAATCCATAGAGAGTAAAACCTTTAAAATTTGGATGATCAATGGCAAACTTTTGTTCTTCTGCTGCAGTTATTTTTTACACAGTGTCTAACCCTCCTTAGATGGCACCGTAAATACCAATTTGAGTGTCTTTTAGTTAATCTAAGCTTTCTTTTAAAAAATTGGCTGATTTTGAAGAAGATCTCTTTGTAGATTTTTGACCTGCTTCGATTTCTGGTTTTTCAGTTAAGGAGACCAACATTTCTGGATTAATCAATCTTGCCAATTCAATATACTACTTGTTGGTCACGGATTTGATTCCTTCTAATTAAGCGATTTTAACTCCATCTTTATTCGAAGATCCTTCAACGCATTTCATTTTATAAGAATCAATTGAAGTCATGTAGAGGATTTTATTCTCTTGATTAATGTATTGGCGAAAACTAATATTGGTTTCTGATTGGAGTTGTTTCAATGTGTTTTCCATATGAAAGAAATCACCAGCACTCAATAGACATGTATCCAAATTAAGCGTTTGCTGATTGAATGGGGTTAAGTGGTAGTAAGACCCCATTCTAGTAGTATAAATAAACAATGGTGATTTTTTCATTTGTTATAATAAATTCTTATAAGTGATTCATGAATTATTTATTCATAAAATCTGAAATTAGATAAGAAATAAGAAAAAAAATAATATCCAATTAAATTGCATACCCTTATCTACTATGTCAGACGAACAATTGACTATTCTCTTTATGATCAATCCAGACCCCATTTTTTATGGCATGATGGATCAATTAATAATTGAAACCTTTTAAAGATTAAAAGTAAATGTAATTGTCACAGAACTCGAGGAATTGAGTGTTATTGTTGGAAACGTATTTAATTAGTCATATATCAATATAGGAAATAACATTCTTCCGAAAGGGAGAACCAATCCACTTTGATGCATTTTTAGCATATGGATATATGGCTCCAAAGCACTACTAGGATTACATGTATTTCAATTTCGCTGTCCATTCAGCTGGGAAAATCACTCTTCATCACCCCTCCACTGAGAGCATTCTCCAAAATAAATTGCTCCAATATCTTAAATTTAGTGAAAACCAAGTCCCTATTCCCAGGTGTGGAGCCTCCTTCTCACTCAATACTTTCAAATAAAACCTAAGAAGATTCAATGATAAAGCTATCATGAAAGAAGTCGAAGGATATGAAGGCACTGGAGTTAAACTTTCCGTAAACCATAACCAAAGCAC
Source organism: Paramecium octaurelia (assembly GCA_905182995.1). Classification (NCBI taxonomy): domain Eukaryota; phylum Ciliophora; class Oligohymenophorea; order Peniculida; family Parameciidae; genus Paramecium; species Paramecium octaurelia. The sequence continues at coordinate 381,004 of CAJJDP010000024.1, read as the reverse complement.
AGAACTCTTTTGCAAGTCCATGTGGAATGGAGAACAAGCCATCATCCAAGACTTCATTGATGATACTGTCGGAAGATCAATTAGAGTTCTAGTTATCGGTGGTAAAGCAGTTTCTGTCACTGAATTCTAAGATAATGTGGTAATTATTATCATCTAAATCTAGGATTTCAAGTCTAATGGATACAGTGATGACTTTAGAATTGAATCCAAAATGGATTCAGATAAAAAATAGGAGTATTTTAAATTTGCTGAAAGGGCATGTGCAGCTATTGATCCCCATTTAACTATTGGAGGTGTCGACATTTTGGATTCTAGAAAGAATGGAATTGTTGTTTTGGAAATCAATAGTTGGCCTGAGATGACATTCTCATAAGAAGCTACAGGTCTCCCTCTCTTTGATTAATTTGGCCAAGAATTTATTGAAAAGATAATATCTAATAATAGAGAAAGAACAAACTCAACTTGATTATATCATATATTGTTTTATTTATGTATGCAAACTGTTCTGTAACAAGTTTAAAATAAACTTACATTTAAAATGAATATTCTGATTTCCTAAAATTTAAATTAATTCTAATACAATTATTATAAATTTATTATATATTATAAATATAAAACTCTCTACAATACGGACACATAAATTTAGATTCACATAACTCTCTTATATTCACTAACTATGATGCTGTTGAAAATCATTTATAGACTAAAATAATGATGGGCTTTCTCGATCACAGTTCAAGTTCCCTTTTATATATAAAAAATTGATTTACTTATAAAAAGAAAAAGTTTTTGAGGTGGAGCGCCATGAGTTGGAATGTATGCTGTTGTTATGCTTTTGTTCACTTCGGTACTCGTTTTATTTGTAATACCTTTTGAACGGCCGTTGCTATTTTTGGTAATTTCAATTTTCTATTTTTATTTTTTTTTATTGTTTTTTTTCAAACAAAGGATATGATGAAAGCGAAGTAACTCGCTAGCTTGACCTCGATATACTATTAACAATATTCCATTTAAACCTTATCTAAAAAATTGAATTTATTATGGGATTCATAAATAGAACCAAAATTTAAATGTTTTAATTATCCTTATGCAATTTATTAGAAATCTAATATTAAATAATATACTATATTTATATTGCACTTTATAATAACAAACTAAATTCATTCATATAATCTACTTTCAGTGTTTAATAAATTCAATAATATTATTATAATAATTCTAATTAGTTTATTGTTTATTTATCTAACAATTTAAATCAAATAATAGTATTCTCTGTGCTTTTGTAATATTTAAATACATTAAGCTTACAAAAATTTTATATTTCGCCAATTTTTATTAATTATAATTTATATAGTCGTTAAAATATCAGCGATGAAATCCGTGAATATTTTAAAAATGCTTGAAGCGAATAAAGAAAATAGAAACTTTTAACATGCTTAAAATAGATAAAACAGAGTTCAATCTACTCTCTTTATAAAAGACGAGTTTTCTCAATAAAATATAAAACCAAGAGTTATCAGAGTCTCTAAATGGAATAAGTCATAAAATATCAGAGATAATATGAAGAGAGAGGATCAGAGACATATTAGTTACGAAATGCCCAGATAAAAAACTGATTAATATTAGCATATGTAAAGAACCTTAAAAAATAGAAGTCTAACTAACATCCAAATTTCAATTATTAATTAAGCCTAGAATAATAATCACAATAACAATGCTTCAATTTCATTACCTAATACCAACAAATGTAAGCAATATTTATGTATTTCTAGATGTAGTTACAAGAGGATTAGATAAATTTTAATCAACAGAAAACAATAGGAATCCACAATTAGTTAAAATCTACAAATAGGATATTTATAATTATCTTGAGGAACTTAATTAAAAGCAATAATAGTAAAATGCTATCTCATATAATGCTTTTTATTCCTAAAGTTAGATTAATCTCAAAATGAGAAATGTTCTAATCAATTGGCTCTTTGAAGTTCATCATAAATTAAAGTTGCAATTGGAAACTCTCTTGCTGACTACATGGTTACTCGACAAGTAAGTATTAAGAATAAATAAGATTTATTGAAACTAATTTAGTATAAAAGAATAGATTTTAATTATTTGGAATTGCTTGTTTATTCATTGCTTCAAAATATCAAGAAGTATATGGTGTACCAAAAAGTGGTCAATTATCGAAGTTGTGCGATGAACTTTATAGCAAAGAAGATATATTGAAGGCAGAAGGACAAATACTATAAAGTATCAACTTTAACTTATCTTTCATTTCACCACTTCGAATTTTTGAACATTTAGTTGAAGTTGATGATTAAATTAGGTTGATTATATAAATTTAATTAGTTGATATCTGATATAGTTGGCATCATTTAGTTATGGATTTGCTAATGGAGACCCCTTTTAAATAGTGGCCACTATTCTGAACATTGTTGCAAAAATCTCTAACAAAAAGATTGATTCCTCGATGTTAAAGGTAATACCATATGATTTAGCTCTTAGGTAGATTCTAATCAAACCAATAAATTAACAAAAGAGTTAATTTAAACTTGGTTTCTTGATGAAGTTAATCAACCATTTCCATCTCTCATCAAAAAGTATTAGCACTCTCATTATAATCATGTTTCAACAATTAATTTTAGTTTAGATCTATTTTTGTGATTTTAGAATAATATATCATAGTTACTAGTAATTACGACATATATAAAATAATATTAATTATCTATAAACTAACAAGAATGATAATGAAGTATAATATTAAACAATATTAATTATTATTAATCAATGTGGTTTTCTTAATAACATTTACTCTATATCTAAAAAGGATTTTAACAATTCATTCTTCATTTATTGATACTATCCTAATCCTTATAAAACTAGAGAGGAATTATTTTCAATTTACTAAAATTCATCTTTTCTGTCTTAAATGTCTTTTATTGCTTTAGATTTTGTGTTCACAAAGTTAAAGTAGTCTGTATTTAAAGTTGATTATGAGTTTTATTATGTTTTATTTGTGTTTTTGCAAATTAGTTCATAATCAGGAACCAATTCATTAATTTAAAACTTGGAGCAACTAAATGTTTTTTTTTGCTAAGTCAATTTTTAAGTAGATGATTTAGCTATAGACACTTTCATTACGGATTATGGTTTAGAAATTTTTTTGTTTTGAATTCTGTTATTTTAAATTTGTTAAAGTTCCTTTTCTTTTTTAACTTTATCAATAATTTGTTATCTAGTCAAAAACATTTTAGTATTAGAACCTTTGTTAGTCAAAAGGAGTTAGAATTATTAGAGGGAATTCATTTTAACGGATTTAAACTAAACCTATATTAATTTATTTAATTTTATCAGAGACTATACAATACTCTATACAAAAAATTCCTAATTAATTTTAAATAACATGAGAATTCTTATATTAAGCAATAGATATGAAAGAGTTCACTAATTATAATTGTCAATATAATTTATTGTAAGCAGATTTCGTGATAATCGATTTTATTTATATTGTAATTAGTCAAATAATATTTTGAAAATAGAAATTCTAAGTATTTACTTAATTAGCAATTCTTGTTTTGTTAAAATTTGCTATATCTAAAGCAATAATATTTCTTTTATTTATTTATTACTTAATCCATTTTCAATTAATTCAATATAATATACATTTAGTTGTGGGAAAATCTTATCTAAATTTGTGATAATTAGTACATTTTACAACCAATTGAATATTTCCAGTTCATTTATTAAGGCTAGTTCTCATTTATAATAATTTATAAATTTTTAATTAAATTCTTATTCTTATATTCTTATTGCTTTTTCATTTTAAGTCAATTATTTAATTTAAAATAATAAATTCAATTATTTCTTATCTCATCAAAACGTATTACAGTCATAAGTATATTATTAGTGAAAATCTCATTTTCAATCTAATCAAATAATCATAAAATAATTGCTTTTTGAAGAAATTCTACATCATCACCATCTTCACTTACATAATTAAATTCTTTGATTTGAAATAATAAATAACACTAAATTCTATAATAAGTTTAAATACAAATAAGTATTCACTCTAGATTATTACATCCATTTCATGTGAAAGAAAGCCTTCTAATTTCAATGTTTTTGATCTTGAGATCTGTTTTTTCTTCATACGTTTCTAATTAATCATCTTACTAAGTTGACTTACTATTTTAGGTTGTCTATTCTGAATTGAACTATTAAATATTTGATTCAGGAATTTATTTTTGAGTCCAAATATCAAGCCATTGAACCCTTTTTTGGTTTTTGGTTTTTGTTGTATTAATTCTATATTCAATTGATATTTTTTCCTTTTAATCCATCTGGTTGTTACTTTTTTGTGATTTTTCCTCTAGATGAGAAGCTTGGAGATTATTTAAAGAATTTAAACTGTTACATCCTTTAAAAGGATCACAGTTTTATTTATTGATCTAAACATCTATTGGAATGGTAAAGATCCAAAGAACAATGTCTTGGGACTTAGGATCCTTCACAAAACTAAATAATTTATCATCAAAGTTGAATAATTAGGATCTCTTAAACTTTACAATTAATTCAACTTCTTTTTCAGAAATTTAAACACAAGAATAAAACACATTATTGAAATAGACTCCATATTTAGGTTTTTACTTAATAAGATCAGCTTCTAATTATATGGATTTGAAGCATTTTGAAAAGTATACCAGCATTCCATTATGGAGTAACGCTATCGTTCTCTAATTCTGAAGGAGAAAGCTATTGTTGAGTTTTTTGGCTTTTATTGCTTTTCCTTGTAGGAAAGATTAGATTTTAAATTACTGTTTGCCTTGATGAGATTAAAATTCCTGGTTCATATAAATAATAATATCATTTTACTAAATTCAATTGATTTATAATAAAGTCCTCCATTTCTACCGGTTTGTTGGCCTAGCAATATAGATCATAAAGAACTGATATCATTTCATTTCTACCAGGATGATCTTAGGGTAATTTATTTTTTAACTGGGTGGCAAGATCGAAAAACTTTCTTTTAAGGGTTTTTTCTTATTGTTGATTTTATGGATCCATTTATTTCATTCTTCTTTTGGTAGCTTTCATTGCTTTTGACATATAATCATAGAGTTAGATTGATCCGCAATCCTCTTATGGCAATTACTTAATCATATTCTCTATTTTATAAACGATAGTTTTAACAGTTTGAGTATCATTTGCAATTAAGATTTAATTCAAATTTGAAATCATATCTGATAATATTTTTTTGGAATAAACTAGTTATTGCTTATCAAGTTCATCTTAGAGCATTTGCCTAAGTTTTTGAATTTTTCCCTCCAACTTATCATCATTATATTAATCATGTTGATAGAATGTTTCATCACAGGGAATTTAATGCATAACAGTGAGGTCTAATTATTGATTAGATGATCTGACTCTAGATTTGGCTAATTTTTATTCTAAAACCTATGAGACATTAAGGACTGGTTGTTTTTGCATATCAAATTTGTTCAAGAATTCCGTCACCAAATTGGACATCAAGTTTAATTCTTGTTCCTTAATTATTGTAAAGGAGATAATCATACTTTTTTGACTGGATTTTGGGAAACATTTAATTAGGAAATTTCAGATTGATTAACTTTCTCAATGATTTAGGAATACTCTTTTAAGACTTGTTTAGCATCAACTTGGATTTTAGATTTGATATTAGGATCATTATTTGATTTTCTTAGATCGTCTGCATAGGCCTAGAGCAATCCCATGACTTTGTCTTTTAAAACGGACATGTCATCGTATAGTTCTTCTTCTAAATAACTTTTTTCGATGATTTCGGTAACTTCTGATTTAGGTTAAAAGAATGGATTCTTGCCAAAGGTTCCACGATAACTCTGATTATCTTAGACTTGCTCTTATTGTTTTTATTGGATCACTTGGGTAGGTTAAACTAAGGATGGAGATAGAAAGGTACCTATTCCAATGGGATTGTTGAATTGATTTTGGCAGATGGATTCTTCTTATTCTGATACAATGGAGAAGTCACTTAGCATCTTGGAAAGATTGGCCTAATCAATTTCTCTGAGGATTTGAACTTGGCTATTCCTGGCTTATGTTTGTTTCCCAAAAGTCTCTCTGGGTGAATTGGGTCTGACTTAAAATGTGAATCTATCCTCATTATTATTTTGTTCGTATTTGTTGATGATGTTTTGAGCAGATTATCTAGAATTAGAGTTTGATGAATTATTCATCTAATAATTAAAATAAATTATGTCTAAGTTTAAAGATCAACCTACATCTTCTCAAAGTGGATGTGGCTGTTTGGGTGGTTCCAAATAAAAGAATATGTAATATATGGATTTGATTTTAGGATGAAGTTCTCTCACATCGAAGTGGATGATGAGATTGTATCTGCATCAATCATAATGGAAATGATATATCGAGGCTAAAATGCTCACATGGCACTGTCTCGTTGTAGACTCAACCCAAATTTAGTCTTACTTTAATTTAGAGATGATTTAGAGTACTTTGTTCCACAACTAATCAACCAAATATTATATAAATAGCTTGAATATGTGCTGAATTTCATCCTAAAGGCTGCTGAAGTAGACTTTTTCTTTGCTCACACATTCTTTTTTGCCTGGAGATCCATTGTAAATGATAACAATCCAGAAATCGAAAATTATTTAAGACTTTTTTTGTCAACTTTAGATAGAGTCTATAAAAAGACTCTGCTAATTGCTGCTTGTCTTGAGAACCATCAATTTAATGATGGCATTGAGTAACAAGTTTCTAAAGGGGTTCCTATCGTTTAATAGGTTAATAAGTTACCTGACCGACTTCAAGAGTATGGTACCTTATTTTACTCTAATCATGTCTTTAATGATACACTACATTTAGCAAATTATGAATCAATTTTCAGATAAGCATAACCAACAGGATTTTGTTCGACTATTGATTTTTGGGATGACATCATATACATTTCATAAAAGTATTAAACTTATTAAGATTCTTAGTTTGCATTTAGCAGATCCAAAAATAATATCCCTAAAAGCCGATATTCAAAAAGTCAACAGAGGTTTACCAGCTGCAGTTTATATACCGTTTTAGGGAGTTAGGAATTATGTTGTACTCAATATAGTTGTTGATGAATGCAGAGTATTTTCAACAAAATGCAGATCCCCATTTTATTTGTGCTTTGAAATCTACAGACCAGAAGAAGAAGCTGAACTTATTCCTAATCCACTCAGAAACAGTCGCCTGTCTGTTCCAAAAACAGTTGGGAAAATGGATAATAAGAATAGCAGTGAAAACAACGAAACTTAGGATTGTACAAGAAATAGACCTACATATCTATGTAAAATTGTAGAAGCTGAAGAGGATGCTGAAGAAGGCAAGGAAGACTTGAGTCAATTTAGTAATATATTAAGGGATAATGATGTCACTCATTCTTATTATGAAGATTTGAACAATTTAGTATCAATATAGAATGTTACAGGACAATAATTAAAGAAAATGTCGAAGAAGGAATTGACTGATGCAATTTATGGTAGTGATAATTCAGATAAGATAAGGAATAACTCTCCTTTTAGAAATTTCAAAACTTGGAAATTAGTACATCTTATTGTTAAGTCTGGAGATGATTTGAGATAAGAACAATTTGCTATGCAATTAATATCAACATTTGATCAGATCTTCAAAATCGAGTAGTTAAAATTGCAATTAACCACTTATGAAGTTATATCTTTAGGACCAGGCTATGGTTTAATAGAAGTAGTAAGAGATGCCCTGTCAATAGATTCTTTTAAAAAGAAGTTAAATGATATCTTACAAATCAAGTGCTTGAGTCAATATTTTAGAATGAATTCATCTCAGGCCATGATATCTAATTTCTTAAATAGTTTGGTTGCTTATAGTCTCGTGTGTTATTTCTTATAAATTAAGGACAGACATAATGGAAATATATTATTACATCGGGATGGTAACATAGTTCATATAGACTTTGGATTTTTCTTATCAAGTGCACCAAAAGGCAACCTAGAGAAAGAAGTGCCATTTAAATTGACTGAGGAATATGTAGACATATTGGGAGGATATGATTCAAATTTGTTTAAGAGGTTTAGAAAAATGTTCTTTGAAGGTTTCAAAGCAATTAGAAGACACAAAGATAAAATTCTCTTGTTAGTGAAAATGATGGAGAATTCAAATTTGAATTGTTTCAAAGAGAAGACATTGTCTGATTTGGAAAGGAGATTCTTATAAAATGATCTGTCTGACACTTAACTGTATGTGCAATGTCAAAAGTATCTATTTATACTAATTATACTAGATTGATAGATTTGAGCAGAGGAAATTGGAGGGCAAATTGGTATGACAAATATTAATACTATGTTTAAGGAATCATGTATTGATTAAATTAATTTTGAATGTTATTATTTTTAATAAAATATTATTATTCATATCTATAATTAGAATCTAATCTTTGTTATTTTATGCACTAAATCAGTCATTTCAATTTAAATATTCACTTATTTTTCTATGCAATTATTAAATATTGATTGAGAAGTAGATCAATTTAATGTATATGAAAATACTTGGATAATTTAACTGAATAATTAGAGAAGATATTTACTGTTTTAGTTTTTTTAATAACCTACCAATATCATTTAGCACAATTAAAAATCTGAAATTCTCTAAATCAGAATGACTAGGTCCTATAGAAATCTTGATCTTTTAATACTTTATGTAAATGAGGATAGAAGTAAAAATATTAATTATATTAATAGTTCTCTTTTGATATTATTTAATCTTATTAATATGAATTAAACAAAAATTTATAAACCCATGAATTTTAATTTCTAGTTCTTCCGTTATAATTCTTTATTGACTTAACTTCTAAAAAAGCTATTTATTTTATAATCTTATTATCTCAAACAAAATTCTGCTGATAATAGCTAAGCCTAACCTATATTAAATATGTTATCATATCTTTTTATTAATTTAATGGATACATGTTGTCAACTTTTGAATTGACCTGATTATTAAATATTTTATCCAATTTTGATCAATCTAGCGAATTAGAAATTAACCCATAAGAAATATAATATGATTTATGAAATAAATTAATTATTAGTCAATCTTATTGTGTTCATGCAAAAGAGTTACTTCATTACGTGCTACAGGTTTCGAATACTCTTGGCGCTCTAAAACAAACCACTTATTTTTCAAAATCGGTGGGCTTTTAATTTTTTAAAAACAAGATTACATCAATTAGATTTAGAAACCTTTCTAAATCTTTGAAATAAAATTCTGTGTGTATTCATTCTCAACGTATTTTCATCAAAACCCTTGTTTCAAAATATGCCTACTTAAATAATCATAATTTTAATTTATCATAAAATCATGATTTGCTCCGATAAAAATCATACAATATTAGAGATTCGTAAACAATCTTATTGGTTCAACAAGTCATTCAATGAATTTTGTCATAGGTTCAAATTCGCAATGTGACTTTATTTAACATTTTTTTATCAATTAAGGATGTTAAGATTATCTGAGTGAATATTAAATAATCGAATAATATATTAATGCTGATTTCATAAAGGCAACCACTCATTTAGTTTGATGATTTTATGTCGTTTTTGGGCAGTTAATGGATAAGGTTAAATTATTTGAGTTAAGCTCAATCAATTGAATGCCAGAATGATTTCGTAAATTTTATAGACAAAAGCAAAGGAAGAATCAAAATCGATTAGGAGCAGTTAGCGAAGCTAGAGACAACTAATTAAAAAATTCATATACTCACCCTCTTTATTTATGGATATTATATCACTTATATAGAAAAATAACTATTTTGTTACATTTTCTTCAAGAAGTTCATCAACGCAATTGACAGAATAGAAAAAAAAAGTTTAGAACATTTGTAATAGATCATAGAACCTCAGCATCCTATTTGCAAATCAATTTTGCTTGAATGTATTATAATGCTACTTCATCAATCAACCCAATTACTAGAAACGACTGAATAAAATCAAATGGAGGAGTATGAAGATGATTTCAACGATATTCCAGAATGCAAATTATTTTATAAGTAGGCTTACATACATCTAGTCGATTAGATGAAGGGGGCCTTGTTTAAATGCTACAATCAAGGACAAATATTGATCACGATATTCATTAATTAATTATTCTTGAGTGAAGAGATATATGCAAAGATACAACAAAAGCATGTAACTAAAGTTTTATTGAATGATACAAAGTTCATAATTGAATTAATGGAAGATTATATTACTAGTTCAGATAAACCAATCCATACTACGAGATAAATAATTAAACAGACGTTTCTATCAAATCATGAAAGATAGGGTAAAATATCTTAAAAAATATTTAATAATTTATAGAAATTAAATGATTAAACTATTTTATCCCTCAAAGCTATTAAAATATGGTTGAATTCTAAAAACCAAACCGTCTTTTAATAAATAATATAGTTTTTAGAAAATACTTTTGAGAATGCGAATTTTAGCCTCTAATACAATGAATAATGTATCAAGATATCATTTGAAATATTAAGTAATTAATATTAACATATTGTAGCATATATTTAGTCATAAATTTTGTAAGACAACGTCAATTTTACAGAAGAATTGCAAAAAAATTTGATATAAATCTTTCATATATTATGGATAACTCTAGAATAACAAACCAATCATCAGCTCGAAGATTAGAAGACAGAATTTTGGTTAAATTACATTCTTAAATTAAACTCACTCCTAAATCCCTTAACTCCAAATTCCAAAGAACCAAATAACATAAAAGAATGTGCTGGTTTGTATCTTATCTTACATGATCATCACAATATTAATAAGTACATTTCATCATCAACAGCTATTTTGCTTCATTTCATTGATCAAATTTACCCTTTAGATCAAAGTCTAATTAAATAAAGCTTATTGCTTTAGAAATTAATTAAATCATCAATTGAATTCCTAATTGATCCAATCTTATCTGATAATTAAGAAATCATGATAACTATTTAGAAGGTCTTAAAATAAGTTCATTTTATCAATCCTCAATAAAAAAAAAATATATTCCAATGTATTTGGACTAAATTGATGCCTGAAAACCGATTTTATTTGGAAGTGTTATAAAAGGTTGTAACTCTATATTTAGAAAATGAAGATCAAATTTTAGGAACCAGAAATAGTTTTTTTATATCAATTTTAGAAATGGAAAGTCAAAAAAGGATTGTTCATCCATAGAAATTCTTAGCACTTCTTTAAATTTGTTAATATCTTTGTCTTGAGAATGCTCCAATTAATATAGAAGAAATATTCTCTTAAAATGATTCAAATGCTAATTGCTTGAAATTAAAGTAATTTAAAATTAAGAGAAGCTTCTAAGAGTTCTTTTAAGTTAATAATTATTACAATTTAATCATAAATCTTATTTCTGGCACAAGCAATCCTAATAATTTAGTCTAATAATTAAAAGAATTTATTAAATTATTGTGGTTATTAACTGAAGGACTCAAATTATGTTAGGTAGATTTTGCAGATGATTTTGTTTAATTTCTTGAATAAAAACTATACTTATTTACAGATGATTAAATGAGAGAGCTTATTGAACTTCTATTCGATTGTTCTGTTTCGATGATAAGTAGATTTATTAGGCAAATGAATGTATCTAATACTGCTGAATAATACGGTGAAATTATGATCCAAAATGAATTCTGTTTAAAAGTAAAATAATTGTCAATTATTAGGTCCTTGTTGAAACCTTTTTATTTAACACATCTCCCTCAGAATAGTTAAGACTTAAGTGCCTCTAATTTTTAGGTATTCTGATATCTATGAATGATTATAATAAAATGATATTTAGGGAAGCTATTCGTTTGTCAGTATAAGATATTGTATATTATTTAGAACTTCTTATTGTGTATGAGAAATTAGAAGAATAAGAGTTTATAATTATCTATGGAAGAAGTCTTAAAAAGATCTTTATCGTTTATAAGAGATGAATAAATACAAAAATTAATTTAGAATGCTCCTATAGAATCATAAAAAAACAAAGTATTTAAATAATCTGCATTTTCATAATACGTGGGTACTACTTTGGAAAATCTATCAAATAGTGGTTCGGATACCAAATATAAAAGATATTTCTAGTTATTAGGAAATGATAGTGGAATCATTATTAGGAATTATAAGGATTTGTGTGTGAGTAAATAATGGAAATCATTTACAATTTTAATGGAATTCAGAAAAGAAGGATTCCATTTTATCAATTCAAATGCTAAAACACTTGATGATATCTATAAAAAAGAATAGATACTCTTTGCATACACTGGACATCTAGAAAGACAAGAGAAAGGTAATCACCAAGGAATATCATAAAAACAAAATATTGTCTAGGTTGATTTAATCACGGTGTCATTGATCAATCAAAATTTACTGTAGGAAGATCAATAAAATAAAAGCCAGCTTGATAATTTGATAAAAATTGCAATACTCAATTCAGAATTATAAATATAAGAATTTACAATAAACTACACATAGCAATCAAAGGATGAAACTATATTATTTATTTTTATGTTTGATGATAGAAGAAAAGGAGAATTTATAGTTTATATTTAAAATTAGAAGAAACAGACTTTTTCAGTGAAACCATTTTTATCAGAATACATAAAAAAGCATTCTGACAAACATCCTCTTAGTGTGAATATTGGTGCTTACTATTCAAACTAATAGTTTTAAAGAACATTTTAGGGAATCATAAACAATTTTATTCTAGTTGAAAACATCCTAGTGGAAAAGCAAATTGCAGCTATTTTTTCAAGAGCTTAAAAAAGTTTAGTAACTGCTGTAGAGGAGGAAACTATGAATTTTGGTGATGAAATTCAAAGTATAATTATTATTTATACAATTAGGTAGGGAAATGTAGTACTTAGAATTTGATAAATTTAAGTCCAGTTTTTAAATTGTAGAGATTAAAGATGTTTTGAAGATTACAAGGGCTTAAAATGTATAAGATTAAAATTTCCTAATGAATATGTTAAAGAAACAGATATAGCATAAGATAAGTTATGAATAGAATTAGGAAGCTAAGGTATTCTATTAAGGAGCCAATATTATTGAGGATACAAGTTTGGCTGAAGTATTCTTAAGTTTAGAGAATATTGAAATCATTCTATTCATCATATCCATTACAACGTAAACCTATTTTGAGATTGAACCCTAGGAAAGGAGATCTTGCAAAATAAGAAGCGTTAAAGAGGTTTTGCAAAATGGATCTACTTCAAGCAAAGGTGTTTTTAAAAGAACTAATCATTTTGACTCTCAATAACGATAATTATTTTTAGTAAAGGATTTGAGGAAATGCAGAGATGATTACATAAACTGTCAATAATATCAATTGAATCTAAAGAAATAAAATAGTTCGATGATATCATAAGGTGAATCTCCTTTATAATAAAGATAAAATTTTATCTAGTTGGATTAAAATAGTTCTAATTCAAATACAAATTCAATATCATTAGCTTCGTAAATTTAGGTTGCTTCATAAAAGAACATCGATTAATTAGACCAAACTTCATTATTCAATATTCCGATTACATAAGTGTAAAGTACTTTCTCTTAAGAATTATAATCACCTTTTGTTATGAAATCTAATTAATCTGAATAGAAGTAGATTTCTCCAGGGGAAGTGCCAAATTTTGAAATTCCAAGTTAGGTAACTCCCAAAGAGAAGTTTACTCTAGAGTAGTTTAATATTGATAGAAAAGTGTAATCTCAGTTTGTTGGTAGAAAAAATACAAGAAACTAAACATGTAATATTTCAGCAACGAAGGCATTTCATATGAATTAGAATCTAAAAAATGCAGTTGAAATAAGGAGCGACAAAAATATCAATTGGAATCAATAACATAGCGAGTCAATGATTATTGATTCTAATTTGTATCATTGTGAATGGATTAGGGTTAAGATGTAAATCTATGGAGAATTAAAAATATTAGAAAAAGGCAAGATCATTTAATTTCAAAGTGATGGTTCAGAACGTCCTGAATAGGATTTCTACATCTATGGAACAATAGTATTGAAATACATAATAATATTAGCCTTATAATTTAAAGAAATTGAAGAAAACCAAAATTATAAACTCCTCTTAAATCTTAGAAATTTAAACAAGGAGATATTCGCACAAAGAAATTGCTATCGAAATATTCTGTAAAAACACAAAGTCTTACTTTTTTGTTTTATACGATTAAGATAGAAGGACACAATTCTTGAATCAAATTAAGTAGAACAATTTATTCACTGTTGTAATAGATAAAAGGGCAGGTAAAATGTTTGATGAATTTTAGAATTTTTAGCAAAAGAATATACAAAGAAATGGGTGAAAGGGAAATTGTCTAATTTTGAGTATCTAATGTTAATCAATAAGTATTCTGGCAGATCTTTTAATGATCTGAATCAATATCCAATATTTCCATGGGTCATCAGCGATTATACAAGCAAGAGTATTGATTTAGTAAATTTAATTATTTATATGATAGACCAAAAGAGAGACATACAGAGATATGGAAAAGATGATTAGTGCTTCAAATGAGGAGAGATTAAAAAACTGTAAGATTAGAGCTGAATCTTTGAGGCAAACTTAGAATGAATATTTTTTATTTGGATCTCATTATAGTGTAGCTGCATAAATAATTAATACTCTTGTGAGATTGGAACCGTTTACAACTTTATCTTGTGAATTGTAAGATGGCAAATTAGATCAACCTGACAGAATATTTTTCTCGGTTTCAAACATTTGGTAATCTTGCTAAAATGACAATTAAGATTATAGAGAACTTATTCCTGAGTATTTTTACTTGCCAGAATTTCTGAAGAATATCAACAGAATACAATTTGGTCAAAGATAAAATTAAGAATAGGTAGATGATGTTGTATTACCTCCATGGGCTTCTAGTTGTGAAGAGTTTATTGAAATAAATAGACAGGCACTTGAATCTAGTTATGTAAGTGAGAAATTGCATAATTGGATTAATTTAATTTTTGGACCTTATGCTTAGGGGGAAGAAGCAAAAAGAAGAGATAATTTATATCATTGGTTGACCTATGATTCATGTTTAATTTACTTAGAGAAATTGTCAAGTTAAGAGAAATTGGGATATTTGGCTTAAATATAATAGTTTGGTTAAGTCCCTTTTCAATTATTTGTTAAACCGCATTGGCCAAAACAAAAGATATCGTTAGATCTATTTTCACCAACTAATTTAATCAAATTATTGAGTGAAAAAAAGTTTATCAATTCTAAAAGAATAAAGAAGTTTGATAAAAAGTTTGTTATATAAATCTATAGAGAGAGTGAGAACCTTCATGTTCTACTGAATGATAAATAAGTTTACAAAATAAAGTATATATTTTTGATATCTAACAATTTAGATAGTACAATAATTCGGAGAGAAGGGATAGTGAGGAGAAATTGACGAATGCATAAACATTTTCTATTAGGGGGAATGAGAAACTGCATTCAAAAGGATTGTCATTTTAATTTGATGATCATGTCTTGTTTGTTTGTGGATATTTAAGTGGAGCAGTTTATATCTATAATTTACTAACGGATAAATCTTAATAGGATCAGATTTGCCAAAAGATTAAATTACATAAGAAAAGAGTTACTTGCTTATCATATTCATCTAAATTAAAAATACTATGTTTGGGAGCAAAGGACAATAGAGTTACCATATGGAATGCAATTTTATGTAATGAAAAATAAATTTCATTTTAATCTACTCCATCTTTAATCCTGTATGGGCATGATAAAACTATCAAATGTGTTCATATTGATGATACTTTGTAGGTGGTTTTAAGTGTTGATAAAATTGGGAAACTACAAATCCACTCTATAATTTCTGGATTATTTCTTTAGGATTTTAAACTGTATTTAGCACAAAATGAAAAAGTAAAAAATATTGTAACTAATGGCAATGGACTAATAGTAGTATACACTAACCAAAATTAAATTCTAGCTACAAGGTATTCTTATAATGTATAATTAATAGAGTGAATGGTTTGATTATTTAGAAGTATTTTTATAAGAATATTGGCAATATAACACAGATAAGTTCGTTTTTACAATCACATTTATTGGTATCGACTCTAAGGGGGGAGATACTCCTAATTTAAGACATCGCCAGTTTACCTGAGTAGCCTCCCATCTTTTTCCATTTGTATCAAAATACATCCAATATTGGAATCGTAACGTTCTCATCATGTACTTTCAATTTCATAATTATTAGTTATTGAGAGTGAATCCTTAGTCTTTATAATAAGTTTGATGGATGGGACCTTGCATCGATATGTGATAAGTTGTGAATAAAGTAACGTTAATATGTAATTTTTAGATGTTGAATTTTACCATTATCTAGGCAAGTTAGGAATGTGATAATCTGTAGAATTTTAAATTTGATTAAATAACCTTATATTGAAAATTAAGTTATCAGATTTATTAAATTAACAAAATTGAATATATAAATTAACTCGAATTGAGATAATCAGACACTATCAATTATACAATACCAGAATTAAGCAAATTTTTATTCTCAATTAAATGTATATACATTAATTTATTTATCAATCTCTAAATTGAATAGACTGAAAATATTATGGGAAATTCTATAGAGATTAATCAGACGTTGTCATATTCGACCATTCAAGGATAGGAGATACTACTTCCATTTAAAGATTTAAAGGGAAAGTAAAATTTTCCTAAAGTGCCTTCAAGAGAAAAAGATGTTGAAATTATGTTTCAAAAATGGCTAAGCAAAGTAAACGATTTTATAATCATAACAGATTGTGATTGGAAGAAGGGAAAAAGAAAAGTTGAAAGGAATTCCTCTGAAATACAAATTTAGATTATGTTACAAACATGACTAAATCATTTAAGAGATAACTAAAGGGGAATAATATAAATAGAAAGTCATGCAGGAAACAGATAAACTAATTTAAAAGGTATTATCTCAACAAGACGTTGTTTCATTAGAAGGTACATCTAATATTCCACATTATAAGCTTTATCAAGAAATTTAACAAATGATGATCTACTTGAACATAAAATCACTCTGTTAGTTAAAGCAGATCTCATTGCAAAATTAGTTGTAGAATTGAAAACTCAAGAATTGTTATCAAGACATTCCAAAAATTTTAGGGACTAAATTGTCATTATCAAAATTTTTGAAAAGCTATTGCACCATGAATCAGGTAAACATAAACAGTCTATAATTAAATAGGTGTATAATTACTATGTGACACTTCCAATTTTTTTTAAATTATGTTTAGCACTTTTCACCCTGTTGAACCAGAAATCACAGGACTGATGCTCTAAGTTTTGGGCGGCAAGGCTGGTTTATGTTGGCAGCCAGAATGTTTGGATAACATCCTTGATGCCATGACTGAATTTTAAAATAATCATAGATTATAAACTAAGTATCATATATATTTATTATTACTATAGATTTGATGTAATAATCAGAAGCATTTACTATACTAAGAATTTAATCATTATCTATCATCTGCTTTAGTTTTTGTTCAACTTCCTGTTTTCAGTTGAAAAACCAGAATCTGATAGTTTGCATAAGGAATTATTAGAAACAGTAATAAATGGAAAAAGGATTGATGAAGTGTTTCAATAAGTGAAAATTCGAATTGTCAAAGATTACTATTAAATTGAAGAGTGCACATATTAAGGAGTGAGATAAAAATTAGCATAATTCCAACATCCTCTTGTTGAAAAACAATCTCAAGAGAATGATTTTTTCTCTATGTAGAGATTTAAAACAATTACAGACAAACCTCCAAAGGATGCTATTAAACCGAACATTGAGTTTGATCTTGAGGAAACAGGAAGAATTAAATTCGAAAATTGTTTTTACTTTGAACAACATGACATTAAGCTGTTTAGCATTCTCAAAGTTCAAATTTTTGAACTTATGGATGGTATTTTAAATATTGATAACATTTTAATATAAATTGAGAATGATGATGTCGATTAAACGGAAATTATTTCTAATCCAAATGATGTCTTCAATGAAATGTAAACTTTGGCTGAAGTAGATGAAGAAGAGGAAGAAGATTACGATAATAGATTAGTCAGCTTTTCAAAGCTAAAGAATAATGATTAATTTAGAAACTAAGGTAATATGATCAAATATGCCAATGCTAATTTACAATAGGAGTACAATTCTCTAGAAGAAAAACATTAAATTCTATTCTCTAAATATGAAGAAACTGAAAAATAATGTCGAGAATTATCACTCTAATTAATTGATGAACAATAAAAAGTCAAAAAGCTCGAAGAATAAAATGAAAAATTGCTATACCATTCTACAAGTCAAAACTAAGATTAAATTCAAACCTTAGTTTAAGAATAAATTGAATTTCTGAAATAACAACATTTTATTCAAATCACATAATTATCAGAAGAATTAACTAAATTGAAAGAGTAAATTCAGAATTAAGCTTTAACTGAAAATTAGTTAATTAATTAAATTCAAATTGAAAGTACAAAAGTGTAAACTTAGAAACAATAAATTGATTTACTATAGCGATATATTGATTAATATGCATCAATGCCTATTTCATAGATATCAGATAAAAATGATGAGAAATAAAATGAAGTCTAAAAGTTTGAAGGTGAATCGCAAATTATTAAAGATACAAAAGATAGCAATGATACCTAAAAAATAATAGAATAAACAATTGAAACAGAAGATAAATTGAAGGAGGATTCTACATTAGAAAAATAAAATGAAAATTAGTAGGTTCAAAAAAATGAATAATTGGAATCAAATCAAACTCTTTAAATTGAAAACAACATAATAGGTTAAAATTTAAATTAAGAAGTAGTCAAATCTGATACAGATCCATTAAAATAATAAGAAAATTTGAAGGAAGCTATTATTGTGAAAAAAATAATGGTTAACTCAGAAACATAAACAAATCAAAAAATATATCTAACTAAAGAGGCCTAAACTACTTTTGAATTTCCGCCTAACCCTTAAACTTAAGTAGCAGCTTAAGTACAGAAGGAATAATAGGCTAACCCACCTCCTCCACCACCAACAGTAAAGGTAGCTCCACCTCCTCCTCCTCCACCACCTCCTAGTCTAAAGCCAGGTGGTCCTCCTCCTCCACCTCCTCCTCCTATGAAAGGAGCTTAATAAGCACCTAAACCATAAGACACTCTATTTCCCTTCAACAAAACTGAGCTTATTCCATCTGTTCCTACTAAACCTATAAATTGGATTTTGATATAACCATAAAATATGAAAAATACAATTTATGAGTAGATTTATTAGGAATCCTATGAAATAGATACAAAATATTTAGAAACCTACTTTTATAAAATTTAATCAGCACCTTCTGCTTAACAACAAGCAAATGAGAATTAGGTTGTTAAGAAAGTAGTATAAACGAAGATACAATTGATAGCAACTGACAGATCTAAAAATATAGAGTTAGTATTGGGAAAAATCAAGATACCAAATACTTTGATTATGAAATCTTTGTTATCGATTGACTTAAACATACTTACTGATTCTGCAATAGATTCTTTGGACACAATAATTCCAACTGATGAGGAAATTAAAATTGTATTAATTTTGTAATTTACATAAGGTTAGTGAATTCTAAGGGTAGAGAGATTTGCTTGGAGTAGTTGAAACCTTTATTGATACCATTAGATAAGTTAATGGGTTTTAATTTAGAATCAGATCACTAAAATTTAGATCAGTCTATGATGACTACAAATAAGACTTAATTGATAAAATGTCCATTTTAACATCAAGATTTTAAGAGATAAGGCATTTATAAGGATTATAGAAAATGTTATTAATAACTTTGAATATTGGAAATTTTCTAAATGGTATAAAATTATTTGTAATATTTCAGCTAAGACTCCTCGAGGCAAAGCTTTGGGCTTTAAAATAGAGGCTCTTGACATATGTGCCGAAATCAAAACATCAGACAATTAAAATAACAATTTATTATTGTACATAATTGAGAAAACGGAGTAAATTATAGGAAGTGAAATTATTTCTGAAGATAGTACTATTATTATTAATGTTTAGAAATGAAAACTTTTGAGGTACTTTAGAGAGTGCCAGTCCATTAATTAGTAGTTGATTTGGGTGACATCAAAAAAGGGTGTAGCTTTATCAAAAAAGCTATGGAATCATAAACAGATGATCCTCAAGATTTAGTATAACAAAAGTTTAAGGATGGATATGATTCTATAACAAAAGACATTGAAGAACTTGACAAAAAGATAAATCTTTTAGAAGAGGAGTATAAAACGTGCGCATAATTTTATGGTGAAAATCCAAAAGATCCATCAGATAAATTTGGAGATAAGATATTGAAAATATTCAGACAAATATTAAGACAAAAACTAGAGAAGTTGTAAAGGGAAGAAAGAGCAAAGAGATAAGAAGCCTTAAAGAAAAGATAGATGTTGAAGAGTACTCCATTAACAGCAAGAAGAGCAGATGAAGGACCTAAACCACCTCCAAAGGAAGCATAAAGATAATCAGTCTTAAAACCAATTATTCCGAGATAATCCATCAAAGATCCTACAAAGCTTGAAGTGCCTGGAAATAAAGGACCCAAAAAGAGTTTTATAGCCAACGAAATAAGCTAGCTACGTCATATGAAATAGGTTCGGGCTAGTATTTTAACTATTAACAAAAAATGAAATTAAAATGATCACTAGTTATCTGTGTGTTTTATTAGTAAATAGTTCACGAGTTAGAAATTAATTTTATTGTTTTATTTATTAATTCTTTTTTTTGAGTACTCAAATTGATTTTTCATCTTGATCAAACCACTTATCAAACGAACAGGACCATACTCTTATAATTTCTAAATAATAATTGAGTTTCAGAGGAATATTCTATATGAATGAATGAAAGTATTATTAAATGAATAAATAATTGAAATTTGTCTGATATGAATTGTTATTTCATTTTTTATAATTACAATTTTTATAATTAGAGTAATTGTCTTCAAATATTATATCATATATTGATATAGGATTTAGATAACTAGAAATATTAATTGTAAAAGATTGAAACTTGGTACTTAGTAATTTCACTATAAAATATATAAGAGATTAGAATAACTAATATTTGTTTTCTAATATCAGTAGATATTTATTTGTTAATAACAATCAAACATTAGCCAATAGTCTTACAAAATAACCTTATTCTAATGCGATGATTAATTTATCTCTTTAATAAAGTTCCACTATTGTTTAGCAAGAATATGTTTGAATATTTTGTCACCAAATTCTTGAATGAAGATTATAATGAATGTAATATATTTTGTATATATATCTATCAAACTCCTTGCATTTAGAGTTTAGAGGCAACATCTAAGTCTTTAACCATTTTTTTAAATTCTGCAAAGGATATTTTAGAATCAAAGTCTTCATCTGCTTTGATTATGGTTCTATCCACTAATTGTTGTAATTAAACATCAGTTAAATTATTTCCAACCATCATTTAAAGCACTTTGAACAACTCTCCATTTGTAATGAATCCATCTTGATCTATGTCATAAATTTTAAACATAAATTTTAACTTCTCTTCTTCATCATTACCATACAAACTAGAAAGTCCAGTGATAAATTCAGCAAAACTTATCTTACCATCATTATCCTTATCAAATATTTAAAACACTCTTTTCACTAATGGATTTTGAGATAGCTCTGGTACATCAAACAATTCAGATGGTTCTAATTGGCCAGAGCCATCTTTATCTAAGAATTGAAATCTCTTATAAAGCCTTTTAATCTCTTGAGGTTAAAATGTACCCATTTATTCCTCCATTCCTTGACCATTTCCCATTTTTGATTATGTGATTAAAAATATTAATAATCCTTAAAATTAAATTAATTTGCTATAATACCTAATTGTATAAATATCTAATAATAAAATATAAAACAAATAAAAATTAATGATCACAACTTAAAGTCTCTTTTTCTCTCATCCCATAAACAAATTTATGTTTAATAAAAACTTTTCTATCAAAATGTTGAAGCAGGATTAATTTTAATAAATCAACTTGCTAATAAATGCCTTGAGATTTATTCTAAATCTTTAGCTTTTATAATGAGCTCATTTAATTGCTTCGCTAACTATATCATATTGTTTAGTTTTTTCAAAATCTAAGTTTTGCAAGTTATGAATAGAAATTTTATGTTTTTATCTGTTGTAAATTGATAGTCTAGAGTATTTATTTGAAATCTCAAACCTTCATTAAAAAAACAACCTCTCAGATTTTATTATCAATAATCTTTAAACAATCCCTTCTAAAAAAGTATTCTTATTCAATAATTATTAAACCCTTGTTTCAAAATTTTCTTTCCATCTAAAAAGAACATTTTATATTAAAATACCCTATTGGTTGATTAAATCTATTCTTGCACTGCTTTGTATATTTGTATAAACCCATTTATTTCTAATGTTATTAAATAACAATCTTTTTTATTTTCTTCAGTAAATAAATTAAATTTTTTAATTTATTTTATCAATAATAAATTCTATCCAATTATGTATTATATCATCTAAAATAATTATATTCATTAGATTTCTTACAACAAATTGAGTAGAATCAAGTGATATAAATTGGCCCTTCAAATTAATAAAATAATATTATTCATTTCTCTATCACAGTAATTGTTATATTTTGATAAAAATACTATTTTCTGTCGCATTCTTCTAATTCTATTAAAATTATTAATTAATTGTTTATTATTTTGAAGTTTTTTCTTCAATGAAAGGATGGCTTGATATGTATAAGGTCACATAAAAAGTGAAAAGAAATAATAATTAGGTTGGACAAATATTTAACTTCGAAAAAAATAATTATTTAATAACTAAAAAAATAGATGATCATCTTGACTATGAATTTCCTTAGAACGAATGTTTTAGTTTGGCTTAGTTGATAGAAGCAATGGTATTTTGTATTATTATGTTAAGAAATGTAATTGCATAAAGATTTATAAAGGATAGGTTTTAATTATCATTTTATAAGTGTTAAAGCATCTTTAATAATTACATTAAATGAACTTATCACATGGAAGATTAAAACCTTAAAACATTGTTATTTAATTAAAAAATGAAAAAGATCATAAATTATCAATCGTATAATCACAAATTTCAATACAATAAGTCTATTTTATAAATTATAGAATCATTGATGAAGTAGAATATGAAATTAATTGCTCTTAAGATGTAGATGATATTATTGGTTGTTGTATTGAATTAATAAAAGCATATTCAAAAACTCTTTGTGAATAACTGCAATTTATTGTTGATAATTTAAATTAGTATAAAAATGACAAAAAGGAGAGAGATATATAACAATTATTCTTCTTTCTCTATTTACAAATTAAAGAGTATTTAATACCGTTATTTTAGTTGTGTCGATTTAAGTAACTAAAAAGTAAAGACTGTTCGAATCTCTCCTTCTAATTTTTTTGGCTAAGTTAACAACAATATCTAATGTTATGAAGGAGAAGAGTATGGTCTTTTATCAAAAAGATAGAGAAATTAGACTATTTTCATTACAAAGTTTTTGAAAGTAATTCATTTTCAGCTCGTTGATTGTGAATTATAATTATAAAATGATCCCATAGAAAACGGAATTGACTAATTGGTTTCACATTTTGATGCGCATTAATTGAAATAAGAAGAATATCAGATCTTTACAATTTTTGAATCAATCATAAGATAATAAATGATGAAAATAATATGGAAGAACTATGGAGAATTCTTAGAATCTAACAAATAGGAAAATAATGAAGAAAAATTGGTTTAAATAATTAAAATCATGAATTAAACAAATAAATAAATCTTAAATAATCATCTAATTATTTTTCTTAAAGAATATAAAAATATTAAATAATTGAATGATGAAATATAAAAAGATATCGACAAGTATTAAAAGTTTGATATTACTTATCATGAATAGAAAGCAAAAGATCAATTTATTTTAGAACTAAAAGTTTAGGCATAAAATTATGATTTTAATAATATTTAAGTATTTATTGACAACATCAAAACTTAAGTTAAATAAGAGTTACATAAATTTTACTATCAAATTTTAGAACATAAAAGAATAACCCATGATTTTAGTTGAATTTAAATATAATTCTTATAAACAATATACAATTTATCTAATTTTACAGCATATTATTTCAGATTAATTTAAGAAAGTAAGAAATTATGATTAGAAATAAAAGGTACAATGATATAATATGATACAATCATTCAGCCTTCTCTTATGGAGCTGCTACAATAGGTGCTACTGAATAGGCTTCCAATTGCAATTAATTTTAACCTTGAGATAAGTATGATATAAATACCAACAGCAATATAGGCTAAACCTTTGAGACCCCATGAATCTCCCCATGAATTTTCGATAACCCAATAATTAACTCCATCTTGTTTACCCCAACCAATAACCTTGACAGCATGTCCATATTGGAATCTAAATAATACAATTTAATTATACTTTGAACTTCCTTCAACCACCTCATAGATTCCACCTTTATAAACAAGGAAGTCTTTGAATACTTATATAACTGCAACAACAGGTCCATTGTTTAAGATTTCTCTTTTAATGTTTTCCTCGCTGGAGACAACACAATAATCTTAAATCTTATATTTTTCACAATTAGTAAAGAGAGCATCGCAGTTGTCTTTTGCATCTTCAGTTCCAGTATATGGTAAACAAGAGGTTGCAACAAATCCTTGCTTTTTGCCTACTTCTAATACTCTAGTAACACTTCCTCCTCCACATCTATAATTTTTATTGTCACAAGAGATTGGTGATTATGGTGATAATTAATCTTAAAATTCGCCATTTCTGACTTTACATAATCTATCACTTGTAGCTGAAACAGCAGCAATGGAATAACTGGATGAGCAATTTCCTATCGATTGATCAATATATTACCTTGATTGTAGATTGGTTAAGCACATTCAGGTTAAACCTCTCTAAAATTGTAACTCTCTGGAATAATGACTCCACTCTCTGGGCATTATGGGATTTTTCCTTTGAATGTTAAATGATTGTTAAAGATGAATTTAGCATCACTAAATTTCCAATCTTTAAAGAAATCATTTGGTCCTTGTAGATAAGATCCTAAAGAATTATGACCTGCAATTTCTTCTTCATCAATTACAGGCGCAGTGGTCAGCTTCTTGCTTGAACGTGTTAGTATAGAATATAAAGCATAAACACAAACAAATCCAAATGCACCAATTACCAAATGGTAAGCATATTTATCAAAAAAGCTTGGTTATGTTTGGTTTCGTCTTTTCATTGCTTATGCTGCCTTTTCTCTTTATGCAACCTTTTCTGGAGATTAAGGGGAAGGACTTCTTTATCTTTATGATACTTAACTCATCTTTTAATTTAATTATTTAACACGTTTTATTAATTAAATTTAATATAAACACCAAATATAATTACAATATATCAAATAAATTTCTAATAAAATTTTCATTAAAATATTTTCTTCAACATCATCTGATTAATAAGGAAATTTTACAGATTTAACAGCCAATTTAATTTCTTAATATTTGATTATTAATTCGATGAATTATGTAAATTATTACGAATAAATGTTATAAAGATTATGCTGGTAAGTGATTATGGCTCTATCAAAATTAATATTTTAATGGACATTTGATAAAATTTGTCATATCAAAGATGCTGTTATATAATTTTAAAATTAGGTATCAAAATATTGAATTATCATTAGATCAATAAGTTAATAAAAAAAATAAGTATAGCTAACAACTCAAAGCTATTTAAAAGGATTGAATTTCAACTACCAGGCGTAATTTTTCAAATATAATTCAAAAAAAGCTTGGACAATTAAAAAATTTAAAATTAACAAAAAGTGATTTAACCTATCAAATTAATTGTAATCCATAAGAATTTTCATTTTATTTATCCCTTTTTGGAATAACTTCTCTACAAAAACTACCTTAATCATTTTATATGCTTTTACAAAATTTATTAATTAGTTTATATTACTATAATTTTATGATTTTTTGTTTAATTAATTTTGTTAGGATATATCATAAGATTTGATTGATATCAAATTATAATTGATTAAACCTAGAAGATTCTCTATAATTTTATTTTTTATAGAATTATCTTATATTTAGGTACTTATTAGCCTTCAAATTTGTTAAATTGTGTAAAAATTTATATAATTTTAAAATTTTTTTACTACATGTAAAAGTTTGATTATCTATTTATTGAATTGTGAAAACTTTTAAACGATGACTTTAAAGATTCCAATTATTTGGATGCTGTATTCAACATACTAACTAAGAATTTTCAATAACTACTAAAGCAAAGTGATTTCAGGATATTAATCGATATTGTTAAGTTTAACTATTTCAAATAAATAAAGAAATATGGGAATTTTTCGACCTAATATCAAGTTATATTTAGAAGTGAAATAAAAAAATTAATAAAAAATCGATATAATGCATTCTATCTGTTTTCTTTTACTGATTTGCATTTATTGATGAGAAATGGATTTGGTTTGATAACCATTTAGGTTTATCAAGATCATTTCAGTAGGATGAAAAGAGATACTTACAATTTATTTTTCAAAATGATTAAGCTTATTCTCTTATCATGAGTTTTTATTAAATGATATGCTAAAATTTAATTATGATCATTATTCGATTCTTTTGAAATTGTTTTGTAACATAAATATTATAATAACTTATATAGATAGAAAACAGCTTTAGGAATTAGCAAATAAAGTTAATTTATTGCACTAAATGATTATCTATTTCTAATCAAGTTTAATCTAATACTATTAAACAGTAAAATAACCATTATATCAATGTAATTTAAGTCAAATTTATGTTAAAATATATTATTAATATCAATAAAAAGGATAGCTTAATATTATTAAAAAATCCATTTTACAATAATTTCTGTTACATAGTAATAAATCCATATAATTTTAATATAAAATATGAGGCAGAATGCAATAGATGAATAAGCCTTGTTGTAATATCAAAGTTTTGAACGAATAAAAAATCAAATTTAATTCTTTATATATTCTAATTATGTATTATTCTAAGCCACACCTTTCATATTTTTGAATATATTAATTAATTAATGTCTGAATAAGATAAAAATTTAGAACCTTAGGAATTTCACCCAGACTAAGATTAATAACCTTTAAAACATGACTAAGACAATAATCAAAATTTAGATCAGGATGGATAGTAGTAAACACAAAAATACAGTGAAAGTAATCAAATGGGTAGTGTGTTAAATCAAGTTTATTATGAGGAAGATCCTAAAATGATGAGAAGAGATATAATAAAA
Source organism: Paramecium octaurelia (assembly GCA_905182995.1). Taxonomy (NCBI): domain Eukaryota; phylum Ciliophora; class Oligohymenophorea; order Peniculida; family Parameciidae; genus Paramecium; species Paramecium octaurelia. The sequence continues at coordinate 353,588 of CAJJDP010000024.1, read as the reverse complement.
AAAAAAAAGAAACAATAAAAAGAATAAAAATTGATTTCAGCAAGAAGACTAAAACGATTATTGCGTAAGAAACCAGTTGATAAAGTGAGATTGGCATATTAAGCTTATTTTTTTATAGTAAGTCTAACTGTATTAGCATTAAGTATTTTATCATATAGAGATCAGACAGTATATGAAGGAGATTATGAACAATTTTTGGATAACATGGGTTCTTATGTAATAGATGATATTCAATATACTTATACAAATAAAAATTGTAAGACTTAATTTGGAAGTGAAGTAATAATAATTTCAAAAAATTTAGTATTCTTCTTTATATGAATATTATTGGCCTGGGACAATGATCGGATGTGATTGTAGCTAGGGATTTAATTTTAATTCATTAAAGGATTAAAACATAGAAAATATAGAGGGCTTCTTTAAATAATCTTTTATGCTTGGCAGAGTTTGTAGTTAGGATATGACAACAAAAAATTGTGAAACAGTAGATGAACAATAACCCAAGACCTTTAACTCATGGAACGACGGTTCTTATGGAAGACGTAAGTGAAACATTTTTATTTTAGCTTTTGTTTTATGCGCTAGAAGAAAAACAGGAATAAGTTTATAAACAAATTAAAGTTATTGTGAATCAGAAAATAAAACCATATGTGGAACAGGAGACAATAAATTTTGTGTTCCATCTGACATGAGTTGTCCAATCTCCGATATTGGGTTTACAACTAATTCTAATTACTAAAATTTATCAAAATTAAATGATACTAATCATGGATATATTTATGATTTAGGAAAAGGGTTTTATTTTTATTACTTAAAGAATACATCAAACTTGCCTCTTATAGAATTTAGAGTTACCGAAAGTGATAAGGTGTGTAGAAGGAATTTAAATTAGAACATTTCTCCAAACAGAATTGATTATCCTCTTATGACAGATAGAAGAAAATAATGTGAAAATACAGATCCCTTATTTAAATTAATTCATTCAATAGATGAAGAATAATTTTATTTATCCAATAATGTAATTTATTTAAAGGAAAAATTACCGTATTTTAACATAGATACAAGATATAATTGGACTATGCATTCTAAAACTTATATTCCTTGGGCTCCAAATTGCAGAGGGTAGATATTTGATGATGTAATTCATGAGGGAAGTACATTATCATTTGTATATATATCTTTGAGAGTTTAATTGGGTGTCACAATAACATATTTTATTGTTATTGGTCTTATATTTAATATAGTTGGAACTATGACTGCTTGCAATTTTGTTTGGTCTTGTATGGCAAGTAATAAGAATTATACATTATTTAGCTCGTCCTGATTCTTAATATAATTATATATTTTTCATTGAAATTGGCTTTAAGATAGCCTTGTAAATAGCAGAAATCATTGTTATTTGTGTTTCATTTGCTATAATTGATACCAAAAGACTTGTAATTAAAGATGTCAATGATAATAATTGTGTTTCAGATCCTGTAAGCGATTACTTCTTCACCAATCTAGAAAATGATTTAACAAGATTTGCTTGGTCATATAACCTAGCTAATTTAGTCATTTTTGCTGTTACATTAATTTTAGATTTAATAATAATAAAACACTCTTTAAATCAAGGTCATCATCATGGAGCTAAAAAGCATCATGAGAAAGGAGAACATTAAGAATTAGAAATAGGATCAAACGGAGAATCAGTAAATTAGTAAGATGTTAAAAGTGATCAAAAGTTATAAGTTAAAAGTGATATATTATAGTCTCCAAAATGATAACATTTCCATAATATTATTATATTAAGAAAATCAAATTAAATCTTGTATCAAAGTTAATATTTCAAGTTCTAATATTTGATTGTAATATTCTTATAACTCTTTTTTAACTTGAGCCTTGACATTATTAATAAATTGTTGAATATTATTTAAATCATAATTTTATGCCTAAACCTTTAGTTCTAAAATAAATTGATCTTTCGCTTTTTATTCATCATAAACAATATTAAACTTGTAATCCTTTTCAATATCTTTTTTTATTTCATCATTTATTTCTTTAATTTTTATATATTCCTAAAGAATACAAACGAAGTGATTTTATAAGATATGTTGATTTGTGATATTCATTATTTCAACTATTTTGACCCATTTTTCTTCATTATTTTAATTACCACTTTCTAAGAAATCTCCATAATTCTTCCAAATTATTTTCATCATTTGTTATCTTATTATTGATTCGAAAATCTAAAGGATCTTTTTTTCTTCATATTCCATATGATTTGTATCAATATATTGAATCTATTGGTAAATTTCATTTTCACTTTAATTCGATTAAATATTCAATTTGCAACAAACTGATTGAAAACTAATTTTTTCTAAAAACTTTGTAATAAAAATAGTTGAATTTCTCTATCTTTTTGATAATTTACCAAATTCTTCACCTTCCTAACATTAAATAGTAGAAATGGTATTCTCATTTAATTTAGAAGGATAAATTTGAATGACTTTTACTTTCTAGTATTTTAAATCAACGCATCTAAAATAATGATATTCAATACTCTTTAATTAATAAATCAATATATTCAACTACTTTGGATATACTACTTTCCTATATGTTATTTTTATACTAATTTAATTGATCAACAATAAATTGCTATAATTCACAAAGTTTCTTTGAATAGGCATTTATTAATTCAATACAACAATCAATAATATCATAAACATCTTAAGAGCAATTAATTTTATCTTCAAAATCATCAATAATTCTATAATTTATAAAATAAACCTATTATATAGTAATGATTGTTTAAATGATTGATAATTTATGATCTTTCTCATTTTTTAATTAAATAACAATATTTTAAGGCTTTAATCTTCCATGTGATAATTTCTTTTAATGTAATTATTAAAGGTGTTTTAACACTTATAAAATGATAATTAACACCTATCCTTTATAAATCTTTATGCAATTGCAATTCTAAACATAAAAAAATAAAATACCATCGATTCTATTAACTAAGCTAAACTAAAGCATTCTAGCTAAGGAAATTCATAATCAAGATAACTATCTAATTTTTCTTTATTTAAATATTGATTCATTTCGAATTATATTATGTCTTTAACGCTATTATCGTTTGCATTCTTTTTTTAAGTAACATTATACATATTTTACCATCCTTTCATTTTAATTTAATATAATTAATATATTTCACAAATAAAAAAACAATTAATAGATAAATATTTTCATGATATCATTATATTAGACTTTGAGAAATCTATTATTGTAAATTATTTTTTGAGATATATAGTAATAATAGAATTAGGTTTTTAGCAAATATTAATAAAATTAATTTTGATGATTTTTAATATATAATTTAAATTCATATTTTATTTTTCAAATCCTAAAGATTTTTCTTATATTTAACTATCAAAATTCTTCTACCTTAAAGTATGATGAATAATAGATGAATTTACTTAATACAAGCTGTCATTATGAACAAATGAATATATTTAATCACATTATATATTTAAGTATCGAATTCCTTGATTCCTCTCTTTATCTCTTGATATAATAACAATATTTGATTGTAGGATAGGGAAAAGAGATGAGTGATTAAGGATAATTAAATTTTAAAATTAGATTTAAAATTAATTAAATATAATCAATGCCTGCTAAAAAGAGAACTGTGAGAATTGGTAATTGGTATAAGAGTGATGATGAAAACGTTCATTTCGTTAGAAAGAGAAAAGTATAGTGAAATAAAATCAAAAAGGCTCCAAGACCAGCTAAGTTGAGAAAGATTGTTCCAGGACAAGTATTAATCTTGTTGGCTGGAAGATTCTAAGGAAAGAGAGTAGTATTCTTGAAGTAGCTTAAATCAGGATTGTTGCTTGTTACAGGTCCATTCAAAATTAATGGTGTCCCACTCAAGAGAGTCAACTCAGCATATGTCATTCCAACATCAACTAAAGTAGATGTTAATGGAGTGAATGCTGGTTAAGTAGATGACGAATATTTCAAGAGAACATAAGCTTAAAGACGTAAAAATGAATAAGGATTCTGGGCCAAGAGAGGAGAAGTAATTTACTATATAATGTATAGCTTACAGCTGAATAATAAACAGCAGAAAAAACAAGATTGGACGGTAAAAGAAAGACTTAAAAATCAATTGATGATGCATTGATTGCAGCTGTTAAGAAAACACCACTCTTGAAACAATATCTTGGTGCACGTTTCAGCATTGGCAAAACAACTAGACCACATGAGCTAGTCTTTTGATTATTCAAAGATTTTATCGTACAATATAAAATATTATATATCACATTAACTTTATTTTTCATTCTTTTTGAAAAAGATTGTATTTTATTATCTATGCTAAATCATAAGCGTCCTATTTGTTATCCATTATATTAAACATTCTAATTATTAATCTTTAATCATCGTTGTTTTTATAGTAATCAGAATGCTTTTCTAAAACCCTTAGATTGTGATAATTTTAAGTATGCTCAATCAATGAGTTAGATTATTAGTGACAAAAAATTTGGAATAAATTATTAAAAGATTTATTTAGTATTTTGAAATGGGAAAATTGTAAGAAATAGTAATATAGCTAGCTTGAAACCAGGTCGTCTAGTAGTTATGCTTGCTGGCAGATAAGCAGGAAAGAAGGCTATTTTGATTAAAGCAAATGAAGAATCAACTAAAGTAAATCAAAATTTGATTTTTTTAGGATGCAAAATTCCCAAATGGTTTAGTTGTTGGTATTTAAAGATATCCAAGAAAAGTTACCAAGAGAATGGGTTAAAAGTAAATCAGAAAGCGAACTACTTTGAAAGTCTTCATTAAATAATTAAATCTTAATCACATTATGCCAACAAGGTATTAATAATATTGATTGTTTCTAGATACAGATTAGAAGAATCCACCTTAAAGGAAGTCAGAGATAGAATTGAAAGAGTAAAAGAGGCAGAATTGAAGAATGTTGAAAAAAGAAAGGAATTGAGAAAGAATTTGAGAAAATATTTAGCTGAAAAATATAGAACATTACCAGCAGGTAGTTTGGCTGACAAGAAGGCTCAATCAAGATTCCTTTTCTCAAAATTGAGATTCTGATATATTACATAAGTATAATATAAAATAAAGAAACGTAAACATTTTAACTTTATTCATAATGCATTAAACAAGAAACTAATCCATAAATAATAAAACATGCTCTTTTATAAAGATTGTTAATTATTATAATAATTTCTTCTGCATCATAATTTATTTAATAATGAAATAAATTCAATATAGTTTTACAAACCCAGAAATAGATATATATTATATGTTGATCATTTGTCAATATTTGAATTGAATTAATAGGAACAATAATATGATTATAAAATTTTTATTATATTATCACCTTTAAAACATCAAATAAATGTTATAAATCTATTGAATTAATGTCAATTCTAAGCGAAAAAGTATATCTAATAAGATACCTTGCTAATGATGAATAAAATAAATAAAATTATGTTGTGAGGAAAAAGAAAGGAATTATTGAAATTGTTTATTCAATAATCAAGTATTTAGTGTTAATAAAGAGAGAATTATAGCATGAAAATTTTAACTCAAAAAGAATTATCTAATAATCATTTTGTTATTAGAATGAATAAATTAATTTCTTTTAATTGAGATATTATTTAAAATTATGTACCAATAGGCAACTCAGTATCCGAATTAAAAGTACAAAACACAACTCTGTAGACATTTTAGTAAGAGTTTGAATCAAAATATAGCATCAAATGGGGTTTGTGCTTTGGGGTTAAGATGTTAGTTTGCTCATGGACCATAAGAACTTAGAGCTAATAGTTTATAAACTGGATATGTTGAATAAGTTATCCCTGCCAACAACTACAATAAGGTTCAAGGGATCAACCCAATGGTTGTTAATTACAAGAGTAAATGATGAAGATAATAAAATTAGCATAATTATGCAAGCATTTCAATCCATAAACAGGTCAATGCAAGAATGGACCCACTTGTACTTTTGCACATGGGGAAAGTGAATTAAATACAATACCATATTTATAAAGTTAATACTAGTAAAGCTTCTATATGAATATCTATTAGATAGATGTAATAACAAATGAAACAAATGAACTAACAATAATTACAGGCAGATCTTACCTAACAGATACTTGTTATGATATTAACTAACATGGAGCACATCTTTCCAGGATAACAAGTACTTTGCAATTTTATTAATTTTAAGCAAATTCTGTATCTCTTAAAATAAGGATAGGACAAGGCAAAGTAAGGAGACACTCAGGGAGCAAGCGACATTATCAAATAAATTATACATGATTAAGAAAGATCAAAGGAAGAGAAATAATAATATTAATAAATCTATAATAATGCTTAAAGGCATTATGATTAAAAATTGAAGGAGATTTAATCTTAATAGTAATAACAGCTTTATTGAAATATATTATTATATATATATATACACATATAATTAATAATCGCTTATATTTAAATTATATTTTTAGGTAATAAATAAGAAGAATTCCAAGAGATAAATAAAGGATTAATACTATAATAAGTGTTATTATAAACAAAAACAATTAAAATAAATTCAATCATTTTTATTTATAAATTTATTTCTTGTTCATTATAAAGGATTTTTTTCATATCTTCTTTTAATTTTAAAATACATTCTCAATTTCATTATAACATTCTAAAGCTGAAATTAACTTTAAGTTTTAATGGATATCTTGAGTAAGAACCAGAAGATGCTTATCAATTTTTATTAATGGTTACACAAATTATGGTGAAATTTAGTTATGAAATAAGAACGCAGTTGCGGCGTTGAGGTTATCATGTCAGTTTACACACTGAAGGTCCCCAGTTCGAAATTGGGCAATCGCAGAATTTTAGTGGTTGAGATTGTACGTAAATTTTATTCGTTTTCAGCAGCTTTTAATCTAATAATAAGTTTTTGGATAAGTTATCAATATATGACTTAGGGTAAACTAATTAGTTGATATTTTACATATTCTTTAACTCTCAATCTAAATCATACCTCGTATTAAAACTTGGACTATTAGTAATAATCTCTTGAATATATATGAGAACTAATATAGACAATCCTGATTATTTTAAAATGGGTTGAAATTGCATTTTTTTTATACCATAAATAATGATCAAAAAATGTCCCATCTTATCCAAATAAGCTATTTTATCATAACAAGTACTTTAATAATAGGGTTATAAAAAAAAGATTAGAGGTTTTATAATTTTAGGTCTTCTCTATATTAAAGGCAAATATTTTTACACAATTAAACTAACTAATAGTACAATATCTAATTGCCATAAAAATATAGAGCTTTAAATAATATTTGAATTAGTTCAGTAACTCTTTGATAGATAAATAAACAGGTTCTAATGCTCGTAATTTATAATCAGTATGGGATATATAAATCAGAAAATAATTGTTCGACTTACATAATTTAATTTAGGATTTATTTAGAAATGAAATTCGATGGCTCAGATTAATAAGGTGAGGATTATCTTGATCCTACTATAAATACTTCTAAGTAATAGGAAACAAATAATTGTTCATAATAAAGAACAGGTCATTGGGATGACCATGAGCACGCTATATATTTAGAATTTTTATAAAATGTCAGAGGTGCGGACGGCTCATACAAGAAAGGATAACCATTATTTAAAAAAATGAGTGAGATTATAGGAACTAGATCACCAAGCCAATGCAGGTATTTTATAATTAAAATCTAGATCCCATCATTAAAAATTCAACCCTTACAACTAACTAATAAAGAAAAGCAAGAAGAAATGTTTCAAAAATAGAATAAAAGTATAGAGCAAACCAATTTTAAGGAGTAAATAAATTATGAGGAAATATTTTGCCTTAATTAGAGAAACAACTGATGAAGAATGACACTTTTGACTATAAAAAATTAATATTGTATAATATAAACTAATTATAGAAAATTATTATTATTGATTAAACTTCATTTTAGCGCTCTAAGCTGCAAGATTTATCTATGATACGTTACTTTACATTAAAGAAATATTTTGGAAGCACAGTATGAATTAAAAATGAAATGTAAGACTTTAAAGATATTAGAAAAATGGATTGAGAAATAATTTAATTGACTGAATATTTATCAAATAAAATACTTAATTATAGAAATAAAATTAATTTATCTCCATCTTCTTTCAAGTTTCAAAGAATTATATAATTTAAAGATTGATTCTCTTAGTGAAGAACAAATAAAATTAAAAAAACTTCAAAAATAATCCAATCTGAAAATTAAATTGAAATTTTATAATAAGAATTTTGTTGTTAAATCATTAATAATGGAGGTTTTTCAAATTTGTTACTTAAAGATGCATATATTTACAATTTTTTCTACCACAAATGAATAGACGGTGTAGTTTTTATACGCAACTTATTTCTTTATTACTAAACCAGAAAGTCTTGGATGCAAAAACAATAAATGTTATTAATATATATTCATCATTAATTATAGTCAATCGAAAATTTTAGATCTCCTTAATTTAGATTGTGAAAGGCTTTAACTTGCTGATTTATATTGATTTAAGTTTAGACTGGGTCCTGGCCTTTATTTTGGTGCATTGTATTGCTATTTATATTATTTATAAATTACAATTGTTGACTGAATGATAGGAGGTTTTGATTCATTCAATTATCTTCCGGTTTAATCATTTAGACTTTTGGATTATAATGGCTAAAATTGTGCAGTAACTTAATATTAAGGATGTAAACTTTAAGTTTAAATTGGTTGTACATATTCCTAAATAGGTATGTTCTAAGATTGAATATAATAATCTTTTTATTCAAGTATTTTGGATTATTGAATATTTGATATTGGGTATTGTTATGTATTCCTTAGTCTCTAATCAATTTAATCATTAATGGATTATTATTGAGGTGGGTAAAATTATCTTGTTGATTCAGATACTCTCAGATCTCTCTGTTAGTTTGATTAAATTTAGGGGTCGAATATTCTTTAAGTATTTTCCATTCTATTAGTCTAAAATTAAACTTAGTGTGCATCATTAGATTATTATTAATAACTTTAAGGTGGTAATTATTGCGAATAATTTCTGGCTCTTGCAGATGTAAATAAATATGGATTGTTATCTAAATTGTAAAAATTTTTTCTTTTTTCTTTTTGAATATATTCCACATCAATTTTTTTGGGCATTTATAAAGGAGGATATCTTTCAATTACTGTTTCCTGTGGATAAATAATTGCTTATGGTAATGGCTCAGTAATAGGTATCACATTTGATAATACTTGATATGATTCAAAAGGTGCTGGGTATGGATGATAATGCTAATAATACATGGGGTAACCCTGAGGGATAGCACTGATTATAAAAATTTGAAATTACCTGATAGGTTAATCATATGGATGTTGAGAATAGATCATTTGAAGTAGTTAAATATATCAATAAAATTTTATTAACTATTATCATTAAATAATTGTCAGTCATTTTTGTTATTGCTAAAATTTTAGGAATGAACCTTTAACCTTTAAATAAGATCATTTATCGAATTTCAATGAAGTTTCATATTGATAACAGTCCCAATTTTCAGGTTAAATTCATCAGATAACAGCAATTACTTCTTTGATATAATTCTAGTATCCCAAGTTTTATTTGCCTGGATAGTAATATTGTAATTAAATCACTACCAATACTAATCATAAATATGACTATATTTTTATTAGTTTGATAGAATGAGGAATTTATATTAATTATTGTTTTGGGAATCCCTTTTTGATGTCATCATATTTTAAATTTTCAAATACAGGTAAATTGAATTTAATATTTACCAGAAGTAAAGTAAACTAGAAATGAAATACTCAAGTTCTCCTTTTATTTAAACTTCTAATTAGAGGTGTCTAAGGCGGAATGATTGGGTTTATATCAGATGTTGGATTCTTAAATATTGATAATATTAGATTTCCCTTTTATTGATAGACTTTTGAAATGGGATCCCATCTTATGTGTAAATTGAATAATAGTTGATCTGCAACTTTATTATTTGAAATTTTATTTTACACACATGTAATTTTAATCTTACAAAAGATGAGAATGATTCATTTAGAATTGAATCATAACTTTTCAGAGACAGAACTAGGTCATAATGAGCATCTCATTTGTGATTGTATTGTAAGATATAACTAAAAAATTGATTACTAACAAATATAATTAAAAAAGCTATTTTTACTAACTTATTGTTGGTTCTAATAATGTAGATCATCATGATAACACTAATAATCATTAATTTGAATACATAAAAATATTTGATGGATGAATAAACTCAAATAGATCTAATAGAATAAATCAATCAATAATCAAAAAATTGAAAAAAAAATACTTAAATAAAATTATTATGGAATGCACCATATTTACTAAGTAGTTTGCAACATTATCGATTTTTTATAAATATATTGAATGGAAACATTTAAAAAAGAATAAGATCGTGTATATCTTAGAATAGAAAACAAACAAAATGATTAGATTTAGAGATATCTTTGTGAAATTGTGATCATGAATAATTTCAGGGGTGCTTTTTATTGAAAATTTATTATTAATTTTTTTTATGTCAGAATAGTATTTAAACAAGTTAAGGGATTAAGCAATTCAATTGATAGTTGAAGGTAATTAAAATATAGAATGTAGGAAAAACTGAATACTTAAAAGGGGCTACTCTTGAAGTTAAATAAGGAGGTTATGATAAAATGAAATTGGGATGCTAAGAATTAGTAAAATATGCTAAACAAGAAACAAGTCCATAGTTGCTTTAAATTACAAGTCAAAAATTGAATGAGTTTACTTCAGAGATGCAAAATATGAAAATCTACCTTGATAATTATAGAGCAAGTCTATAGGCATAAAACCCTTTTCCCATTTAACAATAATAACCATAATAATAGTTCTCATAAAATCCATAACCTTAATAATAGCCCAAAACCTAAAATGGTAACAATGGATTGAACAAAAGTACAAACTAATAGGATGATTAAGGAAAATAAAAGTAAAATTAATTATGTAAGAATTGTATTAGACTTGTTGAAGGATAATAAGCTCTGAGGAATAATCTATCAACAGCTATAGTCACTGAGAAGCCAAACGTCAAATGGGATGATGTTGCTGGATTAGAGAAAGCAAAGGAAGCCTTAAAAGAAGCTATAATAACGCCTTTGAGATTCCCAGAACTCTTTTAAGGGGCTCGTAAGCCTTGGATGGGAATCCTATTATATGGAGTACATTATTAATGAAATATTTTAGCCACCAGGAACAGGTAAAACATTCTTAGCTAAAGCATGTGCAACAGAATGCGATGGAACATTCTTTTCTGTATCTTCAGCAGATTTGATATCTAAATTTGTGGGAGAATCAGAGAGATTAATCAAAGAGTTATTTAATATGGCTAGAGAATCAAAACCAACAATTATATTCATCGATGAAGTGGATTCAATGACTGGTAACAGAGAGAGTGGAAGTGGGAATGAAGCCTCATCTAGAGTTAAGACTCAATTCTTAGTAGAAATGCAAGGAGTTGGCAACAACAATGAATCAGTTCTTGTCTTGGGTGCCACAAACTTGCCATGGACCTTGGATCCAGCCATTAGAAGAAGGTAAGATCATTCACTATGATTATTTATAGATTTGAAAAGAGAATCTATATTCCCTTGCCTGAATTTTAAGGGAGATTGTAATTGTTGAAAAACAAAATGTAAAGCACTCCTAATAATTTAACCCCAGCTGAATTTGAAGATATTGCTAAGATGCTAGAGGGATATTCAGGGTCTGATATGAATACGTTAATAAGAGATGCTTGTTTTGAGCCTTTAAGAAAATCCGAAAGGGCTACTCATTTTAAATAGATATAAACTCCAGATGGAATGAAATTCACAGCTTGTTCTCCATCCGATCCTTAAGGTCAGTAAATGAAAATGTTTGATATCAAAAAAGGATAAATTCATTTACCAAACACGGAATATGTATTAGTTTTCATGATTTTTTTAGGATGATTTCTTAAGTGTACTTCCAAAGTGTAGACCATCTGTTTCTTAAGGTGATCTTAAAAAATATGAAGATTGGACAGCTGAATTTGGACAAGAAGGATGATTGATTATCAAAAATAATTTCTAATTTGTTGAAATTGATATTTCTTTATTATACTTTTTTAATATTTCTCTCCATAAAATATTGAATAATAAATAAAATAAAATGCTTTTTATTCTTGATACTATGGTGAGTTCTGATACTACTACAATCAGTGCTTCCTCATTCTTTGGTTTCATGGGAGTCACTATGGCATTGGTATTAGCAAGTATTGACATATTATCGATATATTTATTATAGATTTGGGAGCAGGATATGGAACATTTAAGGCTGGAGCTGGAATTGCAGCCATAGGTATTTGGAAACCAGAAATTATCATGAAATCATTGATCCCTGTAGTTATGGCAGGTATTTTGGGTATCTATGGTATGATCGTGGCTGTCTTGCTATCGTAAAAAGGTATTAATCCAATTGCATTATAAAAATAGTAAAAAATCCCTTAGAATACTCTTATAAATCTGGTTTTGCTCATATGGCCTCTGGATTATGTTGTGGATGTAGTTGTATTGCAGCAGGATTTGCTATAGGAATTGTTGGAGATGTTGGTGTCAGGGGAAATGCGTAATAGGAAAGGTTATTTGTAGGATTGATTTTAATCCTCATTTTCGCAGAAGCATTGGCCTTGTATGGTTTAATTGTGTCATTGATCTTATCGTAATCATGAGTATCATTAATAAAATATTAATTATAAAGCATCATCATCTCTAATTCTACTTACTCTATAGATTTATCAGCACCGTCACCATCTTGTTTGCAAGAGAATCAACAGTACTCTTTGAATCAACTATTAAATCACTATCAAATCTCGCCTTTTCTCTAAAAGTAACCTCTCTCATTAATTTATAAAATTAAAATATTCTTATAAATAGGTTTCAACTGTTTGATTATATTTAACTAATCTCTTTTAGTATCACAACCTACCTTATTACTTTTATAGTCATGAATTATATATTTGTTTCATTAGTTCTGGTGATTTTTTATTAAAACAGAAAAAGAAACAAATAAAATATCATTAAATATATTAGTTTTGGATTAAATTTATTTTTTTAATTTATAAAATTCCATTTTGTGTTTTATTTAAATAAATTAATTTCAGTTATCTCATAGTGACTCTAAATGTGCTTTAATAATTTTTGATTGATTTAAATTTATTGAATGAGTTAATAATATTTGATAACTATGAGGAAATAATCACATAGGGGTTAATAAATAGGTGTAGATCACTTAATTTTCGAACGTGGGGTAATAGCTCATTTGGTAGAGCGTATGCTTAGCATGCATGAGGCGCTGAGATCGAAGCTCGGTTGCTCCATATTTTTTTTTAATTAATATTTTATTGCCTTTATAATTACACGTATATATATATAATATATATTGTTAAATTGATTACTATTTAATTATTATTGTGTTTCAATACCAATTATAGAAGAGGTAAATTTCATTAAAAATATTTTTAACCAAAGGAATTAAACGAATTTATCTGGATTTCTTAATAAGATTTGATTTGTCTAATCATTCTTCATAATAATAATTCGATCATGTAAAGTGCTGTAAACTAGAATAAAAATCTATCAGAAATCAAATTAAAATTGTTTACTCTATTATGATTAACAAATGTTATAAATAACTATGCAAAAACATAATTTTTGAGTGTTTGAATTAATTACAGAATTTGTAAAAAGAGAATTAAAGATACATAATTATTGGAATGTTTATCAGTGTAATTAAGATAAGTGAGATATCTCATATGAAATTGCAACCAAAGGTATTTCTTTGAACTAAATTTCATTGAAAATTTTAATTATTAATTAACGAGATATCAAAGATGTAGGTAATATCAGATCTAGCTAGGTTATAGAAAACCACTGTCTAAATTTGTTAATCGGTATAAGTTTAATGAATCATGTATTCTAATTGACCCTTGCATATTTGAATTAATAAGCCTTTATTTTTGATTCTTTTTATGCATAGGACTCATAAATTTAATAATTTATCATTCTACTTATACATCCGCTTTTAATTTAGTGGTTAAATTGAATTTAATATAAATTAAAATGTTTTGGAAGCATTTCTGATTTAATAAAATGGACATTAAGAAATATGATTAAAGAATAATAAGTTGTTTAACCAAGAGGGGATAGCTTCTTATGTATTCATATGAAAATGGAAGGGCTAAGAAATATGTAATGTATATCTATATGAATTTTGAAAGTAATTGAAATAACATGAAATAATTTCCTTTTTATATTAAAATTAGATATTTATTTTTTAAATAAAAATGAGCACAGTCACCTAATAGCAATAAAGAGGTTAAAAGTAAAAGCTTGATCCAACAGATAATAAATTGCATATTTCTTCTAAGAAAAATGCTAGAGATTTCATATTCATTTCAAAAATATTTTTGAAGAAATTCCAAAATGTTGAATTGCATGCTTTAGGTGAGGCTACAAAGATCAGTGTTAGAGTTGCTGAAAATTTATAGAGATAAGGTATGAGTTGAAATCTATATTAAGGTTTGGTCACAATAACTAAAATTAATTCAATCACAGCTGATATTGAAGGAAGAAAGAGAGTGAAGTTGGTTGTCAGTTTACAACTTACCTAAGATGGAAAAGCAAGAATCGATTAAGAATTATAAGCTTGAGTGATTAAATGAAAAGCGCAAAATAGTACACATATATTAAATTGTTTTATAATTACATTACGATATTCTGTTCTTGAATTTTTAATTATTGATCTTATGGGAATCATGAATGTTTATAAAATGAAAAATGGTTTGTTTTTGCTAAAAACTTAGGGGAATAGAAAATGAAAAAAAACGTATATAGAATATCAGAAAAAAGGCAATCATTTAATTGAATTCATTCCAGCTATAAGAAGACTTCTTTTTTCTTTTTATTTGGCATAAGAACCCTAATTTAATATTTCTGATTTGATCATTGGTCTATCTTATTGTAAATCAAGGGATTGTGACTTAGATTAGAACTGTCTTGAGATGTTCGGCAAGACAGCTTATCTAGGTTAATCCCCATCAGTATGTTCTACTCTAATACCAAATTCTAATATTTTTAAATAGTTATACACAAGACACTTTTTGGTATAGCAATCAATTCATAATCGTTTAGGTTGACTGATCCTGTTTTCGAGAGAGGAAACGAGTACATTTCCTTATCGGGAACAAATTGTGATCGATACATGTTTGACATATTAGTGCCGGGTTTTAGGGGAGAGGCATGTGATAATTTTCTATTTTTGTTAAATGTTTTAATGTTGGTAATAACCTAAGGGTCTTTGCTTGTAGGAGTGACATCGTTTGATTATTGTGAGTGTTTTTCAACATCTGAATAGTTATAGGCATGCTAATTAGAGATGTATGAACTAAAAGTGTAGGAGGCAGGCATTTTCTCAATTGGAGTACCATTTGATTTAATGATTCCAGTGACTCCTTCACGTTTGTTCATTGTGGAAGTCCTTCCTTTAAAACGCGTTAAAAAATCCACTTTCATTTTTATGATTTATTAAAATATTGAGTAAATATCTCATAGAATAATATATATTTATAATAATGAGATATGGAGAGGACAAGTCTGAAATATCAAAAGGTAAAAACACCGAGTGAAATAGGAATTTTAATTCAATATATATGCAATTAAAATCTAATTATAAATATGGATCAATTTTATGATGATTATTAGCCAACTACAAATAACAAAGACGTAGAATCAAATAATATTAAAACTAGATAAAAATCTATCGTAATGGCAATTCTAATTTATGTTGCACCTTAACAATCAGAGATAATACTAAATTTAATGAAATACGTAAATCTTTGCAATAAAAATGGGACACTCAGTTTAATAGACTAAGACTGTTCAATTAAGAGGGAGTGGAAATAACTGAGGACGATTTGGATTATATAAAAAACGGAACTGTGTTATTTGCATCGAAAGGTAAAACTAAATGAGTAAGTTATTTAAAGGTGAGGAATTTGATGAAAGTTTTTAATTGGCAGAGTATGAACAATTGTAAGATATAGGAGAAGGAGGATTTGGAAAGGTAGTGTTGGGAAGACACAAACAAACAGGCGAGAAAGTGGCTATAAAGATGGTGAAATAAATGATGACAAATGCTTAAGTATAAATTTATCATAATCAGGATGTTGATATGATCTTCAGAGAGGCAAGAGCACTCAAGTCTTTAAAGCATGATAATATCGTAAAGATTTACAATGCCTTCTTTTTACAGAACTTGTAAACTGTGTATATCATGGAATATTTGGAGGGAGGTGAATTACTTTAGTATTTGTAAACCAAAGGGAGATTTGAAGAGAGTGAGGCTCGACATTATTTTAAATAGTTGGTCAGTGCGATATCGTATTGTCATCAGAAGAAGATAATTCATAGAGATTTAAAATTAGAAAACCTATTGTTGACCAGCAAAGATTCGGGCATAATCAAGTGTATCGACTTCGGTATTTCTGGTTTTGCATCTAACGACAATCCAGAAAATGCAGATGCAGGCAGTCTTAGATATATGGCTCCTGAATTGCTCAAAGGTATGCTTCACTCCTCTAATTCAACTAGGAATGGATAAGGCAGTCTCTCCTTTGGTCGATGTATGGTCAATGGGTATAATATTGTATGGGATGTTATTTGGTACATTACCATTTACCGGTAATACTAATAAAGAGATTATCGCCTAAATTTCAGAGGGGAGACTCAATATTCCTCATGAATAAAATAACAAGCTCTCTCAAAATTGTTTAGATTGTTTGTATCGGGCCTTGGAACCAGAGCCAAAGAAACGAATCACTTCGATCGAACTCTTAAACCACCCTTTTGTTACTAATGAAAATACGTTAAACACTGTTACTAATAAGTAATTTGAACATCTATCATAGACCTAAAATCTAAACTCAATTGTAATAGATTGATGAGGGTGACAATTAAGCTGCCTAACAACAATCATAATCAGCAACGAATAAAAAACAAAATGTTCAGTTTTCCAAATAATTCGCTAAATAACATCCATAATCTACTAGACAATTAACATAAACATAAAAGAAACCACCTCAATAATCACCTTTATTATAAAAATAACCTTAATCAACTGGATAAACTATTAAGTAAACCAAATTCAGTAAAAAGTGATGTGTTTAATATATAATATTAAATTTATTTCTTGATTTTTAATTATAAAGAATGTTTTGTAGAATTCTAAAGTAGATATGTTTATAGACATTCATTATCTTTGGCTAAAAGATCTGAGAACAGTGTCTTGGTATTGATGAAACAACATCTTCGGAGGAGATTTCTTAAGTGGGATATTATTAATCTTTTAAGGTAATTAGGTATATTTTGCCATTGGCTATTCTTAACTAAATTGTTAAACTCAATTAATTACATAGATTCATCTAATTCCTTTTTTGGAGTCATCTCGTGTCTAAATTTTATCTTGCTAAATTAAAATTATAACACTTTTGGTAATTAAACTGGATAGAGAGTATTTCGTTAACTTTATTGGTTTGAAATAGAGATTCCTTGTGATTAATTGATTAATTTTTAAGATTAATTCGAGTTTTTACCAGTGGTAGATAAATTCTTCTTGCTATCAAATTATTCTAATTATGAGAAGTGATGTTATGAGGGTTGAGTTTGATTATTGATTAAACTCTCATTCTTTTCTATTAAATTCAAAACAATATGCTTTGGAGATGGACTTGGAGAAAGTATTTTCTTAAAGGATTTCAAGACTTTTGAAGGTCGAAATGAAGGGTATTTAGAAGTATCCTCATTTAAGTAAATTTAATTATCAATTTATTGTGGTTTTTTTTCTTCTCTTTTTTTGTGTAATACTATTTACTCTAATTTATATTTAGGGAGCAATTTAAAGATATCTATTTTCTCTGAACTTGCTAAAGCTGTTTATGCGAATGATCTTATTGATTCTAAAGTGGGTCTTAGATCAGGATCATAACACAACATAATCCTTAATAAGTTATTCATATTCAAACTATATTAGGGATTGTATGTAAATTTTAATCCTTTCAGAATTTATTTATGCAACACATTAATGTTATTGGCTTTGAAAGGAGCTTCTTTAAACATGAACTAGTAAATTAAAAAGCCAAGCATCCATATGTCTGATTTACAATCATATGTTTTAGATTTAGCAAATTCAGGCGCCAATAGATAAATATCCAAATATTCCTCTGGATGCAAATAAAATAGGATGTTCATTTCTCCCAAAACTGCATTTTTCCCAAAACAAAATAAATTTGATAACAGTATTTTTCCATGAGGTCTTTTCGGATGAAATAAACTGAGAGCCGAACATAACTAATTTAGCTTAACGATGATACTTATATTAAAATTATTAATATATCCTTTTCCTCCAGTGGACATTAATATTAACATTCAATGTATTCACTGATAACCCTTGAGAAATATATTTATATAATACCCTAAATAGGTATTATCTGTATCATGAGAAGCTTCATAAAATTTTACAATATGAGGGTTGTTCTTCCTAGACAATTTGTTCAATATTTTTATGATTGAGATCACTCTTTCCTTATTAATACCTTCTAAATTAAATAATCTCAAAACATAATTTTTGTTGCCTCTTTTCAAAAGGATCGTTTTCTTGTATACATTCTATCTCAAAATCTCAGTAACACTAAACTAAGGAAACAAGGATTCAATATTCTTCTTTAATAATTAAGTCATTTTATTCTAAATTAATTTACATATTATAATCAAATTCAAACGAGCTCTTTCTAATTTGATTCAGTAATTATTTTGACAATTAGAGACAAATTAGGATTATAACTCAATTCTAATTAAGTTCTTTCAAATTAATTAATTGTATCGACGAAAATATCAATTTAAAGATAATTGAATTGTTTTAGACTTAGTTAATAAATATCATTCAAACTTATACAGAATTATAGAAAAGCGATTACTTTGAAAATTTATCGAAGGAGTTTTATCATTTTGGATTTAATATGAACCATCTGTTTCAATCAATTAGCCTTAATAAAAGTATTGTGGTTGCTTTGATTCTTAAAAAAAGGAATATGAATAGTTGTGATTTATATATATTTATTATATGAAAAATTTAATAAAATGCCAAGATAATTAGATATTGGAAGATGATGAGGAAGAACTCGAAAATATGAATCACTAAAAAAAGAAACTACAATTTGTTAATAGATTGTAAAGAAAAAATAATAAATCATTCGATTAAACTTGGCTTAATGCTATAACTTAAGAAAATAAAAATGAATTATAGGATAAAATTAAGTAAGCTGTTGGGGATAGTAAATTTAAGTTTAAGTACCTATTTTAAATCCCTTAAATAATAAATAATCCTAAATTAGTATAGAGAAAGAAAACCTATGAAATTTTTACCAAAAACTCTTAACTAGAACAATATTACCTATAATTAAAAAAAGCATCTTCTGGTGCTGCAAAATCTATCTCATCAAAAGCTGACTATAAAGATATTTTAAGTTAAATCTCTAATAACAAAGTGCGCGATACTTATTAACATCAATTTAAATAAAATAATGGAGTCATTTATACTAATGAATTATGGTCTTAAAAATTGAGAAATCAAATTTATGATTAATCTAGATTGAAAGAATTGTCAGAACTATTGGAAATGAATAAAATCAAGATGAGTTATGAAGAGTAAATAATGAATTTTCAAGAGTATTTTATCAAAAAATTAAAACCAAAATAACAATCAATTACTGAAATGAAATAAATAATCGAATCTGCCTTTTTTTCAGAAAATCTCTAATCTCATAAAAGTGACACAAACAAGGAAGTTAAGATGCAACATAAAAGTTTGATTTCGTATTTTAAATCTTAAAATGAAGATTAAACCCAAGACTTTTCAACCAAACACAGTAGAATGGCATCTCGAAATTAAAGTTAAGGATTAAGGCCTTAATCTCAAGAAATGAGTTTCCTAAGCAGAAGAGCCTCTACATCTCAATAAAACAATAGAATGCTCATGGTTCCTCAATTTTCAACATTAAGTTCGCCAATCAACTCGCCAGCCAATAGATTAGAACAGATTGTTTAAGACACGAAGAGCGAGAACCAAAATACTAAATAAACAATAAAGCATATCAACAATTTTATAAAGAAAGAGAGTGATATTCAAGAAAAGATACGTGATGATAGAATGAAAAAATATAGAGTATAAGCCTTAAATAATGCGATAAAACTAAAGAAAAATCGTGAAACTAATTCTCACATTAGAGGTGAATTATGATATGGCAAATAATTATAAAAATATAAAAATATATATTTACTAAATACATATCCGAATTAGATTAAATAAATGATTTTTGTTCATTTATAATATAACTAGGCTCATAAAAAGATACTAACACATTTTTGCAGTAAATCTTTTGTAATCTTCTTTAAAGACAAGAGTATTTATTGGGAGGTTATTTGATCACCTTCAAAGTTCTGATGGTGCAAATTTAAATTAATAACTTCTTTAAATTATCAGAATAAATTATATTTCATTATAAAAATGATGTCTTTAGATATTTAAAGTGATTATTTGGATTATGCTTCAGTTCTTGATGACAAGTACTTTATTATTGATACAATTGGAGTTGGCAGATACGCAAAGTAATTTTATAATGTTGATTATTTTAGAGTAAAGTTAGCCATCGATGTATAAGATAAGTAAAAGTACGCAATAAAAATTATGAAGAATGATCCAACTGCAAATCAAAACAAACTATAACAATTTATAAATGAGGTATCTCATTAAGCTGAGTTTGAACATAATAATATAATAAAGATTATTTAAGTATTTGAGATCTTAAATAATAGTGCAGCATAAATGGGAAGTACAGGAAAGTGGATGGAAGATTATGTTAAGTGTCTTATTTTGTAATGGAATTGGCAGATCAAGGGGAATTATTTGAATTGCTAGAATAAACTCATTAATTCTCTGAGAAATTTTCAAGAGGAATATTTTCCCAGTTGATTAAGGGTAGTTTATACAACTTAACTTAGTTTAGGCATTGAATATTTACATGAAAGAGGAATAGTTCATAGAGACATAAAATCAGAAAACATTTTATTTAGCAATGGTATCTTGAAGCTAGCTGATTTTGGATTCAGTGCCAAATCTGTGGATCAAACTGGAGCCAAAATATAATTTGAGGTTCAATAATACTTGGGATCTCCAGAGTACAATCCACCAGAACTTTCAAATACAAGTAAACAATTTTTATAACCTCTAGTTGGTAAATAAAAATATTATATCCCCGAATCCGCTGATATATTTGCATCAGGAGTCATTCTCTTTACTATGGCGATGAGATCTGCTCCATTCAAAACCTCCAAAAATACAGACCCTTATTATTCTCTTTTAAAACAGGACAAACAAAAGTTTTGGCAAGTGTTCTAAGAGTTGAACAATAACGTATCTCATCAATTTAAAGATCTCATTGAGAAAATATTGGAAGAAAACCCATAAAAGAGAATCTCCTTGGAGTAAATTAAGAAGCATCCCTGGATGTAGGGTTAGATTTCTAATTTGGCTGATTTTAAAACAGAAATTAACAATAGATATGAGATAGTTTAAAATAAAATGAAGGAAAAAATAACATTTAGAAGACAATAGAAATTTACTAACAGAAGATATCAAAAGAGAATTGAAATGGCTATTCCCAATCTCATTCCACCAAAATATCTATAAGAAAGTTTAGTAGTAATTGATGATGTAAATAAATAAACATTATAAAGATCAATGATAAATTGCAGAAGAGATTACTACCATAAGCCTATCAGGATTAAATAAGTTAGTAAGCTTAGCCAACAGCAGAATTTAAAATTATTGAAATACAATAGAAAACTAAATCTAAAAGATAATTAGAAGGATCTAAAAAGTCTAGCCCTGCTACTCCTCCTAATGATTCTGATAATTGAATTTATTTAATTAACACATAATCTTTTTTTTATTTCATTCTGGATAATCATATAAAATTCTATATATTATGTAAATTTTATTGATTATGTTATTTCTTTTTGAATTGTAAAGCCAAGTGTTCTTCTCTATGATTCTTCAATCTTTAAATCTGTAATAATTAATCCCAGTTATCTAATAAAGCTTTTAAATTGTATCATAATAATTTGATCAAAATCTATAAGATATCTACTAACATACTTTTTCTACTGTTCAGGTAATAAACTATTAAAAGTATATAAAATTAAATAAGACTGTTAATAACAATAGATTATTATTTATTACAAATTGATCTTACATTAATTAATGATTTATTTTAACATAAATTATTATTAATTTCACAAATCAGTTTTAACTTTGAAAATACTTCCATAATTGCTTTATTCGCTTAACCATTAAGTCAAATTCTCTTCAGTCTTTTATAAGTGTAATGTGAATGGATGTTCTTTTCCAGCTGCATATAATTTAACATGAGGATAGTTATCAATATGAAGATCGTCAATCTCATTATTTTCAATGTCGCATCTTGCAAAAATGACTTTGCCTTCAATGGCTTATTTATGCTAAACTTAGCAAATTGATTAAATTACCTTTTTATATACTTCATTATAATCTGGTCTAAAATCTTTGCATGGTTAGCATTTCTTAGCAGTATATGTAACAACAACATCTACACCTTTATCGTTTTGTTCTTTAATGAATGGATAATAAGTAGATCTAGTCAACTTATAGATTCCTGCACCATCATATAAATTTTATAATATGCCTTCATCTCTATAGAAGGGTTTTATTTATCCTGATGAAATTTGCTCATAAAATTAAACTGGATCCGATGGTCCATTTTTATACTTGTAGAATCTGTTATCATCAATTGGTTTCATGGCTATCAATTATGGCAATTAAGTTGTATTGACATTAATTTCATAAACTCTCTCTAATCTTTCTTCGCAATCTCCATTAACATCAAGAACACCTACAATAGCTTTATTTAACAAAGGGTATCTAGCATCTTACATCTTTTAGACATATTACTCATGTTCAGGATCTAATTAGAATTTACAATTAAAAATACTTGTTTTATTGTATAATAAAATTACTGATGGCAATAAGTCTACTCTTCTGGATAACTTCTAGAATTTAGTATCATCCACATAGACAAATCCTTTTTTAAAAGCATAGATCTTTAAAAATTGGAGGATTTCATCAGTATTTTTAATGTCTCCCTTAAATTTATGCAAATAAGTTTGATATTTCTTAGTCTTCTCTTCGCTGATATCTTCAAGATCTTCCAATTTACTATAAATAACAAGACCACTTTCTTCTTTTTTTAATCCTAAATGTTAGTACAATTCTGCATTGAAGATGTGACAAAAAACATACTAAGAGATTTTGTTTAATATTTACTCCTTATGGTAATTGCTTGGCTGCTTAGACGAAAGCTTTCAAAGGGGAGACTCTGTATTCAGGAGTGGCTAAGAAGGCAATTAGTTGGAAGCTGTTAATTTTGTTAACAAATTGATCCCATTTTTGAAGGAGAGATGATGGATAAAACTCATCTAAATATTAGATTGTATAAATACTTAATTCTGGAGAGTCCCTGTAAGTCTTCTTTAGCCAGTTTAGGAAGGCTTATGCATTATAGGCTCCAGAATACTTTTATTTTTAAGTGTCGGCATAAAATAGAAAGATTGATGGAGTGACTTAGATCTAAGTTTTTTCCATGAGTTTTTTTTCTTCAACAGAGTTAACGAGTCCAAAATTGATATTTGTTGGATATGAGCCTGTTTTTTAAAGGCTGTGTTGTCCTGTGGCAATGGCTATGAAATCGTCTAGAAACTTTTTAGATTGTTTGTCATCTCCGTAATAGAAGACTATCAAAGGTTAGTGTTCCTTCTTTGCCATTGTGTAGTTCTTGTATCCAAGATAGACCAATTCACTCTGCCCTAGAGAGAATAACAATGTGAATATCAAGAGCATTTTCTAGATAATAAAAATATAACACGTAAGTAATATATATATCTCAATTCCTTAATTTATTATAGGCTTGCATTTCGTTTTCAATAAACACAGTTTTATATTTGCTTTATTGCCCCTTCACTATTTTAATTGAACTTTGATCAATAGACAATTTTTCACTTAACATTCTTATTACATCTTCGTTGGCCGCATTTTCAATAGGTTGAGCTTTGGTCTTTACAATAATGAATTCCTCTGAAAATTCAAGCATCTCTGCCTTTGATTTTGGTTTAACAAGAAGCTGCAAATAAAACCCTTTTGGTTTTCCACTTAAGAATTATTGTGTTACTTTAATAATATTCATTTTATGGCTAATATTATAGTGTTTGGAGATAAATTGTCGAATGCCTTATTTTCGAAATGTCTATATTACGGTGCCTTCAATAAAAGGTTTTATCCAAAGGTAGATCAAATGAAATTGACTGCAGTAGATAAGAGAATAAGAATCCTTGCAGCCAATTAAGTTGGATTGGAATAGAGTTTGTTCATAATGTTGCCTTAGAGTTCCAAAATGATTCCTTCTGAATACAAAGTGATCATCAACCCTAAGATTCTCAAGATCTCAAATGAGGTCGTAGAAAGTATTGAAGAATCCATTAGTTTTCCCTTTTTTAAAGCCAAAGTCAATAGATATAAAACTATTTTCGTTTCTTATGATGATAAGAAAGGTAAAACCGTATAGGAAGAATTAAAGTATGCCAATATTTAATACCTTTTTTTAGAGGATTGGAATCTCTTTGGTATCAGCAGGCAATAGATTAAGTGATGGGAATTCCATGTATAAGTTGGATTGCATCAGAAGGAAAGGTTGAATTGAAACCAGAATACTAAAAGTAAGCTGAATCGAATCCAGAATTTCTTAAGGCTTTTAAGGAGTATGTAGATGTTGGATAGTAGTAGAAATATTAGGAGAGAAATTTGTACAGAGTGAATCCCTAAGATGAAAGAGAAGATTACGCCTTACAAGGTCCAACTCATAAACCCGATAATTATGAGCTATACGTACATTTATTGAGAAATTTAGAGAATGAATTATTTTATACTTTTTGACATTATATTCTAATCAGATTATAAGTTTATTGAAATAAAGTTAATCAAGTAAATTTTATATTATTGTGTATTCGACTCGATTAAATTCAATTCAATTAAAGTCTTTATTTTTAAGCATTCAATTATTTTTAATAATTCTATCTATTAAATAAGCATATTATATAGTAAATTATATCTTATTTTAAAAAACAATATAAAATAGATTAATTGGATATTCAAAATAGAATAATCGAGTTATTTTCTTATAAATAAACATAATAGAAATCATTAATTATATAATATTATTAAACATATTACTCATAATTTCAAATAACCAACTGACTAAATAATTTTTACAATTCATCTGCCTCTTCCTCATCTTCATCATCACTATCGAATGCTCCAAGAACTTTCTCTTTAGTTGCGAATAATTCCTTAAACTTTTATTTTGTAGCTTTCTTGAATTCGTTTCCTTTCAATTCCAATTTCTTATATATATTAAATATTTATTACTGTAACATTCTCCACTTATTTAGCAATAATTTCATATAGTTCATTTCCCTGGACATCATTTAATTCAGCATAATTGTAGCCCAATTTTTCGATTTTGACTAATTTGGCTAATGCCTCTAGGATTTGTTTATTTTATTTTCCTTAGATGTTACAATCTGATATGTTGATAGCTGTCAAATGAGAACTATTTGTTATGAGATCACTTAAGACTTAAGTGGTGGCTTCATGAACAAAATTATCTCTGATATCAATGGTTGTTAATTCAGTGCAGTTTTTATTTAGTGATGATAACAATTCCATCATGCCTTTTTATTTGATGCCATTCTAATAGATGTGCAATTCTTATAGTTTTTTGCATGTTGGGAATGCTTTAGATATTTCAATGGCACCATCGCATTCAGCTCTATTTCTTGCAATAGCCAGTATCTGAAGATTGTGTTCTCCTTCTTACAATCCTTCCGAGATTTAAGTGACACCTCTGATGCCTAGACCACAATTATTTAGGAATAGTTTTTGCAATTAGTGGGCTTATTTAAGGAATGGTTTTAATGCCTCAGCTCCGAATGGGTTGACTGCATTGTTGGATAGATCAAGACTCAAGATGTTTAATCCAATGAGACTATTTCCTAGGATCTACAATATTGGATTGTATTATACTTATAATGATTGAGGGATTTCATCTTTTCCTTTGCCAACGAAGATATCATTTCCATTGATTTTCTATGTTTAATGATTTTAGATTACTTGCAATTGTTTGGCTGTTGTGATGTATTCTGAGAATTGATTGAAAAATTGCTTTGAGTAACTATTGCCTTTTAAGACTATAATTTGGCATTCTTGTGCATGAGTTTTGAATTCTTATTGTTATTCTTCAGAAAGGGCATCTATATTTTGTTTTTTGGATTCAATTGTAAATGTGTAGGTTTGCTCCATTTTTAAATTATTTAAAATTTTAAATTTTGTGAATTAAAGGTGTGTCTTACATAAATATAATAGAAAATAATAATAAGCGAGAGTATTGAGGATAATAATAATATTAAAATAAAAAAAATGTCTAATGGATAGCAAGTGATTAAATATATGTTGATTGGATCAAATAAGGTTGGCAAGACAGCATTTCTGTCGAGATTTAGCGATAATAATTTCACTGAGAAATATGAAGAAAGCAAAGGAGTTGATTTCAAATCTAAATTGTATGATGGAGATAAATATAAACTTTGCATATTCGACACAGTACACAATAATAAAATGTAAATTAATAGCCTGGAGATGTAAATTTGAGATTTGCTTCTTATGGATTTTATAAGTTTGCTTTTGGTTTTATTTTGATTTTTGATCTCACGAGGTAAATTCATTTTGTGTTAAGTATAGACCTCAAACTCTTTAGAATTTGAGAGATGATTTCAGTTAGATTGCATCTCAGTCTTCTTAATGTATCATTATATTTTGGATTATAATTTAGATGCGTAATTAATATTGGTTGGAAACAAATCCGATTTGTAAGACATAAATGATTATAGAGAGTCCTAGGCTGAGGCTTAGAGAATGGCAGATGAATTACATATTACATATTTTGAGATTTCTTGTTTGACAGGATAAAATTTTGATTTAGTTATTGAAGATTTGACAAAAAGAGTCTTAATTCAAATAGGATAAGGAAATTTGGGTAAAAGACCTGGGAATTAAGCAGAGAATAATTAAAAAGATGAGAATATTAGACAAGAAGGTGGATGTTGTTGTAAAATTTTTTGAATTCATATAGAACATTTTATTTTATTTATTATTTAATAATCATTGCCATAAATTTTCATCCTTAGGACTTCCAATACGATGCTTGTATTCAACAAGGAATTCATCTAATGTTCTTGCTTGTGCAGTTGATGAGTAGAGTGCATATAATTTGTAATGGAAGAAATCAGTCAACAACAAGAAGGGAATCACTCCTCTGTAAATGCTGAATGGAGTCTTTTAGGCAAATAGATTGGCAGCTATTCTTCCCTTTTATGGAGTCTCTTAGAAACTCAAGTCAGTGCTTGCCAATTACAATCTTGTCTTTATTGTCAAAAATCCATAACCAATGGCAAGTAAGGGAACTGATACTAACTAGTATAATTACATTACACTTACTTATTGAATATAATCCTATTCATAGATGTTTCTAAGATGATAGATTAGAGTTCCATTGAATGCCAACTTAAACACTATTCCTCTGTAGAAATGACTGAATCCATTTCTTGCGTAAACCTATTTATCACTATAATCTAACCTATTCAATGACATCAAATGCTCCCTTATATCTGCCTTGAACATCAGAATAAATGATGGTCTTTATGGTGTCAATTGGATATGTGATCAATTCAAATAAGGAAGAATAAAGATAATGAGAAGCGTATCCATTACCTCTACTATATACTAATGGATGAGCCCACACAGTCAAGAATTGAGCAGCATTCAATAAAGCACCTCTAAAATATCCCTTAAATAATCCTTGATTGAATATCTATTGTAAACATGCTCTATGTTCATATATTGACTTCATACGTATTTGAATCTCCAAAAGTGAATCTTGTCTTTAAACCACCATATGCTTGTCTTAATGTGAGCAATCTCTCAACTCCAGCAAGTAAGGTTAAACGATACAAGTTGTCTGTTACGACTTCCCAGGTCTTTGGCTCTTCATTGAATTATCTCTCAAATTTAGCTCTTGGACCCAAGTATCTATAATAATCATTAGAATTGTTACTTTTATTGATCTACTCTAACTGACTTTGCTAACCAATCATGACCTGGACCACCTCCAACGAAGTATTCAAGATCTACTAATTGAGGGTCTCTTAAGAATTTGTCTACGAAAGTCCAATTAGGACTGTACAATAAACCACTCAACATTTCAATATCTAAATATTAATATTAATGAGCAAATAATTGCTCAAAGAATAAATTAAATTCGGACATTGCGACCCCAATCTCTTTAAATAATTGAAAATCGTAGAGGGCATCGAGAATGATGCTGCCATTGAACTCTTATCTAAGAGAGCGACATTAATGGAAATCAAAAAAGATAAAACTGTAAACATGGACGATCTATATTACTATAAATTATTGCTTGGGGACATCGTAATCAGAGACAACAAGATCATTGCCTCTTTGAACAGCGACGTCATTCTCATAAACAAAGGATTGGTGGAGTATTTTCAATAGGAAGAAAAGCAAAGAAGGATTGAGACCTCCATTGACATGCTCTTGGATATCAGTGTATTCAAAGGTTTGAGTTATCATCAATTGAAATAAATGATCAAGGAGAGTTCCTTTGTAAAGTTGAATGAAAATAGGATACTGTTCAATTAGGGAGTGGTGCCAACAGATTGCATTGTACTTGTGGAAGGATAATTGTAACAATACAAGAGTACTGAAGGAGTGGAGTTGGTTCTGAATTAGAATAGGAAACATTTTGCAATTTATGAGTGTCTCAACTCAAAAGCTATGTAATTTAATGTCAAAACTATCTCAGAATGCTCATTAATTAAAATCAATAGATCATCTTTATTAAAGTTTGAGTTGGATCTAAAAGTGAAGAAGGAGGTGAACATTGATTTCAATCAATTCAAAATGGAAATTGATAGGAAAAAGGGGTGGTTGAAATTTAAGACAAGTAAGTGATTAATTATCAAAGATTTTAATAGAAGTAATTGAAGATGCCAATAAGGATTTGGAGAGAAGAAGATAACTGCCCAAATTGAGGACGAGGAGTTAATATTGATTTTGTCTTTTAATTTATTTTTTATTATTAATATAGATTTATAGATTTATGTCCAACAGAAACAAGAAGTCCAAAAGTCCACAAGTTCAATAACCCAAAAGTTTTGACAAGGATCTTATGAAATATTTGATATTTTAGAAAATTGTCAAACCACAAGTACCAGCTGAATTGATTATGAAAACATAACCAGATGAGGATTCTGAAGTCGAAGATTTCAAACTCGAAATAGAAATGAAGTAATTGCACACTCATTTTAATTCTAGGTTCAGAACCTGCAAAATCAACCAAACCTTCAAATTTCCTAAAGAGTAATATGAATCCTCATCAGACACATCCTTGCAATCCCTAAAAGATGTTACAACCTATAACCTCAATTGTGATAATCTGGATCGATTGACTGATGCTACTCAACCCCATTTCATGAAGGCTCTCAATGAGAGATTAATCAAATTGACAGATCAGATTGTAGAAGAAACACAACCTAAAACTAAGCAGTTCAACTATGCTCCCAATTTGAAGTCCTCCAGGTTTAAGGAATTTATAATTTAGAATGTAGAAGTTACGTGGAACCAATATATCCAATACTTCAATTACTAAGCCCACAGAGTTATCTGTGAATGCAGCAAGTCAGAGTCAGGGCAGGGAAAGTGTCATCACCAAACCTTCATCGAATCTCGGATTCAGGGCTACTCCCACTTTGTCTTCTGAGAAGAAAAACAAATCCAAATATATTCAGCAAATCCTGAAGATCACTCAACAGAAACAGATGAACAATTAGAAGTAATTCCATTGTAGATTTATAGCATAGGTGGAACCTTCTATAAGAGAACTCCTTAAGTTAACAACAATTACATCAACATCAATTAAAACATTAATAATAGCATAGTTGTAAATGGGAAAAAGAATTTCCAGGAAATCAGGATCAAAACTGAACAGGATGAACCCGAAATTAGTTTATAACAGTACTAGGTTGTACCCAATTCCAGGTATTTGCTATTAATTATGTAATAAAACCAGACCCAAAATGAGAGAGTCTACAATCAAGGGTAAAAAATTGGACATTTCTATTGGACATAAGAATCTCACATTGGATAGCCAATATCTGGAAAACTATAGTCGTCATGCTAAGAGTTAAAATAAGAATTATAAGGTTTGATTTTTTAATATAATTATTATATATATTTTATTCGTTTTTTGAGGCTGGTTATGATATTGAATGAGATTTCAAGAGATGACGAACAACAATCATTTATTAGCATAACAGATAAAGAGTAAACACTTCAAACACAAACAAATTTGAAATAACAAATCAAGATGTTGCCACCAATATATTTATCAATGTCACTGATAGTTTTATCAGCAGCTATTTTGAGTCAGTTCTAATATGCAAGGGCTCAAACATTCCCTTTGTTTTTGGAGTTGCCTTTTTAAAAGAATTAATTATTTACTGTATTATATTTAATAAATTATATTTTATAGATTGGAAATGCTTTAATAAGTTTGATGGGAATTATTATATATTATTTGGTTTATTAGGCCAATTAATCCAAGCCCATTAGGAAACGCTATTCAGCTAGATCGATTCCTCATAAAGTCTTTTCATTTTAGATATTTTTAAGTGGAGTGTTATCCCACCTAGCATTTCTGGCTTTTGCCTTACTTCCCATTGAATACAAAAACCAATCCAACTTTTTATGTACACAAACCTATATCCCTTTAGATACCGAAGACAGAATTTTATTAACATTTTCGTTTATTATGAATTTTCTATTCACAAGCTATTACATGTGTTATAAGTAGGGTTCTCAACCATCCAAACTCAGAAATCAGTTATAACCGTTTTCTTTGAGTTAACAAATAAAAGCAGCCTTGTTTACTGTAATTTGCTTTTTATTTACTGCTTGTATTTGAATAGATATTTAATCTATTTTAGTTATTTCTGTGAATTTCATTAGTATTTTTATGGGAATGCCAATGGCTTAAGGAGAACCAAGTTTGAATGATGGCTTAAGTGCATCTGAAGATTTTATAGCAAACATGGTTAGCGAGATATATTCTACACTGTCATATAGTTTATATTTGATGAATTCATTTTTTATAGGAATGTTTTATTCTGACTTATAGAAAGTAATAGAAGTGTTTTGATTGTAGATTAATTTGATAATGAGTGTAGATTAGGAGATGATGCTTAATAGGAATGAAAAATCAAAGTGATTAAATAATAAATTATCGTAAATCACATTGCATATAAAAACGGATATATAATTAAATAAATGAAAGCATTCATCACATTGTCTCTTTTGTATTTGACATTAGCCAAGTATATAAGACTCATGATCATATAGCTAAGGAATTTTGTCAGCAACTGGAGAATCTGTACATGCATTCCAATCAGTTATTGTGGGTTTATCAGAAGTGGCATCGAAAGACTTCAATTTCCAATAACTATTCGTTGCTCTTGATGAATTGGCTGAATCCTTCAAGGCAAGAAAGAACGAAGAAAACGCATTCTACGAATAAGAATATCAATAATATCAAGCAGATGTGCAATACTATTAAAATCAAATAACAGACTTCAAAAACAAGGTAATAGTGGCAACCTATACATTCAGATTGCCTAATTGGAAGTCGATGTAAAAGACTTGACAGATGAAAGAAGCAGATTACAATAACTTTTGACAGAAGCTAAATAAGATCTATACGATGCAACCAAATTATTCAATGCCAAAGAGGCTTAAATCAATTCAGACAAATCCATCTTCACCAGATAGTTCAACGAATATGCTGACACCATTGCAGTTTTAGATTAAGCCATTGCATTGTTGAATGAAGTCAAAGACGAAACATCACTTTTGTAAAAGGCAGAAAATATCAAGGATGTTTCTTAGAAGATGCATAACCAGTATGATTCATCATTCTATATTCCTAGTCTTAAATAATTATCTTCAAAGAGAGTGTTTTATTAACCATTGGTGAAGGCATTGACACAAATTGCTCAAAACAATTATGTCGATTAAGAGAACTTAAACAAAGTCATCAACTATATGAATCAATTAAGACAGTCATTGATTGATGGACAAACCTCATTACAAAATCAATATGATGCACAATCTAAATTGCAATAAGACATTTTATCAGAAATCTAGGCCAAGATCACTGGAATTAGAGATGTGTTGATTCCATTGTTGTAAGCTGAAATTGAGACCAAGGACGGAGAAATCAAAGCACTCAATGCAATTTTGAATGATGCAAGACTCAATTTGGCCGAAGCTGAAGACAATCTCTCTGCCACTCAAAATAGATGGATTGAAAGGTATCATATTCTTTGAAATTTAAGAACTGCATCACACAATACCTTGATCTAATAATACGATAATGAATTATTAGCCATTAAGGATGCTGAAAATGCCTTAAAAAAGGGAGGCATATTTAGATAGTGATATTAACACCAATAATTCCCTTCAAAATATAATATATTTATTATTAAATTTCGTTAAAATTTCAATGTTATATTCCATTCGGGAGACTGACGCAGAAGCTAATTTGTCTTCAGATTCATATACAGCAAGGAAATCTCTAAATTGTGATCTTTAAAAAAAATCTTATAGTAGATCATTGCCCAGACAATAACAAAATTTGGATTAGGAAATATAAAAATTAAACGATATCATTGTGCAGTTGAGGAAGGTCGAATAGCTGTTGCTCAATCAGGTTTAGGATTTAAAAATTGAGCTAGAGGAGCAATTTAAAAATTCGAATAGGAATTAGAAATACATTGATGAATTGAATAAGGAACTGTAGCAAATGTCTGATAAATTGCATAGTGAAATAATGCACAATGGTTAATTACAGAAGATAAATATTGAATTGAAAAAAACCATATTAAAATTGGAATAAGAAGTAATCACAACAAATAAATTAAATTAAGATATGTCGGAAGAATTGCAAATTTTGAAGTACTATTATATTAAGGAAGATCTAAATACTCCCATGAACATAAATTTATAGAATCTCTTTTGCATATGGTGGTTAGTTGTCATCCAGACAATTCATTTCGAGAACAACCTTCACTAAAACAGACCTGGAAGTGGCTCAAGTTGATACTGGCTGATTATATGACTCTCAAATAACAGAGTAGGAACTTTCAAGAAAACTCTGGCTAAAGTTCAAGTTCAACTAATAAATGAATTTATATTTATTTAATATAAAAGCAATTTTTCCATGAAACAACAAATTAAAGAAAAGCGTAAGTAGCCGATACGTACTTGTCTTCATCAACCTTTCGAGTACAACTTCAAAACTTTAGACCAATACTCCTCTTAAGATTTGGTCAAATGCATTCAATAGATTAAGAACGATTAAGAATTGTCCTAATATGTGTAGACAAAGGTTGGAATAAGGAGTGCAATAAGAAAGCTAAGAGCGAATTAATCGAATTTTTTGGCCTTAATTTTAATTTATGATTAATCGTAAATTGCAATATTATTTCAAGCATCACAGATATTTTGATACAGGCTTCAACCGTATTTTGGAAATATAATCAGAAAATAATTCTGGCTAAAGAAGAGATAAGGTATTTTCCATTTAATAGCGTTATAAGGACACATTTGTAGAAAATTATGAAGATTGAGAGGATAAATTGTATTTACATGTTCACTAAAAAGGACATCGAATTGCCAGAAGATGTTAAATAAAAAATATAGAAAATAACAGAACAAATGAATGTTTTTAGAAAAGAGAGTGTTTGTGAAATACCGATAATACTTGGGGATGGTATGTATTGAAGTAAATTAAGAATTGAAATATCAAACTGTTAAGTTAAAAGTGCCTGAGGAATAAGAAATTTAAAGAAAGAGTTTTTAGAATTAAAAAGGAAATCCAAATAATTAAGAATAGAATTAGAATAAAAATAGACAATAAAAGAATTAAGGTGAAAAAGGAAATACTAATTAATAAAAGAATTAACAAAAATAAGCCAATAAATTAAACAATATTATTAATAACGCACCATTAGATTAATGATGGAATATTGAATTTTATAGAATTATATTATTTGTATATAATGTTCTTCATGCACCTAGATCTTCCTTCTTAGGTAATGGCTTAACGTAAGGAATGAAATCCTTGCCGACAAACGGTTACTAAACATATTATTTCAATCACTTACTAAAACAGCAGGGACTTTCACTCCAGTTTCTGTTTAATAATTCTCCAAAATGCAACATAAGGTTCTTTCTGTTGCACACAGTGTTGCATTAAGCATATGCACATATTTCTTCTCCTTCTCATCAGCCTTTTTAGCACCATAACGGATTTCAAGAGCTCTGGATTGGTAGTCAAGACAGTTTGAACAAGATTACAATTCTCTATAATCTTTATATCCTGGGAACCAAGCTTCCAAATCGTATTTTTTGGCTGCAGCATCATTTAATGCTCCAGAAACGATATTGACTACTCTGTAAGGTAATTCCAAAGACTTCACAAAGTCTTATCCAGCAGTAATCATTTCCTCATGGAATTTCCATGATTCTTCAGGAGAGCAAATGACAAATTGCTCAATCTTTTCAAATTGATGGACTCTGAAGATTCCCCAAACATCTTTGCCATGTGCACCGGCTTCCTTTCTGAAACAAGTAGAACTACCACCATATTTAATTGGTAGATCCTTAGGTTCGAGCCATTCTTTTCTATACATAGCAGAAATAGGTTATTCAGATGTTGCAATAAGATAGAGGTCTTCGTCTTCTGGATTACCAGTAACCTATCAAATTATACAAAAATTGTTCATACTTTGTACAATTGGTCATCGAAATCAGACAATTAAGCTGTCTCAGCCATACAGGTTTTTTTCATGAAGAAGGGGGTTTGAACTGGAGTGTAACCTCTTTGATTGAGGAATTGAATTCCATAGCTTACCAAAGCTTGATTCAAAAGGAGACCTGGTCCCTTAAGGAAGTAGGCTCGGTGGCCTGCTATCTTAGAACCCCTCTTAAGATCAACACCATCAATCATAAATAAGATTTCATGATGGTGACATCTGCCTGGAGTGCTATTGACTTGAATGTTAGGGATTTAGCCCCAGGTTACTTCAATTCTATTTTCAGCTTCATCTTTGGATACTGGAACTGATTCATGGACTAAATTTCCAATCTTGTTGAGTGTTGATGTTAATATGTTCTCTTATTCTTATTCAATCTACATATTAGATGAGGAGTCCTACCTTTTAAGCTTCTTTGATTTTAAGATCTATTGTTTTGGCCTATTCAACTTCTTCAACACATGGGTCTTGTTTAT
Source organism: Paramecium octaurelia (assembly GCA_905182995.1). NCBI lineage: Eukaryota > Ciliophora > Oligohymenophorea > Peniculida > Parameciidae > Paramecium > Paramecium octaurelia. The sequence goes on along the minus strand of CAJJDP010000024.1, from coordinate 317,818 downwards.
TGGCCTTCTTCTTATCAGCAATCTTCTTGTTGGCAATACCATACTCCTTATTAAGTTGATCAAGATTAAATCTTGCTAAGAAGCGATTTAAAAATTTGAGTACCTTTTCTCCATTCCTAATCAAGAGCTATAACCTTATCAACTATAGCTGGGTCTTAAAATCTCTTCTAGCACCATTCTTTCACCAAATTTGGGTTACCACCTTTGTCTTCTCTTAATAAATTTATATCTAATCCCATTGAATATTTAATTTTTGACTTTTAACAAAATATTTGAAATGCTCTTATAATCATATAAATCTATTAAATTACTCAATTTGTCTAAGTTTTCTCAATTTTGGCAGCTTTTGCTTGAGTTACTTTTGATTCTTCATCTGCTGCAGGTTAATCGCAAATTCAACTATTACCTAATGTCCAATATCCTTAGATCTCCCCTAACAAGATATCACTATTTTTCAATCTTTGTTAAAGTTACTCTTATGCTATTGCATGAAGGTAGAGATTGTGAATAGCATTTACAAAGAATAATACGAAAAAGGAAAATACTTCTCTTGCCTATCCAAAATTCAAATTGGCAGAAACAGTAATTCACACAATTTCAGCAAAACTAATCCTTAAATAATTAAATAGAGAAATCTTTGATGAAATCAGGTCTCTAAAAAGATTAATTCAATTACTTACCGGAAGGTCAATATTCTAAATCTCTGCCTACCAAGTATAAGGTTGGTTATCCATTAGCCAAAATTTTCAGCAGCATATTGTGGTTCCTTTAATTTATAAACTCCTGAAGTAATGAAATCGAAAAACCAACAAATATAAGAAATTTAACTCGGCTTATTTAGTCTTTAATATATACTAATATGTGTATGTACATTATTTTAATAAAATCATATCATTAAACTTCCTATTCTTCCTATCGTATATATTAATTCTTAAAAACAATATTCTCCAATTCCTTGATATGATTTCATTAAAATTATTCCAATTTAAATAGCATTAGCCCAAGTTTTTCCAAAAAATATAAACGTAGCCAACAATATTTACAAACCCCCCAGACCTTATATCAATGTAATGACAAAGAATTTATAATTTTATTCGCCTGAAAAAGGATTATTCTATTTTATATATTTCATTCAATTTCATACATCTTCGGAGAAATTCTCGATAAAAAATTATTCGCCTAATCTCCAAATCAATTAGTGATGATTTATAAAATTGGATAACACTTTTATAGGTAAATCAATCATTTGCATTCCTTCCCAAATCAAAATTAGACATGTAAATAGTTTTCCAAGAAATATTAATAATTTCATACTAATTATTATTTTATTTTCATAAGAATTAATTAAAGTATTAATCTACAAAATTAATAATAAATCAAAAAAAATCCTCAATATTATCATTTAAATCTTATGTCTTTTTAACACATTCGTTAATTTGTCTCTCAAACTTCAAAAACTTCTCATCATTAACTTAATTTAGTAATAAAGTGGATAAGAAACTCTTATACAATTATTCTAAATTGGATTTCAACTCCGATGCTTACTTTTATAAAGCCTATTCAGCAATTTTTCTATTGGGATCATCAACTTATTAAATAGTAACTTAAGGCCTAAGTTTAAAGTAATTTAAGCCATTCAAAATTAAAGAAGCAGCTTTGGCTGTCTTCGATATTTAAGAATCCGTATCAGATAATCTAGATGAGTCTAAAGTAGTGGCTTCATTCATGAGAGTCTTAGAATAACTTTGATTATGAGTGGGAGTATGATTTTATTGAGAATTACTTTTTGGTTACTTTACTAGTTCTTAAACTTCAGATTGAAGCTATTTTATAGTTTGATCTTAATCATTGATACGCTAATATAGTGATGGTGAAATTACTTATTTTAAAATAGAATTTTACTGTTCTAAACGATTAATTTCACTAAAAGCAACTGCCCTTCTTTCTTGATGCTATTGATTGGTAAGCCTTAATTCTTGTAGTTCTTATTCTAATGAATTGATCTGAATTTTCATATCCAAAATAAGTTACTTTTAGTCATTGATTTTTTATGTTTATCTAAATATTTTATTTATAATTACTCCGAAACAAGTTAATCTAACTTTGATAATTCTAACTCTTTTTCCATCAAAACTTCTGTATTCAAATTACTTTATTAATTAGATTTATCTTATTCTAATTATTAGGTCAGTTATGTTATTTATTCTTCTAATTAGACTATTTTAGTTTACGATTCATTTTCTGACTGTTACAATTGTAATTTAAGTTTCTTGAATTTTTCTTTTTATTTATCTAGAACTTCTTTATCCTACTTTCTTTTTTCCTTTATTACTTCTAATTACTTTTAGCATAAATTATTTTCTTCAAATAGTTTGGTTGCTTCAGCTTTATATTAATTCATTTCTTTTTCAATTCTTGCCATCTTTTAATTATTATATATTTTTACTTCTCTAGATTTTTATTCATATTTGATTTCTTCCTAATTTAGCTTACTTTCCAATTCTCTAAGCTTATTATTCAAAGTTTCTATGTCCTTATTTTATTGTTAAGCTGTATTTTAAACCAATGAAGTCAATCTCGAATTTTCTATTTATAACTTTGAGATTTATTTTTAAAGTTCATTAATTGAATCGATAAATTCATTTTTTAGTTTTTCGTTTTCCTCCTCTTTGAAATCATTAACTCTACATATATCTTGTTAAAATTCTAGATTTTTCATTTAAATTTCCTATATTTAAGATTCAAGATTTTTCTTTTCATTAATGATTGTTTCAAGTTAATTATCTAATTGATTAATTACTTGCTATTAATTGTTTCTTTAATTGATAATTTTTTCTTTATGCTATTTTTCAATATCTAAGGCTGTACTTAAATCTTAATTCTCGGCCTACAAATTTAAGACCTTTTGAAGAGTTTTTTCGACTTGCTCTTTCAAGTGTTAAATCTCTTCTGATTGTAATTATTTGTTTGACTCAGCCGGTAAACTGTCTACAAACATAATAATTGAATCATCAATTTATTAAAGTAATTCCTCCAATAAATTACTCGATACTAAAAATACCATTTATATAGTACATTCACTTTCGTCTTTGAATCCCATAATATGATTGTAGTTGTCTAAGAAGTCATTCAGAATATGCTTAATAGTCACAAATAGTGATTCTTTTAATTCATTACATTTTTTCTCCTAAGACTCTTTTGGCAATTGCATCTTTTATTATGCTTAAATTTATGATTTGAGCTTAGCGCATTCTTTGTTCAATTTATCCTTCTCTTGATATTCGAATTCATATTTTTTAAGAATTTCCATTTAACTCATTTTATATTGTTCGATTTCATCCATTAATTATTTTCTTTCTATTTACAATAACTCAACTTTCTGGAATAAAGGTTCGATCTCCAATTTTTGTTAATCATAACTAATTATTTAAGTTTAGTACGCTTTTTTAAGATCAAGAATATACTATTCTTATTTAACAGATTAGTCATTAGCTTTCTTTTGATCATAGTGATATTTCTTATGAACCAATTAATCAAAATCTAAGTACTAATTTGGGGCTTTCTTTTAATCTTTTTTAATAAGGGATGACATTTATGAATTAATTTGTTACAATAAAATTATTGTATAATAAAATTTATAAAACCCCTTCAACATTATATCACTTTTGATTTCTATTCATTGAAATTCAAATTAAGATACTTCCAATTTATCAATAAAGATGAGATTTACTAATTATCCATGCATTTAAACAGAAATAAACAGAGAATTAAGGTTTATAAATTATAATTACAAGCAAATGATAGAAGATTGACTCAAATTTATTAAATATTATTTAATATAATAGAACACATAACAAAAAAACAGAAATAAATTTATTTAGTTTCTGATATTATAAATTTTAAATACAAAATATGGAGATATTTAAATGTTAAGGTAAAATCATTATTACAATGAGCCATGCCTTTTATATCTAAAATTAAAGAGTACAATAATTAATAAATTATAAAATTTACAAATATACATGCTTTATACCATTCCTAAATATTTGACTGCGAAATACAACAATCATGGTTGTGAAACGATTGAATCATTTGAAAACACTTACAAAAACGACCTTATTCAATGGTATTTATTATAATTTAATCACTTTTTGAAGCAGCAAAATTTAAGTGTTGCTTTTTGTTCTTACGCTATATATATATTTTATTAATTGTGGTAATTTTTAGGGTTAAGAAATAAAAAATAAACGAGATTGCCGTCAATTCAAAGAAGATAACTACCTTTATAATGCGTATGTATCTACATGATTTGCTTGTTGAAAGATCTAGTTATGCTTTAAAAGATGAAAACCCTAAGTATTAAGCTATTCTAAGTTAAGATTCCCTTCAATAAACGAAGATATAAAGGTTGTTTGTTTGGTTCGTAAAAGGCGTTCTCATGAGGAGGAGAAATTGCATTTAGAATAGGTATTCGTTTGATTATAAAAATGATAAGAAATTACTTTCTAAGATTTGTATCATTGATTAAGATGATATCTTCGATAAATTTTGCTTACAAGGGTCATTAGAAGAAATTATAAACTTGTTAATTGAATGTTCCAACGGATTAGCATTTTCTTCTTAGCCAAAGGTGACACTAAACACAATAGCCAAATAATATATTGTTAACGATGCTATTTGGTTTAATCCTAAAACATTTTAGACATGTGCTGGTTGGGTAATAAATGAGTTTGAAAAAGCCATAGCTTTGATGTAAGATTTATTAGCAATTTAGATTTTATTAAAGTCAACAAGGGAATTAAATGGATAACTATCCAATTTAAAACGACGATCTTAAAACATTTTGGATGAACAATGTTGATTTTAAATGTAAAATCCTTCATTAAATACCTTAAATATGCAAAGAATTTAAGAATGCTCCTAAAAAGAAAAATACAAAATAGGAAGATATATTATGGGCATAATTAATAATGAGAAAACCATAGTTGCAAGAGGAGGGATAAAATGATAAAAATACTCTCATTTTATAATAATAATAATAAATAAACGAAGAAGAAATTAATTAATTATTTGAAAATAACAATTTTGATGGTATTTACTGTCTACCTTTAGAAAAATTTGCCCTGCTTCAATCCTTTTGTGAAAAAAGAATTTTACGAATGGTAAGGGATTAATTTAAAGAGAAGTTGGTAAAAGATCTTTAAGAAATAGAGTGTAAGGAAAAAAAGAAAGGCATAGATTAAAAAAAGAAATCTAAAAAGCAGAAAAAGTAAAAAAATAAAAACGAAAAGGATTCTTAACAAAATCTGATATCTAAAGATAATTGTAATAGTTTTGAAATGATTGATAAATAAGATTCAACTTAAGATGATGTTCATTGTACTGAATGTGAATGCATTAGACATTCAAAGTATGATATATTTTAACTTTAAGTCCTTACTCAGATAATAAACAATTTGATTCTTTAACGGCTCATCTAGATAAATAAGATACTAATTAAATTGTGCCATCCAAAATAACAGAAATCATTTAAGATGTGGATCTCAACCAAAATGAATAAAATGCATAAAATGATGATGAAGATAATTGGGTTCTCATAACAGGGCCAAAAAAACAAAAAAAGAAACCCTAAAGAAAATTTGCTAGTTCTTAAGATCTCCAAATCGAAGAGTCTAAATAATTTAATTAATCTAACAAAATTATATCAACTTAAAAGCAAAAATCGATATAAACTAACCAGTTTAATCATTAACAAATTGATACATAAGTTTTAAGTAAAGATAAGCAGTCCTTTTCTAATAGAAATAGTTTATAATAAATTACGTAGAATAAATTTTCTTAATAAACTTTGACTCCTCAAAAAAATGAGTCAAAATCTTCAGAATCAGTGATTTTAGATATTAAAAAATAAAATAAATCTTTAGATAATCCAATTATGCATAGAGTAGATGACAATATTTTAATTAAGCCACTATAACAAATAATCAAAATATAGGAGCTAAGTCTTTGTTTAGATGAATCAGTGTTAGATAGTTGTGATTAAGATAATAATCAAACTTAGTATAAAGAACTTTATTAAACTAACAATATTGAAGATATCGATACAATTATTATGAATTAAGCTAGAACATTGATGATAAAGAAACTTGATATGGATATCAGAGAGTTTAATGATTTAATTTTAAATTAAAATTAGGAAATACTTTAAATGAGAAGGTTAATATATGATAGAATATAATTTGTAATTAATTCACTTTTTAGAGGTTAGATAATTATATATATAAAAATAGAATACAATGCTACTGTCCGTCTATTTGGATCCTGTGCTACTGGCTTAGCCCTTCCTGAAAGCGACATTGATATTGGAGTCACAGGATTTGAATTACTTCCATCAAATCAATTAAATGGACCTATCTAAAAGATTATAGAATTTTTATAAAACATGAAATGGGTCAAAAATATAAGGTATCATTAAATCTGAAATCCTAAGGGCTATCACTACTTCAAATATGCCTTTGATTAAACTTCAAGTTGATCCAACAATCTCCTTTGTAGATTCCTCTCATAAAATCCTATTACCTTAAATTGATTTAATTCCAAAGTATTAAATAGAATTATTTTATAGTTATGATAAAGATAGTCCTTCACGTATATTTAGCGTAGATATAAGCTTTTTTTAATATCAAGGATCAAAATAAAATTGGCATCTAGGGTAAATCTCAACAGAATAAACTCTATAATGGTTGTCATTTTATAGCGAATTAAGGCCAATCGTGTTGCTATTCAAAAGTTTATTAAAAAAGAGAGGATTAAATGATTAGTACAAAGGAGGAATTTCTTCGTTCTGCATAATTTAAATGGTCTTAGCATTTTTGGAGAGTTGCTATCATTAAAATTAAGCCTCCTCTATTGGATTTACTACTTATAAATTCTTATAATTTTATGGAATGTAATTTGACACCACAAAAACAGGGATCAATTATAAAGGGATTAATTAATAGTAAAGATCTAACTTAATCTAGTCCTTTTTTCGAATTGGATGAAGAAGATAATTAATTATAAATTACTATAGTCTCTCCAATCACAAATGAAGTAATCAGTCAAGCTAGTTCATTCGTTTAAACTATATTACAAGATATAAGAACTCTCTTTTTGGCAGCAGAAAATGAAGTGACCTTCTTTTATGAAAAGTTAAAATATAATAAAAAGAAGAAAGGGAAAAAGGAAGAAAGAAATTTATTCCAAAAAGAACTTAATAAATTTGGTCCTCTTTTCAGTATTTCAACATATAATAAAGCTTGATTTTAATTTTTATATTTTAATTCTAATTAGAATTATTAATTTTTATTGATGAATGATAAATAACAAAAATGTATTTTCATTTCAAATTTATTTTTGATTCTGATATCTTATAATCTTATTAATATATATTAATATCAGATTCCTTTAGTAATATTTTTATATTTTCTTATAATTTTAAATAGTCTGATCAATTTTACTTATTTTTATTTCCATCTGATTCTTTTAGCAATTTACTGTACCTGATTTGAATTAACAATATTTATTATAATTTTAATCAGTTTTTTATAATTTTTTATAGATTCAATTTGATAGCAGAAAGTAGCAATCTTGAGATCATTTGACATACATACTGATCTGAAGACTTTTTTGTTAAAGAAAATTAAAAACCAATTTTTAATTTGTGTTGCAAATTTCTAATATAAAAAATCCGATAGTCCTTGAGGTTGTTTCGAATTTTTAATAAAATAAAGAAAATTTTGATCCTTTTTAAAAAATAAATTTTTATAAAAAATTTAACATTATTTTATATGAGGCTAATTTAAATTATGCATAAATATCATATTAGCTTTAGGAATGATCATTAAAATTTTGTCTTAAAAGTATAAATTGGATTAAGAAACTTGTTTTCTTCATTTATAGTGTCATCTTCTTTCAATTGGTAAAAGCTAAGACTTAATTCCATTTTTGAAAGTTTCTATTTAAAATTCGGAGAAAATATTTTTGATGAAAGATAATATGAAGAATTCTACCTGTTATTAGGGAGAACAGACATCATTGATGATATCATCTCAAAAATTTACTCAAAAATTTTTTTATATTGTTCCACCATTAATCCATTGAATTTTGGTATACAAAAGTTTCCGATTTAATTATTTTTCAAAATCTCTTCCTAATTATCACCAAAAGGATTACACCCAAATACCCTAATTGACATTGTATTGTGTACATTATATAAAATAGAATGCCAACCTAGTAAATGTTGGTTGCAGTAGTCAGATGTTACTATTATGAATAGCTTTCTGGAGAAGCATGACCGCTCGTTTAAGCTTTACTTGAAATAATATATTTAATTACTATAAAAATGTTTTGCTTTTTTCTAACAGTGAGTTAGAAAAGTTAGTGATTTAAATTACATTGTCGATCTTTGAATATTATACATTTTCCAAGTCTAACTAGTTGTGCACTAACTTTATCTATTCAAAATAATTAGTAACTCATATTAATATACTTAAATACCTTATAACAGTTATCTGATAATATCTAATACTTAGTTTATTTTCAATTTTTAAGACTCTTTTATTAGTGAATTCAGAGAATTCAATCTTTTTGTTTTATAACAATATGAAAATTCATTTCCATTATATTGAATTGTTTCCAATCTAATCAAATAGGGAGATTTATTCTGGTTAATTAACTTAAGAATTTTTATTTCTTCCGGAATGTCATAATCTTATTTAAATTTCTGTTACTTCTAGTTAATGATTTTCTCAAAACATAACTCAAAAGTATTACATTATTCATCCAATCTATATATCTAGAATAATCTATGCTATACTTACTATTCCTGTGTCATTTTGATTTATAAAAGTTCGTAATTTAGCTCTGGCTTTAGATAGATATAGAAACTTTCCTTTACATAAGTCATATAACCATTGTAGATTATCTGGTTTGCCAAAAATCTTATATGTTTCGTTTTTTATCCATAAGGAAACAGAATTGCCATAAGCTAGTTGTTCAATTTATTCATCCCATTATAATTTTATGTTCTCATCAGAAAATGATAACTCAAATAACTTCTAATCAGTGGAAGAAATCTAATAATTATTATATAAACAGCTTTATACAATGCTAATACCTTCTACAGTTGGAATAATGTCTATACAAAACTTTTAATTCTTATTGTTAAACGTCCCCACAATTTCAAAATATGAAACCTACTCCATTATTATAAAAAATAAGATATAGTTTTTAATTATTTATTACAATTAAATGGGTTAGTATTATAAATAAAGGAAAATAAAATTTGAACATTCTATTTTATTAATAAAATATTTTTGCTCTCCTTATTGTTTAAATTAAAATCAGTTATTTTTAATAGTTGTTCTTCTAAATGCTCCTCTACTAATTAGATTATCAAATATTAAAAAATACACTAACATCTCTGGTTGACACTTAGATTATAGCATTTAAATGAATACAAATAATGTAATAGAAAAATTAGGTTTTATTTAAATGGAAAGAACTCCTAAGAATTGTTAAGGAAACCAATAAAGATAATAAATTAATTTATCAAAAAAAGTCTAGGCATTTGTTCATACAAAGTCATCTTAATTTGGATACTAGTTCTTCTACCACTAAACATCTGCCTAAGCTGTTCTTTTTTGTAAGACTTTTTTTTCTTTTGAATTATGAAATTTATTATTATAATTTTTTGAATTTTTAATTTAATGTTAAATATTATGACTTCCCTGATTCTTTATATCCAATTTAGACATTTACAATTCTGAAGCACTTCTTTCCTTGTCTTTACAATCTACTCCATAGTTATAATCATAGCTTAATGAACTTTCTTATTAATTTTTGTCATCTTGAGTAGTATACTTGATATTTTCTCGGTTCTAATTTGAATTAGTTTTTTGATTTCCAGTAACTTCAATTTGAAAATCTGATATAGTATAAGTTGATTTTTCATGATATCCTTAAGAAGTTTAATTCAGATACCCAATAAGTTTTTGAGATAGTGTTTTATTATTTTAATTCCATTAGTCTTTCAAAATTTATTCAAATTAAAAATTATATGATTCTATCCTTCTATACAGCTTCCTTTATTAAATATTCTTCAACATAGATCTCCATAAATTACTTTTAGATAACTAAATAAGTGAAATATTTATACAGTAATGGCATTTCCAAGTATAAAAAGAGCACTTTTAGCTCTTGTTAAAGCTACATTCATTCTTCTTCCATCATTCAAAAATCCTATTCCACCCGTTTGAGAAGAACGAACACAACTAAATAGTATAATGTCTTCTTCTTAACCCTAATAATTGAATAGTAGAAATACTTAAAATGAATCTACAGTATTGATACTTATTGTATTTGAATCAAAAAAGTTTTCATCTTAGTATTTCTATTTAAGCAACGTTTTTATGTATCTAACTTATGATTTATAGGCACATATTACACCAATCGTTTAAGTAGGAAATTCTTCCTTTATCGATTTTATTAAGTAAACTATAACTAAAGCTTCTTGTTCATTAATATTTGACGTTCCATCTTTTTATTCCTATCCATCAAGTATATCTAAGAATAAAACTCTATTTTTAAAGAAATTTGTTGGTAAATTTCTAGAATTTGTTGATTCGTGATCTTTTAATTTGTTCTAATAGAAATACTCTGAGGGAAACATTCTGATCTCAGAATGCATTCTATATTATATATCTAAGAAATAAGGTTGAACATCATTATCAAGAATTCTTTCAAATAAACTCCTATTATATAAAGTTTAATGAGAAATAGGGGAAAATGTTGTAGCAGGTAGCTGCTTAGGATCTCCAATCAAAATCATCTTCTTAATTCCTAATCTTAAAGGAATAATATTAGAAGGCTCAGTACATTAGGCTGCTTCATCTACTATTAACAGCTCTATTTAATCAAGATATTTTGATAATTTATCAGATCCACTAGAACTTAAAGTACTACATATGATTTCAGCATCATTCAACAGTTTTTCACAAAATTAATTATAGAATTCTTTGTAAAATCTTTTACTATCCTTTGTTTTATCTAAGTACTCCTATTTAGTTTTTCTCAAATCATTAAATTACATAATTTGATCTTTTATTATTTTTCTCTCATCACTAGGTAAACCATGCTAATTCAATTTCTTCTCTAACTTCTTCACATGAGTCTAAATCTAGCATAATTCAATTCTTAATTCTGCAGTTGTTTTTTAATCCTGTTCTGCATTAAATTTTTTAGATGAAAATAATTTGTGTTATGCCAAGTCTTCCAAAGAAACCTTCTTTATTATTTCAGAATGAATGTTTTCTTCATCAAGTAAACCAATTCGAATAAGATTCACCTATCGAGAGTTGCCTTTTGAATCAAATAACCCTCCTTTTTAAATTATTCTTAATATAATCTCATCTATAGCTGCATTAGAAGGTGTACAAATCTAAAATTCATTAAGATACTTACTAATATCTTCTTTTTTGGAAATTTATTTGTCAATTTCATATGTTCGTATACACCTGACAATAATCCAATCAATGTATGCGTTTTCCCTGTACCTGGCTAAAAATTAAGTAATATACAAATACCGGGCCTTATAATAGGCAAATTCCTTTATCTTTTAATATAATTTCTCTTATGGAGTTAGCTTAGCTCTTATTGTATTTTTAATCAACTAATGATAAAAAGGAGTCTAACAATTCTTTATTTTAGATTTGATTTTTAAATTAAGCTGTCCAACTTCCTCCTATATCTGAAACTATCTGTTATTATTATGTAATGGGATTATAAATTAATCCTGCTAAAGGAGTTTTTTAGTTTAATTTTGTTATTATCTAATATTCACGAATTAAAGTAGTGAGTTTAGAAAATGGAAATAAAAAAACATTATGCCATTAATTTACATCGAAATTTTATTTGTTTACAAAGGTTTGAATTCTTATTTATTGCAAATATTAGGCTTTTTATGGGTCAATCAGAATACCAAAAAAACACATATTGTCCCCTTGAAATTAATTAATCTATCTTAACTTTAATTTTATTTTGTTTGTTATCAAGACGACAAAATTTTTGTGAGTAGTTAAATCACAAACTCCATCTTTAATATTATCATAACAAAATTGCTAATCTTCCTAATAGCCTTAATCATTCTCCTCATATTCCTTTTACTATTTATTTTTTGCCTAAGGTACCTTTTATTAAATCGTTTAAGGTCCTCTCATTACAAAGATAGATCCTTCTGAATCATGATCATTTTCATCTATTTTTATTTGTGCTTTGCGATATTTGGTTGTCTTTTCTATTTTTTTCAAAAATTCTATTAACTCTTATTTTATTTAAGCACAAGCCTCATTTAAAAATAAGTATTCAAAAATTTTACAATACTCTAATGCACTTTCAAATCTATTCGGAATTATCTTTTATTCTTAATCTGCTATATCTGGAATTTCATAATTTTTCAGAAATAAATACTTCAACAATCTATTAAATTCAAAAATAGGTTTTCCAGTCTAAAACGATTGTCCTGTATTGCTTTCTAACAGCATTTTAAATTTAGATAATCTTTTGGATTCACTCATCATCTTCTTTTCTATTTTCATTGATATTAACTCATTCTTTTCCTAATTTAACAATTCTTTATTTTCCCTTTGACCTAAAGGATTATCTAAGATATGTGATTATATTTCATTTTTCATTCTTCCCTATTCTCTCTATGTTAAATTTTAACAGTGCTATTATATATCTAAATTTTGGAGATTATTTTGAAATCTTTCCTAAAAGCTTTATTATTTTTAATATTATAATTCATAATTTGATGATTTAATTTTCTGTTACTTTTTTTATTTATGATTGATTGATTAATCCCTTCCAGATAATTTAAGAGATTTATCAAAATCGTTATCACACCTAATAGAAGGATCATCACATTTTTATATAAAGTCTCGTTTCTCTTGTTTAAAACTTTGATTTTATTATTAAAATTAATTAATTTCATTTACTTTAGCTCTTTTTAACACTTATTGAGGTTAATTTTAAAGATTCTTTTGTGATTGATGGTCATTTAGTTTTCTCGCATTTGAAACATTGGTAATTTACTAAAATTAATCTGATGACTTCAATTATTAGGGAATTTTCACAGAATCTATATGAATTTTTTCTGTATTTTTGATAATATGCCTCTAACCACCAAGATTTACCTTTTATGATTCAACTCTTTTATTGAAGACTTTGCTAACTTCAAAATTTTATTATTATTATTTTGGGTCAAGATAATCTTCAATTGGGTTACTATTTTGAACTAATTACTCCATAAGAGTAGAGTCTAGGATTTCATTTTTGCTTTAATCCTGATTAATTAATGTTGATGAAAGTTATAGTCTTTTTAAATCAGATTTGTGTAATCCCTTTTGAAATTTTTTTTATTTAGGTTATTCTAAGTTAGATTAAATATCATAATCTTTCCTTTTAAATTAACCTTATTAAAAGAAGTTCGGCTCATTTTTGTCATCATTTACAATCTCTAAAAAATCCCAATCTCCATTATCTTTCTTATCAACCTAATTTTCATGTCTTTTTATTTTATTTTTTAATAACCATGCCTTTTTTTATTCCTTGCTTATAATTTTATCTTCCTATTGGTTATCTTAAATTTCAACCTTTAATTAATTATCATTGCTTCTAGGTTTGTTTTTTTAATCATCCTCGCCATCCAGTTCATCTGTGTTATCACTATCAATATATTCTAATTATTGAGTAATCAAATTATTATTGCGCTTTGATTTTTATTAAATATTTTATTTTATTTTTTTATGTGAAAACTTTTTAGATTCTATTGAGGGTATAATATTAAAATTGGAAAATTCATCTAATTATTCTAGTTAATGATTTGCTATATCTGGTTGTTTCTATTCCTATTGAATTTTTTATCTAAAATTACAGGTTTAATTTAAATTTTTTAATTCTGATTAGTTATTCATACGACTCAGTTTTGGATCAATAATGGGAATACTTTTGCAACTGTCTTATGAAATGATATCTACTCCAATTTCATCATCCAAAATTTTGCTGTTTTTAGTTATTGAGTCTTATTATGCTAATTATATTTTTTTTTCAATTTCTATTGTCAATTAATTAGTTTATTTATTTTTCAATATAATATCATCTTAACTGTTATCGGATAAAATGTTACATTGAAAATCCTCCTTCATTTTATATCTGGTTATAAAATAAATAATAACTAATTTTGAGTTTAATTACAATTTGAGAAATTTGTAAACAAAATGCTCCTAAACAAATAGTTTAAAACAATTTATTAAATAATACTTAAAAAAAAAATGGAAAATCTTTGATATCATAGCTAATTATCTAAATATTTTTAATAATTCTATGAAAACTATAAATACTCTTTTTGGATTTTATTCGATCTTTATATATAATTTAATGAATACTTTTATGTTTCCTATTAGTTTGTGTTAGCATTCTAATGTTCACTATGACTTTTGTTGTATCTATTTTCAGGCCTGGAATTGGTTTTACTCTTCTTGTTACAAAGAAAACTTTAAGTATTCAAAAAAGCCCTTAAGTTATCACTTTGGTTTTTTAAATCGAATTTGACATTTTCTGTTGTGGTTTTGACTTATTAAATACTTTGGTCCATCATTTATTTATGCTATGTTTTCTATTATTAACTTGCAGCTCGTTGTTAATTGATACAAGACTTAATCTTATTCGAATCATTTTTTTCAATCGTTGAAGAATCTCTTGATGATTTATAAGTGTCATTCAACTTCAAAGAATCCCTACGATTTTAAAGCATTTTCAAGATGGAACTATCAATAGTGTTGCTTATTTAGGTTTTAACTTCAGCATATTGTTTGCTGTAATCCTCAACGTTCTTCTAATTCAATTTCTATTTTGGTGCTACAAAATCAATAGTCTGATATCTTTAGCTATTCTTAATATACTTTAGATTATTACTTTGATATGATAGGAATCTTGATTTTTTGTTTTATCATAAATAGGTGATGTTTGATGACTGTTAATTCTATCATTGACCTCCATAAGTTTAGTTTTTAACATGTAATTTTCACTTTACAATCTTTTAACTTATTCAATCAATTATTGATTCTCTTTTTTTAAAGACTAGAAATTTGGAATAATTACATTCACTAATTGCTTCGTATTGCTCAAACAGTCATTAATACCTTCTTGTTCTTCTAATTTTTATTATAACGATTCAGCATATAGTTTTATTTATTATTCCATCTAATTTAAATTACAATGAACACCTTACTCTTATGTGTTTACGAATCTCATGTTCATATTTTTAAACTTATTTTTCTAAGGCTTCATAATCATAATTTTTAGTTGCCTCATTTATTTTTTAAGGAATTGCATCTCTAATAAATTAAAGTTAACTATCTAAATCTTTACATTATGACCATTTCTTTTGTTAAACACCATCAAAACATACCTAATCAATATAAATCAATACTAATTTAAATATCTCATTCATAATACTTTGACTCATATTAACTATATTTTATATATTATTGATTAAAATATTAAATGATGTTATATTTAACATATTTCGATTTTACAACATAATATAATCTTAAATAAAAAGCCTCATCCTTATTTTTGTGTCTTATGTAATTTATTTTCCATATTCTGCTATGTAATCTAAGTAGAATTCGTACTGTAAGCAAATGACTTGAAATCACTCATATTCTGAGATTTCAGTGAAAATTCACCACCTAATGGAGATATCGCTTTTGTTCTGAATTGTCTAGGTAATACAAACTATTAATACTCTAAAAATTAATACCTATTTTAATTCTTTCTCTTGAGTGTTTAATTCATCCCTATATTCAAGATTTTTTATCATTAAATCTATCAACTAACCTTTTACTAAAGTAAACCCCTTTTAACGATTATCCTACTCTAAATTTGAATTATACAACATTGAATTATTTTTTCTAGATAATCTAGGTGACACCTTTGCTTCAATCCTCTAATCCATTGAATTTTATTATTATAAGATCTACTAACTAAATTGTTCTTAAATTTTAGTATCTTTTAGAACTAAGGATTTTATCTATTGAGAATTAAATAAACTTTATTAGCTACTTCTATGTTTCATTGAAAATCTTTATTAATTCATCTTGAGTTTTCTTACTTCTTTTGTTTATTCCATTTAATCTTATGCTCGATCCTTCTCTGTATTGTAATAATCCACATTTTATATTTCTCTATATTCTTAAAGTTTATTGTATGCTGCCTATTTCTGTTCAACTTAGATGTCAGATACTGATATCGACTTCATTAAACTTTTCGTAACTGGCATTTCCTTATGAATTTCCCATTCAGTCTAAATGATCTTCTTTGCAGTATCCTTAATTTGATCTAAAGTCAGACACTCTTCAAATGCAATTGCTTCAATTTTTTTATTAAAGAACTCGTCTATTGTTGATACTTTAGTTGATTTTTATTGATTATTCAATTAGTTTAATAATTTTTGATGATTTTTTTCTAATTCATTCATTTCATCCCTTATCGTTAAACTAGATTTTTATCTTAAATTAATCAACTAACTTAAGTAACTATTCTTATGATCTGAGTTTGTATTGACTCTTTTACATTTTACTGAGACATGACGTTTTTTAGGCTATTCTTGATTTTATTTGACAACTGAAACATTATTTAAACTTAAAAAACTACTTGGATGAGCATTTTAGTTCATCTTTTCTCTTTTTGTTGAAGGGGATTCCTTAGTAAGAGTATTCATTTAGATAGTATGATTTATAGAAGTTTAAGAATAAGGATTAGAAAAAGTAGTTGATTCCTTATGATGATACGATTTTATTTTAATAGGTAAGTAATCTTGCATTGTCAACTTATCTTAACTGTGTGAAACATACATACATTGATTACTATTAACTGTTTTGAAGCCTTTTTAAAACTATACATTTTATTAGAGTTTAGTTTTAATCATTTCTTAGAGTTTTGAATTGGCTATAATTTTTGTATTCTATTTTTAATTGACATGATGTCCATACAGAAATTAAGTAAATTTAGTAAGATCTTATTCTTCCAATAAAATTTATTCGAATTTTTCATTTGTAAATTCAAATTCTGAGTCTATATACTCAATAAATTCAGTCTTTACTTTCAAAGGTTTCAAAATTTGAGAGGCTAAAAAGTGAGCCAAATTCAAAGATTGAATACAATCTAAATGGTTATCATTGATTTCTTGTGATTTACTCTAGATATCTAAATTAATCAATATTGTTGTTGTTATTTTGATCAATTACTTTTATATATTAATTAAATCTGATTTTGGCTTATGGTATTCCTTTAGAGAGTTTAATAACATTTGAAATCCATACTCTAATACATCATTGGTTGTAGTGTTGGATAATTCAAATTAGGCAGAATTCTTTAATGTTAGAATTTCAAAATATAAAAATTAAGATTAAAATGTCAAGATAGGCTTTAACTTTTAGAGCTTGAACAGAAAAAGAGAAGCCTCTTTTAATAAAGACATCTTGAAATATAGATAATCAAAGAGTAAGGTCTTTTAAAAATAGCAAAAGAGCTGCTACCATTAATATTTGATCCAAATTGTTGATTTGGTGTCTGGTTCTAGTTTATCAAATTAATTTGCAAATTATTTGATTGTTAATTTATTTGGTTCATTTAGGAATTTATGTTTTCTAGACATCTGTGTTTCCTTGATCTGTTTCTCATCAAAAGAAGCCTCATATTTATTTAGCAAAATTTGATAATTTTAACACAAACTCATACAAGTTGTTAAAACTTCTTAAATAGTTTATTGTTTCGAACTAAAATTCAACAAATATTTCTTGATGACTTTGAGCTGACAATACAGTAATCTCCTTATTAGTTGGATATTTAATTGAATGTAAAATGTATCATTTGCCAAATAAGGATTACAAACTAGTTTTCTGCTTAAATTGATAAATTTTTTGTATTTATTATTCTTAAGCAACTAAATGGTATCATATAAGTGGTACTCCAATATTAAAGAGTTGTTGTTGATCATAATTATAAATTTATTTGCTTTTATTTTAATATTGAAAGAATAAAGTGAGATTGGTGTCTATTTAATTGGTATTTTAAGTTGGAACAAGCGATATTCATCAAAATCATACAAGCAGGACTAAATTTTATTTATTAATTATAATTATTTTAAATGCCACCTAAAAAAAAATAACAGCAGGAAGTAGTTGAATTCACAGAAGCAGAAAAGAAGGCACTTGAGAAATTGTATTTATTTTGGTATTATTAAATTATAGAGATCATTCTAATCTATTAATCGATATATAGGTTCTGAAGGATAGAATTGAGGAGTTATAGAAAAAGGTATACGATTTGAATGAGACCATAAGAACAATAAATGAATAAAATGTAAAGAATTTAAGCGTATAATAAAGCTCGCACTAACTCTCAAGATGGAATCAGATATCAATAGAAAAGAAAGTGATTACAATGCTCTTTTACAGCAATATGATGACCTGAAAAAATAAACAACTGAAGAAATTGAATCTACTATTTAGAGGAAAGACGAAAAAATTCGATGTAATTCAGTTACATATTTATAATAGAATTGGAAAAAGAGAAGGCAGATCTAGAAATGAGACATAAGGATGAGTTGTAGAGAATCAATGAAGAATTAAAAAAGTTGAGTTCATTTAAGGTATTGCATGTACAGAAATTAGGAAGAAAAAGAATATATGATTAGAGAAATCCATGATTTGAAGGAGGAAATGAACAAAAAAGATTATGCGCATTTAGATGAACAAAGCAAAGCCAACAAAAACTTCTTAAAATAAACTTAGAATCTAACTAATGTCAATAATGCTAAAATTGAAGATGTGCAAAGGAATGCCAATAAATTAGCAGAAGAAAAAGTGGCTGCTAAGTATGATGGCATACTAAAAGAAAATGAAAAGATTAAAAGTGAGTTACAAGAATATGAAAGAACTCTATCTATATACCAAAAGGAAAAAGAAGCGTTTTAATAAGAAAATATCAATTACAAATTAAATTTAAGTATTAAAGAAGAATAAGCTAAAGAGTAAGCATTTATTTTAAATTAGATATTAAATGTTAAATCATTAATAAATTATTAAGATTAAATAATTGAAGGAGAAGATAGAGTATCTCAAGACATACATAGCAAATGTAAATTGTGATTTGATAATTTCCTAGGAAGTGACGAAATAAACAAAAGAAATTGAAATTATGAAACACCAAAGCAATACCAAAGTGTAGGAGTTGGAAATGCAATTGCGTAATTTGAGACATTTGCTCGATCAAAGAACAAAAGAATTGAAAACAGTTAAGGCTTTGGCTTAAATGATTCTAGATTAAAGATCTGATATTGAGTAATTTTTCCTTTAAGCCATCGATTAAGTGAAAAATGAAATAAACAAGAAAAATAAGAATCAGAAAAATAGTCGTTTGCCAGAAATATCATAAAAATCTTAAAGTCTCGAATCTAATAAGGTTGATATAAATGATTTGGATTTAGAAGAAAAAGAAAAGTTATTGAGAATATTGTTCTCTAAAATGAATCAAGGAGTGCCACCGACAAATTGGAAATCACAACTTGGTCATGTAAATTATTTATTCTATTCATAGAGCAAATCCTAAGTTGATGGAAGTTCTTTTAGGGATAATCAATTTTAATGAAGAGTAAAGGAATGAATATTGAATTATAATTATTAAAATTTGTATTAAGAGCAGGATGAAGGATACATTTTATAAGTTTTTATCGTTTTTATTAGAGCACGTTTTTCATTAATTATTAAATGAAATTCATTATTGTTGTGTTATTAGCTTTGGCAGCAACAACTTATGGTTCAAAAACACAAGATTAAATCCTTGCCTTATTATAGGTAATGAATATCACTAAAAATATTAGACAGGAACAAAAGCAAGTGATGCTATTGATACAGTTTTTGGGTTGCTCAATGATTTGAAATAATCGAATATTGATGCTTAATTTGCTGCAGATCAAAAGAATGAAACAGATGAATGGGTTGGCGCATAGTAAATATAATGTTAATGATTTAGGACAATTGAATAATTCACAAAGATCAAAAGTCTTAATCAAAAGCTCTTCAGTCAAGCCATCGAGAATAGAGCTAACTATGAAGAAGTGCTTAAATAAACTAAGAATTATTTGGCTTGGAATGAAGCAAGAAGAGATGAAATTGCAAGAAAGATTGACGCTCTTTAAGATAATCAATGCTTCAGCAATTAACTCTTTGTTAAATCAATCAAGCATAACTAAGAAGCCCTTGAAGTTATCAGACTTTTGAAATAGGATGTTGCTGGTTACATCATTAATGGTGATTCTTTTGAATTCACATAAGTTAAGGCCTAATCTGTGGCTGAAAAATTAAAATAATACAGTAATCTATTCTAAGATCACTAAATCAAATCATTTTTGGCTTTGGCTAACTCACAAGAAGTAAAATTATTAAATATCAATTTAAAGGAAACAGCATCTACCGGAGGTTAAACTTTAGCTGAAAAGGTATTGGCAGTCCTTGAAGGATTAGAAGCTGAATTGTCTGCATCATTAGAGAACTTAAAATAGAATGAAATTAATGCCTCATGGGAATTAGCTGGTTGGGTCTCATTGTCAGAAGCTGAAATCTCATCATTGGAAGTTGAATATGAAAGAAAATAAGTGTTTGCTGACAGAACTGCTACTGTAATTCATTAATTTAAGTGTAGTAAATTTAAGCTGCTTTGGCTTAATAAGCTAAATCAAAGATTATCTTACAAGAATCACAAGATGCCCTCGATTAAGCTTAATCTGATTTAGAATCAAAGAGAGCCGATTATGCAGAGGCCAAAGCAAAGAGAGAAGAAGAAAATGCCATCCTTGATGAAGTGATCATAATGTTCAAGAAATAAGTTGCTTCCTGGTCTGGAAGATGAATTTGATTATCTTATCATTTATTAATAAAGATTAATAATACATATCCTCTTTCTGTATCACTCAAATTAAACTATTATGAATATATAATAAAATTATTTGTTGTTGATTGATAGCAATAACTGAAATTATGAATAATATAACATAAATTTGATATCAATTAGGAATAGATATATTTGGATTGAGTTTGAAAAGAATATTGTCCCTATCATAGATTCTATACAAGTACTACTATTTTCCACTGATAAATTAGTGATAGGTAAACTCAGATATTTAAGTAAGAGGCTTATAGATTATAATCATCATTGTAAATAGTTAAATAATTGAATGTAAAAAAAATTATTATTTTTTTAAAGTTAATTACATTAGTATCAGACACAAAAACAGAATTTTATATTTTTTAACCTTTCAATCTTCTTTAACTCTATAAGTGATTCGCTATTCAATATTTTTATTATAATAATACACTCTTTCTTATTTTAATATCCTTAGCTTAGAATACCCATCTAGATTTCAAAGGATGAACAAGTTCAATAATGAGATTTTAATGAAGGAAAAAATTTGTTAGAATAAGATCGATGAAAATACTTATGAAAAAAATTAATTAAATTTAAAAAGAGATTGAAGCCCTTGAAGACAATTAATAATAAATGATAAAAACAATAAAAGGAATATGATATTAATAATAGTTCATAGAATCGTTAAAATTCATATAGGATAAGATATAAAAATATAGTATTATAATACTTGCAATATGGAATGCAATTAACATAAATATTTATGGATTTTGATTGAGGTTTTACCTTTAAAATAGGAAATAAATTATGAGATGAACCTTAGAAAGTAAATAATAAAAATTGATTAAAAATAATCTTAAATGATTGGTCTTAAAATAGAGAGATAATACATGAGTAATTTGAGATTCATAAATTAAAAAATGATAATATTATTATTTTATAAATATTGAATGGGCTTATCTTTAGAATAATGGGAATACTTAAAGGAATTGAACGATTATGTCTGGATGACATATAGTTATTATGGGATTCCAATACAAATTGTGATGATCATTTACAAAATCTTATATCCTGTATACTGGCAGGGTGTGAAAAGAATGGAACAATTTCCATCGCTTTTATAGGGTATTATACGATGAACCCTTTAGATAAGTTAATTAGACCTTTCATTTTTTATGGGCCAATTTATTACTTATTCGACATTATTGTTAAAGTTGGAAGTGGGAAAGCATTTGAATCAGCATGCAGTATGTCATTCTTCTCGCATCATGTGATAACATTGCTATTCCTTCCGTTTGCAGTCTATAGTAAGCATGTGCCTTGGTTTATCATTGTATCTATACTAATGTATCTATTAATAGAGCACCGGATTATTCCATGCTATTCTGCTATGTTTCAAACGCAGTTACTTATAATATATATATCTGGTGGCAGTTTTATTATATCATTACGGGATTTTGTAGCCCCCATTTGACAAGTAACAAATTTATTTTTATGTAGTATGATTTAATACAAATTATTAAATATAGGAACAATCTTGCTATATCTAACAATTATAGCGTTGTGGTTGAATGGTTGTTCTCATTGAAAATAGATTATTAATGTATAATAAAATATGAATGATGGGGCGATTATTTTTATTTGAATAATATCTCATTTTTAAGGTGTTTGTTAGAATTACCCAGTCTTAACAGCAGCGGGTAATTAACTTGCAGGAATGGGTCCATTTCCAATAGGAACAGGTGGGCCATAGATAGTTTGAGTGGCAGGTTAAGCATATTGAGGGTATTAGGCATACTAAATTGGTTAGGATACGACAGGAACTGTTTAGGTCACATAGGATTATTAAACAACTGGTTAAGCAACATAAGATTGGGTGACTACTGGTTAAGCAACATAGGATTGTTAAACAATAGGCTAAGCGACAGTTTGAATCTAAGGTTAATGGACGACTTGTCTTTCAACTGGATAATATTCAACTCTTTCTTAATATCTATCGACGGCAACATATTCTTATATTAAAAATGTTAATAATACCTGTAACTTTATCATAAAAGACTTGGGGAACATATTCTGTTTAATATTCAATGGCTTAGTATTCAGTCACATATTTTTCTCTTGGAACCTAAATTTTTTGTCTAACTTCTTCATATTCGATCACGCTCTTCTCGTATGGAATGTATCTAAATTGAAAATCCTCTTAATTTATACTCCACTCTGCTTTCTCCCTTAATAATTGGTTATTATTGAACAACTGGCTGAGTCACTACTGGTTAAGCTACTACTGATTGAGTAACGACTGGTTGTTAGTATACAACAGGTTATTGAACGACAGGAGGAGCAACAAATGATTGGGCAACTGGTTGAGTGTAATATTATGGAATGTAAGCGGGACTTTACAATTAGACAGGTGCCTAATAAGCTCTTGGAGGCGAAAATGTAGGGTTCCATTAAGGTTACTATTATGGAGCTGTAGTGGCAGGTTACCCTGGTTATTATGTGGGTGGTCTATTGGACATTTATTTAATAAATATAATTTATTTTCCTTTAAATCTAAATCTTTTCTCTGAACCCTAACTTTAAGGATCTTCTCGAGCCCTTAATTCAGGAATGCTGGACATATACGAACCCGTTATATGAATGACAATTGGAATTAAAATTTATGGTATAAATAGATTAAAATTTCAAACATCATATGTACAACTTATTGATAGCTTATTTTCCATTTAGCTATTTATAGAATTGTTAAAGTTTAAACGTTTTAGCTAATTCAACTCTAACATCTTCAACTAATAGAAGATCTTCTAAATATGATAGCAATTCTTCTAATTAGTTGTCGTCATTCTATCCTTCGAATGGTAATATTGGCAGTCCATTGTTGATCTAAGCTCTATGATGATACAAGATGATACATGAAATTTTGTGGAGAATTGTCTACGATGACAATATCCTTGAGATCAGTCGAAAAAATTCTTAAGTCTTTGACTTTTCCAATCATGTTGTCGATTGTGCAAACTGATTTAAAATACTGTTTATTTGGATCAATTAGTTTTAACATCTAAAAAGTAATTGCATATTAATTACATTATTAGCATGTTCTATTTTTGCTGCAGTAAAAAGTACTAATGTGCAAATCTTAGATAATCGCTCCAAAAACTATTTACAAAATGGTCTTATCTTAGTTTGATCGTTCTTGTGGTAAACTAATGTTTCATCAAGGTCTAAAACGACAACCTTATGGTTTTTCTGTTATTTTTTTAATTTCACTAGGCGTTTATCCACAATTTCCTTAGGCTATTCAATGTACCAGTGCGATTGAAGAGATGCTTCATGAAGTTCTCTTGCCAACTTGCAATCTGAAGAGATTTTTTTTGTAAAGTAATTTGTTTTAGGATTCTCTTCAACACTATTTAATGAATCTGGAGTTGTGTCAGCAGTCCTTTGAGTTGCCTAATTTTCAAAGTTCGTTAATTTTTTATTTATAATTATTTGGCATGACCTACTGTGATGATTCAATTTCATTGTCTTCAATATAGAGGTTTAGATATGATTTAAATAATTTAATAATTGTTTATCTGTAAGAAATAATCAACTTTGAATTAAAAAATTAAGTTATTATTTCTGATCAAAACTAAATTACATATTCAAGTATTATAGAAATCGCTTTTGTGGTATATTTATTTAGAGAATTTGCAAATCAATATGCCTTAAAATTATTTAAGATAATAATTATATCAAACTTTTTAATATGAAATAATAAAATATAGAAATTGAAGAAGAACTTCGAGAAGCAAGATTCGCTAGTTACTAATAAATTAAAAATAAATTCTTATCTAAATTTAGAAAAAAACAAAGTCTAGAAACTTATAATTAGATCAGAAAGAATCGTACATATTTAAATTAAAAGCAAGCATTGTAATTAAGCCAAGAATTTCATTAAAGTGAACTAAAATGTAAATTGTGTAAAAATTACTACGTTAAATTTACAATCGCCTAATGCGGACATTCATTTTGTTATTATTGCATATTTGAACATTTACTTAAATCTCACGTATGTTTCTCGTATATTTAAGAAATGCCCATGTTGCCAAAACATTTTGAAAGGCTTACAATTCATCTATTGTAAGACAATAGATTAATTTATTCAGAATAGCAAATTGCTTTAAAATAATTAAACCATACTCAACCGAAAAAAGGAATTTAAAGAATGGAAAATGAAAAAGAAAATAACCAATTTTAAATTAGGAGACTCTTTAGATGTTCTAGATACTGAACATATCTGGTGTGTCGGTTAGATAATCAATATGAGGAATCAAAAAGAAATGCTTGTTCATTACAAAGGGTGGGACAAGGTCTATGATGAATACATTTCGATCTCTTCTCCACGTTTGTCTCCCCTGGGGCTATTTACTGATAGGACTGGTATTATTAGATTATTAAGAAGATATTTTACTCTATTAATCCAGTCCAAATGATAATGCCATGTCTAATTATGTCAGACAGATTGAAGAGAACGATTAATTAAATTATTTGATATTATAGCAACAAATATCAAATTCAAACATTATTTTAGCCATCGAATCGCCAACTAATAATACATTATAAAGTCTATTATAACTAGTTGTCATCATCAGAGAAATACATGATGAATTTCATAATGATTCATGACCTCTATATCAATATTTATTATCATTTTAATGAGGTCTTTGGTTTCTGCATGCAAAATAATAAATTTCATTATTAAATTATTTCAATGCAATCATATAAAGAGGCTTTATAACTGTTCTAAAAGAATTCAATGAATCTGCCAATGAAGGAACATGAAGATAAATTAAATGTATTAGTAATTACAAATAGATTATGTTAGAATACATACTACATGAATTGGAAAGAGATAAAAAAGAATTGCAAATTCTGAGATAAGAAATCATACATGAATCATACTTACAATCATCTATAAATGATGACACCTCAACTGGTTTCATCGAAGAATTAGCAGACTTTACTAGAAATTTTAGGAAGTTAGCTGAAGAATCAAACAATGAAACCAATGAAATAAGCAATTAGATGGAAGTATTAAAAAATGAAAAAGCAAGACTCAGAAAATCAACTAATTTATTGCATCACAGAACTTTTGAAATGGAAAAACTTTTGGGAGTAGGCTTGAATTAAACAAATTCCTAAGAAGCCAACAACTGATTTAATTTTATACATCATAATTAGCATAATAATTTTCTCTCATTTTAATATAAATATATGCTTATGTTCTGAAAATCATTTTATATAGTAAGTTATTTATATATATAATGTAAATCAATTTTTAGTTAATCTTACAGATTTATTAGAATTATGGATTAAATTTATCAAAAACAAACCTATCAATCTAATGATGGTATTTCAGTTATCACTAACATTCGTAGGGGTTAAAATAGAGATAATGATGGATACAATAAATTAGGGTTTAATAAACATTTATTACTTTAGTTTTACTAAATAAAAACTTAATAAAGTATTATATATTTTAATATTTTGTATTTATTGTTGAAGGTTTAAAATAGTTTTAAAACCACTTTTTTCATTTATTATGGATAGAAATCATGAAATGAAAAAAATCTGAAGAATGAATAAATGTATCGATTTGATTATCTTTGAATATATATATAAATATAATTGGATGTCCATATTTTTATAATGTTCATTTAATAGATTCAGATATTTCAATATGTTCTAACTTAATTAATTCCTTTTTCAAAAGTTTCTTTTCATTTTCTAATTAAATATTTATAAATACTGATTTTCTATGGATGATATTTTGAATAGATTTCTTATGCTCTGTTTTCACATTTGTTAAATTCATGATCTTTCCATGGAAATCTTCGATAAGACTTAATTTTCTAGGTTAATAGGGGATAAATAATATACATCGTAATCTCTTGCAATGATGATTTTTAAAATTTACTTAGTCATTTTTTCAATTTTCTCTTCATTTTCATGTTAACATATGGTTTGAAATTCATCTAGTATAAGTATAAGATTTGAATTACTTAAAAATTTCTGGTAGTAATAAGAAAACTTTTGTGATTTGAAAAGTTTATTTAAATAAGCATCATTAATAGTTTTGAGTTTTGATTCTTTTCTAAATGGTATGAGGTCATCAATAGTGCCATTTTCTAATGTGTTCATAAATTCTTTATCACTTGAAAAGAAGGTGTGATAAAAAAGACGATCTCTTTCTTCTGCTCCAAGACTTTCTTTTTCTTGGTAGTTAATTTAAGTTTTGATGAATTGGAAACATCTTCTAATAATGAATTTTGTCATTTCCTCCTTAGTTTTATTTACTTAGATGTATCTCTTCTTAATGATATTCGGTATGTCACAATGTATGGATATTAGATTCTAATTATAATAGTGATAAGATATACTCTCAAATTCTCACTAGCAAATTTTTCAAAAGTCTTTTCTTTGAGCAAGGAAATGTTCTTCTACAAATATATCAACAGTAGATTGAGTTCTTGCAAGACCAAAGCTTCTTTAGAGTGAGTTTAGCGATTTTAATCAGTATTTTCAGAAACTTCTTCATTAAAAGTAATCTCGGGGAATTGACAGGCTTAATCACACATAACTTTTGTTGGAATCATATTATAGTATTAAGTTGGAACGGGATAAAGTTGTTAAAGATTGAGTTATGGATAATTGAGGTAGGAAGTTGCGTATACAATAGGAAGCATGAGATAATTTAAAAAAAAAGATGTAAAAAAAATTAATATCTTAAAATCATATCATAAGTGCATAAATTATATAGATAATCATTAAATAAGTGAGGATGTTGCTCAACCAAAAACAAACTCGAGCCAATCTGACTCAGAATTCAAATGAGTTGGCTACAAGAAGTAGTTAAATGAATTTTGTTACACACTTTTTTGTCTCTGTTATAAGATAGAAGGATGCTATTTAGGTAAATCAACTGAATAACCTTTTCTCTTCATCAGATTCGACTCAGGTCTGAAATCGTTGATCTATTTTTTCCTTACATGACATATTTTATCCAAAATTTCTTATACTCTTGATTCCAAATTATATTCCTGTTACTGTGATTTTTAATCTGAATAATAAAAATTTTTATATTTTCTGTATTTTCTGTCCTTGTTTTCGTATAAATCAGCATTCTAAATTTGTGGCAACTAAAAATGTTGCGATTTATGTTTTAATGTTTATTACTATACAACCTTTATTTGCTTGAACTCCAATTATTTATTTTTTTTCAAAAGCAATCTTAGTACTCTATCCTATTTATCTTACAAATTAGCCAAATAAGGTGTTAATTAATTCGATATTGGTATTTCAGTTCTCGATTTCATTTAGTTATATAAATATATTTATATAAATATAAAGAATAAATATAATTAAATTAAGATTTATGAGCGACGATTCTGAAAGTTTGGATTTCCCTAACACTCCATTTTACACCTTTGTAATTTATTTTATTTACTTCCATTATTTAGAATATAACTGTTGGATTAACATTATCATTGACCAAATTATGTGCAAACAAGTGTAGATTATTCAAACCTGATTAAGGTACTAAATTGTCTGAAAATGATGTTTAATGTGTCAGTAATTAATCTATTTTAATAAATAACAGAAAATTGTGCTGCCACCATAAATAACAATTACTAAACATTCACAAGTTCATTAAAAGAGGCCATCAATTTCGAAGATTCATTTGGAGTTTTCGAACCAGAAGAATGAAATATTACAAACAGTAATCAAAATAAAACATTATTTAAAGATAATATTCTTTATTATTATTCAATTTATATCTTTTTTCAATCTCAAATAAATCAATATCACTTATGTCCATCCATTATTTATCATAACTAAATTGATTCTTATTAAAAACATACTCCTACAACATTTATTAAAAACATAATATTTTAACATCCTACTTAGACAATAAATATATAGTTATAATAAATCATTTGTTTATTTTCTAAAGATCCCCTTTATTAAAGTCATCAGTAGATTGAAAACTGTAGATATGTCTATAAACATTCATTGAATCCTAATCATCGGTGTCCCTTTTTGGAGAGTCTTCCAAATACTGTTATTTTATCTGAGAAAGAAACTTTTAGATTTCATTTTATTGATCAAAGGCACATTATTCTTTGGTATAATTGGTTGTATTATCATTGTTGAGTTCTCCTTTTAATATTTCTATCTCTTCATCCTTCCCTCTAAGTTCATTTTATAATATTTTAATTTAATCCAATTGCATTTCCAACTTCTATAATTCAATGCACTTCTCATTATACTTCTAAGACAACTCCTTATTTTAATTCATTAGTTCATTTATGTATTATTACTATGACTCATTCTTGCTTATTTGTTATGTCAACTATTGCTAAAGGAGACTCATTTTGGACTTCAAATTATGAGTGTCTTCATTCTTGAAATTTGACTTATCTAAAGCATTCTCTTAAATAAATATTTTGAGAGTTTCTATTTGCAATTGAAGATCTCTTACAATTTGGCTTTCTGTTTTCTTAAACTCCATTTAATGTATAGTTGCTAGTAATTTGGCAATTTCCCTTTCTTTATTGACACAGGCATTAGATTTTTACTCTAAAGCTGATCTTAATCTAATTCTATCATCATTGGACAAATCAAGTGCTTTTTGTAAGGCAAAGATCTTTTATTCCCTGAATGTCATGTCATTGCGCAAAACTTACATATCAAACTCATTAGCCACTGATAATTTATTTCTTTCAGGAGACATTTAACTTTAAGTAGGTATTGTTATATTTTATTTTATCACTTCAAACTTCTATTCTAAATTTTTTATTGGTGTTGTTTTCGATGATGCATAGTATGTTTATGGTTGGTATTATTATTAAGTTAAAAGAGGATTATTTACTTGACTTATCGATTATTTGTGTACGACAACTGGAGATTAGGTTCTGTTAGGAGATACTAAATTAGTTTTATAAAACATTAACAACAGAAATATTTATTATTTATAAACTATTTTAATAATATAATATCAAAAACTTGAGATAAGATTGATATTTGATAGAAACCCTTATATTCTATTTATAGCTATCAATACAGTTTTATTGCAAATGAAATTGAGATAATATCTCTCAGAAAATGTTCCTTATTTTCAATTCATTTATTGTCCTTCAGACAGAGTATTACACTTTTATTTTCAGTCAAAATAATTGGACTTAAATGCGGAACCAAAGACCAACAATCTGGGTGTTTTTTAGATATTTGATTGATACATAATTGTGTCATCTTCACCTTGTAAAAAATTCAAGGGTTGATTCTGCTTTATAAACAGAAGATGAAAATTATACAATTATTAAATATTATTTTATCAAAAATTTTTTAATGCTTATTTATATTGAATATAAAACGTTATTTTATTTAAAATGAATTTTGATAGCTATTTTTTAGAAATATTGTGAATAGAAAAATAATTAATAATATTTTACACGTATTAAAATATGCTTGACCTCTAAGCAAAAACTAATAAAGAAATCTGGCAAGCTAAAAAATTGTTGTATGAAAGTGATGGAAACACTAAAAAAAGCTTGATTGTTAATTTGGTTGCTTTGGTATATAAAATGATTGATCTTAAGGGTTTATTATGTATTTTGCTTTTTTACAGTATTGTGGGGTCGGATGATAAATGGACTTGTGAGATCGAATCAGCTAACAATAGTAATCTTAATCATCTATACATTAACAGGAGGCCATTATATTTGTGTTGAAATGAGAAGAACAATGAATTGCAAGACCATTAGTGGACCAATAAGATCGGAAATCTTCTTGAAGGTTAAGAAAGATCTACAAGCAAGTGCTATAGTAATTCAAAATTCATATACAAGATTGAATGTCCCTGGGAAATAGCAATTTCAGAAATTAGATTATGCTTCATCTTATTATCAATATCTAGTACGCTCATCGGAATTTATGCATTACGAAAGACCAATAAAAAGTATGCAGAATTAAGTTTCTAAATAGGGATTTCATTTGCAATTCTTTTAGTATTTATAATATTAATAGTTTAGTTAATATCTGCATATTTCGATTACGTTTCAATTAGAACTTCTTAAATAAATAACTACAATCTATGTAATTTACAGGAAGAGTTTTAGATTGAAGAAAAAATGAAAGTATTTTTGATTGATAACAATCATAGGGATAAATGGAATGTTCATTTTCATTTTATAATTTTACTGTGATTTTAGAAATAGCATGTTCTGTGGCAATGATCATTAACTCTATATACATAAATCAATGGAGATATAAACAGATTACAGAACTCAATGATTAGTTGTGATAATAGTTTTATTTTATCAATTATAGAAATCAATATAAATAAACATATTCAATATTAATTAACTATATATACATAATCAAATGTAATCAAATAAAGAACTTGATTCGCTAACTATTTTAATTTAAATGTCACAGAAAAGTTATTTAAAATATTGTCTATCCTTAACAAAATTTTAAGATGAAAAGTTTTGAACATTTTTACTAATAATGATAACACTAGTTGCCAAATTAGATATAACAAGATCACAAATTAAATTATTGCTAATATTTGAGTATAAGATTTATTAATTATCCTTTAAAAATGCTTAGATATTGGTTAAATTTAGAGCGTCCTTAAATTATGGTAATTGATTCACGTTTCTATAATTATTCTATAATACATACTTCTTGAGAAAATGATAAAATTGATCTTCAATTTCTTATGTTGGAGTAAAAGTTCTTTCAAATTCCTTGTTTGATATAATTTCTACTCCTTCATTTGTTTTAAAGTAGCTTTTTACAATTTGATTATCTAAATCTATTTCTAACTAAACTTTTGGCTATTGTTTATCATTCAAATTAAAAAGCTTTTGATTTCTAGCCTAAAGTGCATCACTTAAGTTGAAAAATTCAATCTAAAGGTTCTAATCTATTTTCTATTTAATTGAATTTTATTGGAAGGGATAAGCAACAACTACATAATTATTATTGAATTTCACTTATTTTAGCTTTATTGAATTTGGTTTAATCAAATGTGTAGTCATTATAATGATCATTGGTTTTGGGATCAAAAAAATTGATCTACTTACTTGTCACCAATCCAAAAAGCATTTCAATGAAAATATTTTTATTTTATTTAATTACAAAATTGAATGGATATGCTTTAGACTCTTTAGCTATGGAAATAGATCAAAACAACACTGCAATCCAAATTCTCAGATCTTAAGAGTACCTTTGACTCAATTGATTCAAATAAGAACGGGACAATTGAATTAAATGAATTATCTCAAGAACTCAATAATAATCATGGTATTACGTAGAAAGAGTAAACAAATAATTATCATTTAATCTTAGCTAGGTCCAATCTATCTTTTAATACTTGAACATATCAAAAAATGGATAAATTACATTAGAAGAATTTGAAAAATAATGGACAAGTGCTGAATAATAAATTTAATAGGAACAAAATAGATAGTAATTCTAAAAATAGAAACAACAAGTCTAATCCTATATCTAAACAAATTAATAACTAAAATCTTCAGTCGTATAAAAGTCGACCTTATAAAAATCAGGATCTTCGTAATAGTTTTCAGATTTATTTAACAGTTATAAATCAAACAACTCCCCTACTAAATACATAAATATCTAAGGAGATTTTTCAATAAATTAGTTTAATACTCCACCACTTTTGGATAGAAGAAGTTCTCCATTAAAAGTTTTATCTCCTCCCAAACCAGAGCAATATCCAAAAACTAGATAAGAAGCTAAAGATGATAAATTGAGGGAAATGCAAAGACAAATATCTTATTTATTTAATTGCAAAAACGAATAGAGAAATTCGACTCCAAGATTAAAGTAGAATTTAGATACATTTATGAATACAATGAAATTAGGTGGTGGTGGAGGGAGGAGATCTAGTGGACATACTTTGAGATATGAAATGAAGACTTAGACAATTTCGCCTAAGTTATCTGATTAGATTTCATTATAAAATTATGCCTATTAATTTAATGACATGAAAATGCAATTTAAATAAACATACACTGGAAATAAAAGTAATAATTACATTAAGGGTAATACATTTTTTAGGAAATGAATAGTTCAAGAAATGAAGTTTAATAAATAATTTATAAATCATATGTAATTTCTATTTTAAAGCTTCTGATTTCAATCTATACCTGACATTTCTTTATGTTACATATGAAGCATTTAAGTCAAGTAATTTAAATCTCTTACTTACTGCTTAATTTTGATTTATTTAATAGCCTCTTATATATTATCTATAGCTATTTACAATTATTATTAGGGCTACTATTATTATGGAATAGAACTCTAATAATAGCCATTGTTATTAGTTCGATGTTAAGTGGTGGGTTGAGGAATCTCTATTTAAATTTTGCTATTGCTTGATTCATCCTGTTCTTCATCCATCATAGATTGTATGGCTTGGAAGTTTTAAATTTCTAAATGATATGAGATAAATGATTGAGGATACCTTTAGAAATGGGTTAGATGGGTTACACTTGTTGTCCATTATTATTGAGCAATTGAAAATAATTTGACTCACCTAAAGTTTTGATAAACCATTCGTGATGTAAGACCTCATATGCTGAAGGTCGTACTTATGGATTAATAGATAATACTGATTTTAAGAAAGAAAGACATAAATCTGATGCTTTTACTTGTGCGTAATCAATTTTTCCTTGGTAATTGAGTTGAACAACCTTATTCTATGAATGAGCAGCAAAGGGCTGTTTGCCTACTAAGAGAGTATGTAATATGATTCCTGCTGAATACACATCTACTTTGAAATCATACTTCTAATCCCTTAAGACTTCAGGTGCTACATAACCTGGAGTGCCACATCTCTGATACTGATATACTGACATCGGATTGTAGTAATCAGCAAGGCCAAAATCGCAGATACAAATTGTGTCTTGATTCTTGTATAAGATATTGTCTGGCTTAAGGAATAGAGAAGAAAGCATACTTTAATGTCTCGATGGATTATTTTATGATCATGTATGTATTGCAATACCATGAATAATTGCAACATGATTTATGCGCACTAATGTTCAGAATGTCTTTTTTTCTACTATTTCATTGAATCTAAAATTAGCGATAAAATTAAAAATACATTGCATCAATTCCATAACTATGCAAATAAACTCTTTGTCTTCATAAACCTCATAAATTTTTATTATACCAGGATGCTTAAGTTGCCTCATGATTTATATTTCCTTAGTTACGGAAACATTATCTACGTTTAAATTCTTTAAAGCCACCTTCTAGAATACCTTCAATGCATAATTTTGATTATTTTTCTTACTTGTTATCTTGTAAACCTAATAATATATCTCTGCAAATACATTTGCGAACTGTCCTTGACCAATTAGCTCGCCAATATCATAATCTAATCTAAAATTATTTTGTATGCATTTATTTTTTATCTATTCAAACCAAACCTTGATATTTTGAGGAGTTGATTTTAAGAAAACCTATTTGTGGTTCTTTTATAATAAAATAGTATTATCATTTAATAGAGAAATGGAAGTTGTTAAAAGTTCTATTTTTTTTAATTCTCCATTTTTTTTAAATCTAAACAATTCATATTAAGTCAAACAAAATTGCGTTGGCTTGTTTAGATATTGCAGTATACCTTTGTAGAGTATATCTTCCTAAAATTTCATATCTTAAATACTTCATTAAGCTTATTCTCACATTATTCCCATATTCCTTTGCCTTAAATATCAAAATAAGATGAAGAATCACTCATATAATAAATGAATAATTAATTTTATATTTTATTTTACTTCTCTTATATATAATTCAATCTCTTGGCTATTAAAATCTAGAATTCCAGTTTAACATTCTCTGCAATTTTATGACCCAGTCC
Source organism: Paramecium octaurelia (assembly GCA_905182995.1). NCBI lineage: Eukaryota > Ciliophora > Oligohymenophorea > Peniculida > Parameciidae > Paramecium > Paramecium octaurelia. The sequence goes on along the minus strand of CAJJDP010000024.1, from coordinate 282,852 downwards.
AAATCCTGGTGTGACGGTGGTACGACAACTATGTTATATCTGGTAAAAACATACACCGCACATCGTTTTTAGAAGGAGTAATATCGAAACAATCATTTCTCTTAAAATCGTACTGTACTTGTCCGTCACAAATTACTACTCCTTCTCCTCTTGAATTCGCATTCATCTTTATACTAATTTTCACATCCAATGGCAAAATCAAGGGCCGAAATGACAATGACAAGGGACAGATCGGTACTAAAGCGATGCAAGGGACTCTGTTTTAAATCAAAGGACCTCCAGCACTCAAACAATATGCTGTAGAACCAGTTGGAGTACTTATAATCAAGCCATCTATAATAACTCTTTGAAGTAATACCCCCTCTGGCTTGAGTGACAAATGTATCATTAACATAGATGTCTAGACACACTACGTGAATACTATTTCCTTTGGTTATGAAAAAGTCATTTAAAGCAGTGTAGACGTATTGACCATTCAGACTGCCTTAAATTCTCTTCTTCAACTCTATATTATATGGAGTTTGCAAGTTCTTCAGAACCTCATATTGATCCCTTAAGCTGTAAATACACATGAATCCTAGGGTTCCTTTACCAAATGTCACAAAGGGTGGAGTCGCGGTTTATTGGAACATCCTAGAAGCATGCCTACACTAGTTTTGGAGCTCTACAAAATTGTTCCATCCCCGCCGATGGTTACGACTAAATCAACAGGTTGATTATTATATTCATCATCTATTAAATATGAATGCTAAGGGAATTAATTTCGAATTTATTGCAGAATTGGAAGACAAGTATGGTCCTTCTTCTTACTCACTAATAGGACTGCTAATTTTTTTAATTATTAATTCATATTATTTATAAATATTCAATTAAGACAGGGTTTTATATATTTTCCATAAATGAAGATTCTTAATCAAAAAAGCTATCCGAATTACAATAAATATATTGTCATTATAATTATATATAATATTTGACTAATAATTTTAACATATTGATAAATTCTTAATGAATCCAATTAATAGAAGTTACTATCAACTAAATGCGTCAAACATCTTATCAACAAAGAGAGTTCCTAGTTTGACTCCACCTAAAAATTATCCAAGCAGTGTTTCAAAGGATAAAATGTATTAAATAATTTGATTTGTTAGAACTAAATAAGTTAAGGATAAGGCTATAAGTGGTAACAGCTAATAAAAAAGTGATGTTTACAATTTGCCGATGCAAAATGCTCTATTTTTATAATAATAAAATGCCATTTTATCTGCTAGAAAAGCAACAATAAATTTGAGTGACAGTTCAGACAAATTAAGGAAAACATCTCCAAACGAAAAGTAAATTATCTTTATTTTAAAAGATCTCCCATCAATCCCAGATTGTCTACTTTACAAAAAAATAAACAAATCAGCATCTCCTAATCACAATAAGCTATTGCATAGGTTTTGGCAAAAATGTAAGAGAATGATAATATATCTTACATGAATAAACAATGTATTTATACAAATAGAACTTAGTGTATCACAACCCTGAAATTGAATCTACTCAGAAGAGTACAATCAACAGCAGGGAATATACCAACAATTCCTCTAAACACAAAACCGAAGATTATTAAAAACTGTAAAGAGAGAATTTGATTCTCTAACGGAAGGTTTTTGAACTTGAACAGAAGGTAATCAATAGATTCATTAATTAAAGATCTCTGCTTTGGAATCAGTCAATTAATAATTGCTTACTTTAGTTAAATCGTGTGATTGTCATTAAACTTAATTAAGGGAATTAGAACTCACTATCTGCAATTTGAATTATCTCAAAGAAACAGTAAATCCCATTTAAATTTAAAATCTAACATCTCTAGACATGCAATCCAATACAGAATTTAAAAAGAAACTATCATATTCTTAAGATTATTCAGAAATTAAACCATAAAATTTATTTACTAATCATAATTCGACCAAAATGATTGAATAATTTATAGAATAACATTAACTAAATCAATCAGAATTGAATGTTTTTAAAGATTTGACCAAAAAAATGGAGGAGAAACAAGCACCCATACCATCTGTACTTAAAGCATTATCATTAGTTATTAATGTATGAACTTTTATATAATTGTTTTATTTCAAAATTAACAATTTAATATTAATAGCAATGTAAGTTATTTAATAAATGAAATTATTCTAATTGGTTCTATTATATTAGATCAAATTAAAATTCAAAAATTTTATGTTAAATTTTTCATCTTCTAAGATAGTATTCCCAATTGTCTATATTTAACATCGAATTTCTCCAACAACTCCTACATCAATCTTGGTTGAAGTGCCAACAATCCCAAAATCTACTCTGATGAGAATTACATAAATTACTCTAAAGAAATAGCATTTTTTATTCTATTATAATCAATTACATCTATTACATAGACTCTTCAGTTGTGTTTTAGTAATTTTTTTGTTATAAATCAATCATATTGACCATTATTTATTAAAGAGTATCATATAAAATATTTTAAATTTTCCTCTCTCTATTTGGATTACTTGAGTGCTCAGTAATTGATTGACTCATTGAAGTGCTGAAATCAAAATAAATTGAATTTGCATATCCATTGTTGCTTGTAATTTTCTATTTATTTTTGAACTACTTTAAAGAAAGATTCGCACAATAAACAAGTAAATTTCTTATGGAACTGTATTAATTTTATTTCTTTTTCATCTCTTGTCTTTGTTCAATAATTCTTCTCCTCAAAATATTTATTTATTTATATATTTCAATAATGTCATTAACAGGCTAAATAAATAAAATGTTAAATTGGTGTTACTTATTATTATCCCCTAAAAGTAGCTTTCTGAAGAACCTCTAATAATCTACTTTTAGAGTGCATTTTCAGTTTAATAGGAGGTAATTATGATAAACTCAAACGGTTAGTCTGTGTATCCTAATTAGTTATAAATAGATTGATATTGCTTCGATTACTACTGATATCGAGACTTTGTAATTGAATTCTTTGCTACTCAATAAATTTCTATAAATACTGTTCTAGATGTAGATTAAGTGTAATTAGATTTATAGTTTAGAATTTACTATTAGATTTGCCAACAATCCCTTACGCAATCTCTGATTTCCAGTCGCTTATTTTAAACTTGTTCTTTTAGTTCTTTGATAGTAAATTAGTTTAATTGCAATTCTTGTGTTAATTGTTAAGTCTAATAAATAATAGGTGCAGTACTTTTTTGATCAATGCTAATCGGTATTGATCTACCTTGGATAATTCACTAATGATTTATTTAATTTATGGATGATTTTCAAGACTAAACAATAGAATATAATATTTATTACTCGTTTTGCTATCTCAGTTTTTCTTCTAATTTGATGATTTGCAACTTAGTTTTTTCAAGTTAATTAAGCAAATGAAAATATCTTTGATTTAGTCTTTATTCCTATGATTATGTAATATTTACATACTTCCATTTAAATGGCAATCAAAGTTTTATCATTCACTTAATCAATATAATTTTACACTTCGCCATGTTGATGTTAAACACTATCCATGGCATCATTCCTCCTTAAAAGAAGAATAAATAGAGAGATTGATACTTCTTATCTAATTCAGAGAATATCTTTGGAGGTGAGAAAATCTTGGAACTTTTACTATCATATAACATAAAATTTAATTTATATATTGAATGTTTGAATCAAGCAACAACTTAAGTTAATACTCCTTCCCTCCATAATCCCTTAATAGTTTAGCCATTCACAGCAGAAAATACACCTTCACCATCGATCATACCGTCTTAAAATTGGCCTTCAAACATCTCTCCATTTGTAAGTTATAATTTTCCAAAACCATTCATTTTGCCTTCAAAGAAATCACCTAATTCATAATTGCTATTAGATTACCTTCATATCCAAGCCATCCATTTTCAATCACACTTAAATCTTAATAATCAAAAGGACCATCAATCTATTCAGCTTGAACATTGATCAACTTGCCTTAGCCATGATATTGATTGTCCTTCCATTGACCATCATAAACTGGATTATCGTCTTAATCAGTTAAAACACCATAACCTTCTCTAGTGGCTGGTTCATAACCCTAGCCTCTATAGATATAGCCGTCCTCATATTAGAGGGCTAATTCCTATAACTAGTTATCATTAACTTAAGGTTGATTAGTTTGTTACTCTTGTTTTGGTTATGGATTTGATTATTGTTGTTATTAAGGTTGTTTTGTTGATGGGTTTTAATATTTTTACACAAGATCTCTTGTTCTATCAATGGCATCTTAGAATTTCTTTTCCAAGTCATCATCCTTCTAAGATTATTATGGTTACTTATATTGTTAAGGAGGTTTATTGACTTATTATTATTGTTATGGAATTTATTAGTTTTGCTACTCGGGTCTATGTTAGGAAGGATGTGATTAAGGTTTTGATTAACTTGGTAAATATTATTATTAATAAGGCTATTTTGGAGGCTAAGCAACCTTATTCTAATTTTACTACACTGGTTATTAGTATTGGGGTTACTATTGCTGTGGCTACTACTTCTATACTTATTACTATTATGGCTAATAAGGATATTGAGCTGTTCCTCTTTATTAAGGTGGAATTTATTATTATGGTGCTTGGGGTTTTGGAACGACCTGTTATTATTACTTATAAACTTAAGGGGGATAATTGGGGGTGATTCTTGGATTTTGTTAATGGGTTGGGTATGATTATTGTAAAGCTGACTAAGGTTTTACTGGGCTTTGGCCATAATTAGTGGGTGGGATTTGATTTTGAATTTAATATTATGGATAATAAGGTTATTGAGGAGGTCTCACTCCAACAGGTTATGGGCGGTAAACCTATAATGATATTTGAAAAAATTACTGGGGGTGGAAGAGAATATGGGGCTTATCTCTATTGGGGAATGGGATTTTGGTAATATAATTAAGGGGGTAAGGGGCGTTGTGGAGAGCAAAATCCATAAGGGTAACTCATAAATTTGAAATTTAATTTTGAAAAACAATATTCTATAATTTTAATCAAAATCACTATTATAGTTTATTTCTCCACCATTTTGCTTAAATAATCTAACCATTCTTTTTGATATATCTTCCAGGGCCATTTATTAAGTCTTACAGGAAGTTGCCTTCAAATCGATCGCCATTGGATAAATACAAGGTGCCTTAACCCTCCTTATTGTCTTAATTGAATTAACCGATATATCTTGTCCAGTAACTTAATTAATATTAAATGTATTTACTCCCCAATTCTATCAAAATCCCCAAAATCGAAATCCCCATAGAGTGCTTAAGGTTCTTCATTGTACAAGGTGCCACTGCCCTGAAATTTATCGTTCAACCACTCTCCCTCATAAGCTGGTTTACCAGAAGCATAAAATAAAGTGCCTAATGGATGTTACTTTGAATGTGCTACCTTAACCATGCATTTTATTTTCAAACCACTAGCCCTCGTAAACTCCACCATTATCTTAATAGAAGAAGGTCCCTTGTCCGTGTCTCATTCCATTCAATTTCTGTCCTTCATATCTTGATCCATTGGGATAGGATTCAGAAACAGTTTCAACTCTTTTAGATTCCATAGTCCTTTTCAAATCACTTTGATAGTTTGAAAACTTTTGCTGATTACTCATTTGTTTATCGTAAAGGTAATCGTATTTAGAAGCAGGTTCAAGATTTTATTGATTCTTAAAAGAGGATTCCATTTTGTAGGATTCATATGAGACTGGCATATTGGATTTAGATTGTAAAAACTGATCATATTAATGGGAATTGGAGAAGGAAGTGATTGGCATCAAGATATCATGCTATTGTATATTCGAGCGATTCAGTAATTCCTCAGCTCCTATTTAGTTACCAATATTGGTGTCAACCTGAGATGGTTCTGCAGGCTATTCTGATAAAGGTAACTAAATTAAGTGATAATACTACAATTTTTAAATGATCACATATATCGGGTCTCAAGTCTTTTAGACCATTTCTTTATATGTACATTGATTAGTTGGATTAGACTGATTGCTATGATTGCCTTAATTGAATTGATCTTTGGACTTGAACTTGAGAATTATGTACTGAATTTTATTATTATTATATAAATTTAGCACTTTGCTCGGGATTAACAAATATTTATGGTGGTTATGAGGCTTATAATTGATACTGTTATTAAGGGATTGCAAAACTCTCCACAGCTTATTCATAGGCTTCAACTTAATTAATTTGTGTCTTTTTGGTTTAGATCACTTCCTCTTCTTGTTCTTCTATGTGTGCTTTCGGAGAAGCTGGAGGTGACATAGACTGCATTTCTGATCTTAAGTTTAGAAAATCTGGTCTCTAGTCCTCATTGAGTAAAAGCATAGTTCTCAACACTTGAATATATTGGGAGGAGAACTTCGATTCTAGAATTAATAATCTCCTTTAAACTTATTAATGATTCACTCTCATCTTTTGCAAATCATAACAATCTTCGCAATTATGAGCACTTGATAAATGCAACATAATCATCCCCAAAGAATAAACGTCGCTTTTGTAAGGATTGTGTTAGGGTTACATATCATCATTAAGAGATTGTATGAGTTTGGGACTTAAGTAATTCAAATTGATTTATTTGGTTTCATCTTGCATCAACTATTGATAAGTAGTCAGAACTCCACTCAAAGTTGGATCCAGAATCTTGACATATGGAAACTAATCCAAATAAGATATTGAGTCCAACCGTAAACCTTGATGAGTGATCTTCTAAGATTCCAGTATGCAACAACCTTCTATACATCCTATTAGAATAGTCCATAGTTCTGATTCTTGAAATTCTTGCTTCTTAGCCAATCTTTATTCCAAGACATCGCACAAGGTTCTTGGTATGTACTCCATTAAAATGAAGATCTTAAAAAATTGACCACAAAATTGATTTTCTTCGTGATAAAACAACTCTATATATTATACTGCTAATTTAAGTACTCGTGATATTGATCAAATTATCATATGTGTTGCATTCCTTTTTTTCAAGCAGAATTTTTAATGTCTAATATTTTTCCTCATCTGTTAAATTGATTTCCTTCTAAAATACTTCTTATTTAGTTTGCTTCTACTTTACAACCCTTCCTTCTCCATAACGAGCATCGTCCTTCATATTCCTTACAACAACATAATTTGAATGCATAGCCTTAATACTTGCATTGCTATCTGCATTACCCATTTTCAAAAATTAATATTAAATATAAATAATCCAGTATGAAAAACAAAAGTAATCCTACTTTTACTTAAATAAAAATTATAATTCACTCTAGAATACCATCCCTCACTTCCATCACCTGTATATCACAAATTCCATTATGATACCAAATCATTTTTGAATGAATTGAGCATGTTCAACTTGAATGTATCAAACCATATCCTCATTTAATACTTATAGTTCTTATTGATAATCTATAACTAATTTTAGGCCGAACTGAGTCGATTTAAAATGAGCTATCATGCTCATAAATTTTCTTATATTTAGTATATTGTTCTATGAGTTTCAAATACTTTTTTTATTTGATCCTACTAACACTTCATATTTTAAAAGGCTATTTATTAAGTATCTCAAAGGTTTCAGAATTATGATAATTGTTCTCTGGAATCTAAAATATTCTACAATCCCTTAGGTTTTTAGTTTAACATAAAATATCTTAGGATCAACAAATGTTTTAATTGAATTAATCTAAAAATTTTTAAATTTGTTAATTATATATTTTACTGTGTTGTGAATTTGGTTCTGATTTCCTTTTTCTTTTTGAATTAGGCTATTTTACAAAAATTGAATATTAATTATTTCAAATGATCATTACTTAACAATTTATTTAGAATATAAATTTTCTTAATTAATCATGAAATTTCTTTTTTGTTAATATTTGATAATTATTTTCTCTATTGATACCTTTCAATTGGAATAAATCTTATTTGATTTTTAGCCTCTAGAATATTCTAAGAGATCATCAAAGTTTAAAAAAATATATAACACATCATTATAAAAAAATGTAAAATAATTTCAGAACAAAAAATGTTGCTTCATTTAACAATATCTTTCTGGATTATATTACTTATCTTCATCCATTAAAACTGATTTGGATTTGGATTAATAGGTGCCTATACAATAGCAGCTATATTGTTTCTCTTGTCAAATTCCATCCATGTTGAACAAGCAACAAAGCGTTTTAAAAGCTATTGCAGAATCACCAAATAATCTAAGATAATAATCAACTAGGGATTGCTGCAATCTTTATTCAAGTAATCATTAATCAAATGTATGGCTGCATAGATATATTCTCTCATTTATTCGAAAATGTTCTCCAAGACCCAATTATTATTAAATAATGACATAAATCTAGGATCCTCCTTATATTAATCTGGCATTTAGAGAATGGTTTATCGTACATTCAATAATCTGACTTAACATTCAGGTAAGCAAGGATTAGAGTGTGAAAACTAAATTATATGATTAAGAATATACTATTTGAATGCAACATTACAATAGGCAGAATTATATTTTGAGTTACAAAAACATGCATTCGGATCTTGTATACATTTTACCTAAACTGAATTATTCAAAATATTAAGTATTGATGAAGAGCTTTGCAATTTTGTACATTAAATTGCCAAACTATTAACTATATTGGTTTTGTTGATTAGGTTCTACATTACTACGTTGGGAATCATCTTATAATGTAGTATTTCTCTCTCTTTAAACTGATGGAAATCTCATTGGTAGATAAGAAGACTCTTGAGTTTTCTTTATTGCATTCACTGGTTGCTGATTTTCTCTACTGGAATGGGGAGAGGGATTTGAAAAATGCAAATATTGTTATTATGGAATCAATTGTTTCTGTATAGGAAGTTGAGATAATTGTTGACTAGTATTAACTTAGATTGGATATTATTGAATTTTGAATTGTTGTTAATATTAAATGGGTAATATTGATTTCTATTATTGTGATTATTATTATTATTGTTATTGTTATTAAACTATTTAAATTGGAGTAACACTTCGCACATGTTGTGATTATTAAGCAATATATTTTTAGCTTGTTACCATTCTTTGTTATGTTCTCTGTCTCAAATAATCCAAACATTATTCAACTGACCATCTCAATTATTTATCGCATTGAAGCATATTCTGTATCAGAATATCCAAAAAGCGAGAGCATTAAAATGGATAATAAAGTAATCCATTCTATTAATAAACTCTAAGTTTTTAAACTAGTTCTGGCTCTGTTTGCGATCTAAATGGCTATTATCCAAATACCATTTCATACAAAACTACTCCAGCTGACCATAAATCACTCTTAAAACTGTAGTGATTATTCAACAGAGTTTCTGGAGCCATATACATAGGAGTGCCTACATTATAATTTTGTATTTCAACTCCATTTTAAACATTTTTACATAATGCAAATCCAAAATCTGCCAATTTTGGAATCCCATTGCTCATAAAGATATTTGCGGGTTTAATGTCCCTATGAATTATATCTTATATTCTTATGATTAATAGTTACAATTATTTTTGCAATGCTAAAGACCATTCAATACATGAGTGATTAAATCAATTGCTAAATCTTCAGTAATTTGATGCTTCCTAATAAACTATTATAAGTCGCCTATGATTAAATAGGCAGTTTATACCTTGATTGCAATACTCAGTAATTATGTAAACAAGTTAATTATTTTGAAATACATCATAAAATTTCAGAATGTTTTACTACTTGGGTATGATTTTCAGAATCCCAATCTCATTTTTCATCATCTGCATCATCACTTAATCTCTCATTCGTGAACAGTCGATTTGCTTAACTCAATATATTCTTACTTTGATAGCTACTTTCTCCTTAGTATATATTTCAAATCCCAAAAACACTTCACTGAATTATCCTCCTCCAATGTTTCTTTCCTCATATATGTAGTTATTTAATTGTTTCTGCAACATTTCCATTCCGTCTCTTTCAAAATGAATTTTAATTTTATATAAATTACTAAAAATACATCTTATTAAACAATTAACATTATTAACTATTTCATCATACATAAATATTATTTTTGGGTTCTATTTCTGTACAAATTGTTAAAATATTGACAACAACACATAACATAATTAATATAATATTTGAATCAATAAACAATTTCCTAAATTAATTTTCTTCATACATGACATACTATGTCATTTTCATTATAAATTATATAATTAGAAGAATGCTTTTAGTATATTAATAAAATACGACAAGAGCCTCAATTCTAATATGGTTGAATTTGAAATTATAATAATTCCTTCCTAGATTCACATGTAAAGTATAGAGATAGAGACACTCTCTATTCCTCATTAATCTTACAATAAGTAACTAAATTCAATATGGAACTTTGAAATAATTACCCTTTCATCTTCTTATTCATTTATATTAAATTATACACACTCATACAATTTAAAATAATTAGGAATGAAATAAAATATTCATATTAATAATGTAAATTCTAAACTCATAACTTTGGTTTTTAGGCAGCCTATTATTCCAACCTCTCTAGATTTTCTTAAACCTTGTTGAATAGGTCAGCATTTCCAGTGGGGTATTCATTCTTTCCACCGAAATCATTGATCTTAGCCCAATTCTTTTGAACTTCGCTAATTTTAACAGGCAAGTCCAAGGAGACACCTTCAGTTCTTTACCATCTGACTCTAGAGAAGAATCCTCCAGAACATTCATAAATTCCACCATTATAGTCTTTGTTTGTTTCATGAGTTAAAACAGCCACTTAAAAATATTATTAAATAGATACATATTGGGGTGAGATTATTTGGGTCGATTCCAGTCAACACATCAGGTGGCATAATTGTTTCTGTCATTCTAGATGCTCCAACTGGGACCAACACGTTACATAATATGTTTCTTCTCTCTCCTTCCTTGGCCAATGTCAATGTGAGTCCAACTATTCCTGCTTTTGCAGCTGCATAATTAGTTTGACCCAAAGTTCCATACAAACCAGATCCACTGGATGTATTAATTATTCTGCCAAATCCTTGATCTCTCATGATTGGCCAAGCAGCCTTGCATACAGAATAGGTTCCGTATAAATGAGTCTTAAATCATATAAATTCTTGTTTACTTTGACAACGATATCCCAATCTTCTTCAGTCAACTTTGCCAATATCTTGTCTCTCAAGATGCCGGCATTATTGATAAGAACATCAAGTCTTCCAAATTCTTTTATAGCATGTGCAATGATTTTATCACCATTTAACACAGAGTCATAGTTGGCCACTGCTATTCCTCCCTTGCTCTTTATTGTTGCCACAACCTAAATATAGAATATTATGATTACTTCATCAGCAAATTTAGGATTTGTGTTCTTTCCATCCAAATCACAGCCATTATCATTGACTAACACTTTGGCTCCAACAGACCCATAAAACAAGGCATAGGCCTTTCCAAGGCCTCTTCCTGCTCCTGTTATGACAACAACTTTATTATCAAATCTCAAATCAGACATTTTAATTATTTGGATATATATGTGAGTATTATTTAAATTAAAATTTCAATTAAATATATTGCATATCATTCATTCACCCCCTAAATTCCTATAATTAACTCTATTTTTGTTATTTCTAGTTCTTGGCCTACTATTCATTTATTAATCAGAATTCTAAAAATGATTGGATGATATATATTTACTTTCTCTTCTTATATTAATTACAATTATTATTATTATTATTATTATTATTACTATTATTATTACTATTATTATAATTATTATTGTGGGATTAAAATTTATTTTATGATTGGAGAATCTTATTAATTCTATTTCTTAATGTTCTTCTTGCCAGAATTCCTCAGAAAATCGAGATCTGACTTAATTTCATCATCATATAGATTCAATCGAAATGCTATTAAAAATTATTAAATTTATAAATTTACTGAATTAAACTTTGTTATCTTTAGTGGCTACAAAATTTATATTCTTCTCCCTTGTTCTAGCATCCTCGCATTCCATAATTGTTCTTTATTTTGGCTGATATTCTTCTACCGTCTTCTCCTGTTTCTTCTATTACTGAAACTATTATTATTGTTATTGTTTTTTAATTTTAGAACAATTTAAACAATAATAAACTTTATTCTCAGTCTCCTCTTTGATATTCTAATTCCTACATTTAGCTTCACAATTTAGATGATTCTATCAATATCTCTAGACACATACCCATTTCTCACATTCATCACATTGTATCCATTCCTATTCATCATGATCGTACGACCCATTCGAATAGACCTAAAATCTGAGAAATTCTTTCAATACCTATTCACAAAAATCACAAAAATTTCCTCGATTGTACATCCTCAAACATTTCTCACAGAATTGGAGGGTTTCACCCTTCTTTGACTTCGTCTTGCGATCTCCCTTGTTGTTGCATTTCGAATTCTGACATTTCTAAATTTAAGGGGGGTCATCATCTTCAACAGTAATCGGATTTTGCAAAGTATTTGTTTTCTTTTGATTCGCCATTCCTAATGGGCAGAAAAACTAATTCTAATTGAAGGCATTTATGGCATTGCTGTTCATCTAAAGGCTTTTCTATAAAATTTTCATATAATCAATCGAATTAATTGCACCTCCCAAACCTAAGCAAATATAAGCCAATTCAAATAACTATAAGGTCACAATATTATAATTGATGTAGAATTGATGATATCTTACCACGATTAAAATTGAACAGATCCTGTGCTTATGAGGTTCTAAAAAGATTGTCCTAAAACTATTGAAAGATGCCAGGGAATTGTAAGGTTTTCATGTTGCTGCTCAAAAGATTGGTGAAAAATTGTTGCTATCTAAAATAGGTAATTAATTGCCAAATATATGATTTGAGCATATGAAGTAATATGATATCGAGAATATGAAGATAGAAGTTTACCTCAACTGTTGCTAACACTCTTCAAGTTGGGCTGGAGTTAGTTGCTGCAATAAGGAATTTTGGTTGTTCAATCCAGAGTTCATATTATTTTAATGATAGTTTAAATTAAATTGGTCGACCCTATTTAATCATAATTTAAGCACTAAGAACTGTCTTATTTATAATTATATAAAATCACATAAAAAACATCCAGAAAAATAAAATTCTCTTCTTTTTTCTTTTTAAAAATACTATTATTATAATTATTTTATTAATTACATTTCAATCTTTTTGTGTAATTAAGAAAATTAATAAAAATAATCACTGCTAATTTTATGAAATCCAAATATTTTTAAAGTAAAGCCATTTATTAAGAACAAAGTCTCAAAATTTTAAATAGAATACATTACGAAATTAAAATGCCATAACTAACTTAATAACTTCTCACTTCCGTACAACTTTTAAATAGAGAAAGAGCCAAAATAAATTTGAAATGATGTAAAATATTTAACTGAAATATGGAATTTTTCTCAGATACTTAATCCTATGAAGTAATGTTAAATGAATATTGAATTTTAAATAATAAATATTATTGATAAATTTTGTTAATATGTCTAATAGTTATTACGATTGGTTGGTGAAAGTAATTGTGTTAGGAGACTCAGGAGTAGGAAAGACCAACATCCTTACTCAATATTGTGATCAAAAGTTTTCATAAAATTATATGGCAACAATAGGTGTTGATTTTAAGATAAAAACAATCACTGTACAAATGATAAATATGTTAACAAGGTTGAAGATAAGAAAATCAAATTATAGATTTGGGACACAGCAGGATAGGAGAGGTTTAGGAACATTACACAAACATATTATAAGGGGGCATTTGGAATAATTTTTGTTTATTCCATAGTCGATAGAAACTCATTCAATAATGTCGAAACTTGGATCAAATCTATAACAGAAAATACGACTGATGAAGTGTAATATGCAATAATAATCCCTTAAGTTGTTCAATCTTAGTCGGAAATAAAATGGATTCTCATGATAGAAGAGTTCAATCATCGGAAGGTTAAGCACTAGCAACAAAGTATAAAATGCCATTCATAGAGACCAGTGCATTAGAAAATAAAAATATATGTAAATAAAAAATAACAATTAAATTTAGAAAACATTTTCGATATACTAGGTCTTAATTTGAAAAAAAGATTGGAAAATGAGAGTCAGAAGCCATAAGTTAATCCTGAAGCCCGATCCAGCTAATTCAAAATCAAATAGGACACTCCTTAGCCACAGCCAGCACCATCTTCTTGCAATTGCTGAAAATGGTTTTTTTACAATTTATTAATATGTAAAGTTTATTCAAAAAAAATAAAGGCATTAATTATATTTAGAATCAATCTTGTTTTATTAAGACAAAATATATTATAAATAACTCATTTTTAGTTGACAACAGCAAAAGAGTGACTTCCTCCACATGCAATCTTTACAACATTTTCCATAACTAATAAAGGAGAGTATCTACTACTATTAGGGGATTCAGTCTCTGAACCCCTACCTAATTAACCTTCTTTTCCTCTTCCGTGCATGTAGAGTTTATTATTACTAACGATGCCTACATGAGCTTATCCACATGAGACCTTATCAATATTTTGATCAAATTATATTTTATGAGGTGTGGGTATATCTTATTTGCTTGGTGTTCCCAATTAGCCGTCTCCTCCAAAACCCCAAGTATATAATACTCCATCTGTACTCAAAGCCCCAATGAATTATTCTCCACAGGAAAATTGTTTAATCTTTGGCAATCCCTTAATTTGTTATGGTGTTTAAATTACTGAAGGACTTGGAGTTCCTAATTATCCGAAGTAATTACTACCCCATGCGAACAGACTAATTAATATTCATACATACTTTCCATCTGAATCAAGTGCAACACTAAAATCAGTACCACTATCAATTTATACTATATTTTTTAAATTAGGAATTTGTTTAAAAGTAGGTTCATCAACATTTTTTGTTTGAAAGCCTAAAATACCTTTTTTATTCAATCCCACCGAATAAACATTGCCATCTTCTGAAAGTATTATAGTAAATTGATCCCCTAAGGCTACTTGTTGTACTTTAAAATTTAATTATACTAATTCTGGTAATTTAGCAGATCCCAAATTCTTTTAATATTCGTATTTTTCTCTAGACGGCAATTTGGCTGAGTTGTCAAATGAATGACCAAGTTTGCCATGATCAAAATTACCCCATGTATACAATTGTCCGTCAGTGGTTATTGCAGCCATATGATAATTACCGCATGCAACATATTTGAAATTAAGATGTTTTAAACATTCGACAAGTGCAGGAACATTTATATTTTCCACTTATCCATTTCCTAAGAGTCCAAACTTTGATCTTCCCCATGTATACAATTTTCCAGATTTATCAATTGCTGCAGAAACACTTGATTTACATGCTACAAATAAAACATCCTATATAGGGACCAGCTGAGGAGAATATTATGATATCGAATTTCCTATGCCTAGTTATCCAAAATTATTCCATCCCTGAGTATAATGTATTAGATTACCCATGCATATAATTATTCTTAAGAAAATACAAAGCTAGAAGTAAACGTGATAGATGATCCAATGAATGCAATCTTGAGACAGTTTTAAAAGGCTCTCCTCCACATTTAATAATTATATATATATATATAATATGGGAAACTTAGTGTTATTTTTGTGTATATTTTAATGAAAATAATTTACTATCATTAGAAGATTGCCCTTTGTTCTGCCGTGTATTAAGATTCCATTCTTAGATTTAGGCTCTTAAACACATATTCAATAGAGTCAACCAACTCATCAATCATTTCCTCGGTGTGTAATGGAGTCGGAGATATACGTAAAATCTCTTATCTAAAATAACATAGTAATATGATATTACCCTCTTGGCACTGTAGGATAGTTGATAGGTTGTATGTAGATGTTGTATTCGTTAAGTAGTTTTTCAGAGGCTTCCTTGCATAAAATAGGATCTCCTATAAAAACTGGGACGATGTGGGATGCACTGTTGAGAGCAGGGATCCCCTTACTCTTCAACTTAGCTTTAATAAGAGATGCAACATATTGATGTCTTTCTCTGATTTCAGGATGTGTTTTAAGATATTTGACAGACTCCAAACAAGCTGCTGCTATAATTGGAGACATGGATGTTGAGAAAATGAAATTACTGGCAGTACTTCTGACAGCATCTACAATTTCTGAGTTGGCTGATACGTAACCTCCAGAGCATCCAAATGCTTTGCCCAAGGTTCCAGTGACTATATCGATTTCTTATTGTAATCCAAGTTTTTCAGTTACACCTGCCCCTCTATCGCCATACATTCCTACAGCATGGACTTCGTCAATGAGAGTAAGAGCATTGTATTTCTTTGCTAAGTTAATGAACTCTTGGATTGGTGCAACAGTTCCATTCATAGAATAAACAGATTCGAATACTATGACTTTGTTTTATTAAATGTCTAATTTTATACAATATAAAAATACCTAATTATTTTAATTTCTCTTCCAAATCTTTATAATCATTATGTTTAAAAATGACTCTATCTCTTTTGGTGGCCCTCATTCCTTCGATTAGAGATGCGTGATTCTTGGCATCACTCAAAAATGTCACATCCTTTAAAACTTTGCCGAGTGTATCCAAGGTGGCCATATTGGCAACATACCCGCTGTTCATAACCAAAGCGCTGTCTTTCCTGTGCAAGTCAGCTAGTTCTCTTTCCAACTCGACATGGTATATGCTTGTGCCTCCAATGTTACGGGTTCCACCTGCTCCTATTCCAGTGAGATCGATTGCATTTTTGGTTGCCTATGTTACCATCGGATTTTGAGACATTCCTACTGTTAACTCATTACTCTTACCCAAGTAATCGTTGCTGCACCACAAGGTTATTGCTTGGTCCCCGGAGGGAGTCTTATTGATGGCTCTAGGAAATTCGCCATTTGTTCGTAATAAACTCTTGAATTCCCGATATCGTCCCTCGTCTTTAATCTACTGAATCACTCCCTTGAATTGGTTACTATAAAACTAGCTATGGTCAATGGGACACTTCTTTGTCTCAGATCTAGAATAGTAATATTGTCTACTTCATTTCCTTGTAATGGAGATATGGGCAAAATTTAGTGTATTTGGTTATGGCCTGTTCTGATGTCATATTTATATTGAATGTCTTTAAGAATGGACATTTAGTATGCTACAAAGTTTTCTGGTGCAAATTAATACCAACTCTCATATATAAATTTAGTTAAAATGTGTATCCAATATTAATCAAGAACCCAGCATTTATACACACATATTGCATCATTATTCATATTATATCGTTTTTATATTATTATTAAAATTCATGTAAAACTCATAAAGCGAATTGGGGCAACCTGATCCCTGGTCATTGTATTTGCCGTACGACAACAAATACGAACTCCAAGGATGTTGCTTCAAGACTCGACCTCATTGGAGAGACATGAAAGGTATCAAAGCATTAACAACAAGATAGAACTATCATTACAAATATTTAAGATCACGAATTACCAGATAACACGATCAGAACCTGCAAATACACTCTATGGACATTTCTTCCTTTGAACTTAATGGAATAATTTTCAAAGATGGCAAATATCTATTTTTTGATCGTCGGATATTTGGAAACTATAGATTTAGTATCGATTACTGATGGGTAACCTGTTATCTGGTTTCCTTTGTTTGTAGTCATTGCAATATCAGCATTTAAAGACTTTTTAGAAGATCATAAGAGATAGCTTTCTGATCGAGATGAGAACAATAGGTATTCAATGTTATGATTCAATTCAAGAATAGCCTTAGTGTTGACACCTTACGGGTTGGTTGAAAAGAAATGGTAGCAAATATTGGTAGGAGACATCATCAGAATAGAATAAGGCGAATATTTCCCTGCTGATGTGATAGTCATCAAAACTAGTGAAAAAGGGTCTTGTTTCATTGAAACCAAAAATCTAGATGGAGAAACCAACCTTAAAATCAAAAAATAGCATAAAGGACTTTAATTCACCAGGAATTTAAATGATTATCTATTACAAAAAGAGCACATTCTAGTCCACTATGATAAACCCAACCCTTATCTATATAAATTCAATGGTACAATCACGATGCCTCCTGATCACAATAGCGATGGAGATTAGTCAAGAGATTCAATTATTAATTACGATGCCTAACATAGAAAAGTCCATTAATTGGATGAAGTCAACTTTATTCTTAGAGGGTGTTCACTGAGGAACACTCATTGGATATATGGTTTGGTTGTCTATACAGGATTTGACACTAAGATCATGTTAAATTCCACCAAGGCCAGACCTAAGTCAAGCACCTTAGAATCACAGATGAATTTCTTTATTATTCTAGTATTTTTTATGTAAATTAACATGAGATTAAAATAGATAATTAGTAATCTGCTTGTTCTCAGCTTAATATTCAGTGTTTTGGTAATTAGATAATTTTATGGACATTCCCTATTTGGAATTGGACGAGAATGATCTTTAAACTAACATAGTTTTTAGAACAATGGAAAGATGGGGAACTTGGTTATTGATTTATACTAATTTTGTTCCAATATCTTTGTTAGTGACTCTAGAAATGGTATGAAAATAATTTGGTATCTAGTGTAGGTTAAATATTTACAAGGTATGATGATAGAAAATGATAATTAGTGTAAGTCATAAAATCATAGAACCGAAGTGCAAACTTCAAATCTAAATGAAGAATTGGGTAATGTCAAATATATGTTCACTGATAAAACGGGAACTATTACAAAGAATTTGATGGAGTTCAAAACCATATCAATACATGGGAAATCATACGGGAATGTTAGTAATAGAAGTTAAATTTTAAACAGTGATGACATAACACACATGCCTTAAGTGACCAATGTGGACTTTAGAGACAAACAACTATTCAATGATTTAAATTAGAATGACGACCACTCTAGAAGAATAGTAGAATATTTTATGCATCTTGCTTTATGTCATACAATATTAGTGGAATACGAGTAAGGCAAAATTAAGTATAATGCATCTTCACCAGATGAACTAGCCTTACTTATGGGAGCAAAGTTTTGTGGATTTGAGTATGTAGGGTTGGATGATGGAATGATGATTGTCAAGTATAAAGATTAGTTGTTAAAATATAAGTTATTATAAGTGTTGGAGTTTAGTTCAGCAAGAAAGAGGATGTCTGTTATCGTTTAAGATTAGAATGATCAAATTATGTTACTATGTAAGGGAGCTGATTCAATGATAATCAATTTGCTCGATAAATCGAATAGATAAAATTAGGAGTTATTGTCAATCACAGAGTAACATTTAGAGTAATATGCTGAAAAGGGATTGAGGACTCTACTGTTGGCATAAAAAGAGTTGAGCAAATAGCAATATGACGAATGGATTAATAAATATCTCTAGGCAGGTTTAACGACTATTAATAGGGAAGAATAGTTGCTAAGTTTATAAGATCAAATAGAAACTAATCTTGTTTTGATTGGAGGAACTGGAATTGAAGACAAGTTATAAGATGATGTTGGTAGTACCATGTAGAAAATATTGAATGCAGGCATTAAGATATGGGTATTAACAGGAGATAAATTAGAAACTGCTATAAATATAAGTTATGCTTGTAATTTGTTGAATGATTCTCAATAAAAAATTGTGATTTAATCAGATGATTAATTTGAAGCCTAGTTTAAAATAAACTCAGGTTTAGATTTATTAAAAACTCAATTCTAAAACCATTCAACTGCTTTAATTATTTCTGGTGACTCTTTAATCCATTTAGATGAAAAGTATCTCATTAAACTCATAGAGTTGGCTAAATAATGTCATACTGTTATAGCTTGCAGAGTATCCCCCAAATAAAAGTAAGAATTAGTGCAATTAGTGAAGGATAACATATACAATATAGTGACTATGGCTGTAGGAGATGGAGCAAATGATGTAAATATGATAACAGCAGCCAACATAGGAATAGGAATCAAAGGAGTTGAAGGTAATTAAGCAGCAAGGGCAGCAGATTACTCAATTGGAGAATTCAGAATATTACAATAACTACTACTCTATCATGGAAGAGAATGTTATAGAAGAAACCAGGTTCTGGTTGGATACAACTTTTACAAAAATCTCCTCATTGTATTACCACACTTTTGGTTCTCATTTTACAATGGATTTTCACCTCTTAATTTATATGATCCGTGGCTTTATCAATTTTATAATATGTTCTATACAAGTGTGCCCATAATGGTGTATGCAATCTTGGATTAACAATATTCATCTAAATTTCTATTAAAAAGTATACACATTATATATATCCTTAGATCCATAACTATATCAAACTAATAATAAAGTGACTCTGCTCACTTTCTTTTTCTGGTTTTGCTCTGGTGGAATACAATCAGCCATTGTTATTTATGCAGTATTTCCATCAATGGAGTAAACAAGCATAGACAAAGAAGGAAGAATCCTCTTTCTTTCCTCAGTAGGCATGGCAGTATTCTGCTATGCAATTATAATAGTGAATCTGAAGGTCTTTGTCTTCTCTTATATGAATTCCATAGGGTCTATGCTATTTATATTTGGCTCTATAATTCTGTATTTGCTAACCTACATGGTTTTGTCTTAATTCACAGACAGATTAGATGTTTCGCACACATTCATACACTTATTTTCTAATATCTAATTTTACTTCATTTTGAGTGGAATACTTGTTTTAACTATTCTGTTCGATCTAGCATTATCAAGATGGTCAATATTCTCGGAATAATAACTATTTGAAATCCATAGAGTAAGGGATGCTTAAGAGCCAGCTTCATCAGAAAAGTCAAGATTTGGAAGCACTCCACCTTCATCATTGATGCCTCCTGATAAATTTGAGAACTTATTCTAAGAAGAAGAGGAAGTCTATGATGATACATCAGTTCTTCTACCAGTTAAGCCAGTCAAAACTAGGAAATACACTGGTTATGCCTTTGCTTAGCAAGAGAAGAAGCTAGATGAAGCCCTTAGGAATGCAGAGAATTGAGAATCTTATAATAAAATAAAGAAAATTAATTATTATCAACAATATGTAAATATTTAATGTATTTCACTCCGTTACATAAGAGAAGAAAACTAATTTGTAAAACAAATAAAGTGATAGCTGCATTGTCACAACTATTCCTATTATGATATACTTCTTTTAGATCTACAATTTATCTAATTCTCTAATTTGATATTAAAAATTAATACTCTTTTAGGTTAACAATCAAGAACAATGATGAATTTGCAAATCCGTAAACAATTATCAACCATAAGAATAGTTCATTTTAGAAATAACATAAGATGGTAATTGGCAATAATGTTGACATTGAGTACCCATACAGACAGATAGTTTAAAAGAAACTTAAGTCAACTCCTAAAAACTTCATAACAGCAGCTAAGACTATTGGAGTTCCAAACGCTATTATATATAGTAAAGCAGTTGCTTATGGGACATAACTAATAACGAAGGATTGATTTTCTTTTTCTTCGTCTATCTATCTTAAATTGGCTATGGCTGTAATCATAAAAATTAAGGTGGCATTAATCCAAATTGGTCCCCATCTTTGATTTAAATATATAATAATGTACAAATCGGGATTCCCTCGAATCAGATTTAGAAAGTCTGGCTTGAGTGGCAAGAATGTTCCTTGGATTCTCTGAATTACATCGTTTTCGGTCACATTGAAATAAGGAGTGTAAAATCTTGAATCTTAATATGTTATTTACTCAACTGTCAAAAATGCACAACAACCAGATTATTTTTTATTTCCTTCATTGACATTTTGATTCGACGATTCTTTATTAGCCTATTATTATTCATCTGTTTAGTTTTAAATTCCAAAATCCATTTTATATTTCAATTAATATTTTATAAATATGGTATATGTTTATATAGACTTGCTTCCTCAAGAAATTAAAAAGCATTTCAAATACACACAAGATCCACTTAATCCAACCAATTATGCCAAGTTTAGTGAAATCAAACTTTATATAGATCAATATAATGATGATCATATAGATTAGTTGAATGTTCAAGATGTTATAGGAACCAAGTTCATAATGTAAAGTGATTTATAAGCATTGCAAACCACCTGGGAAGCAGACCATAGACCCAAAGAAGTCTTAGATGAAATCAGAGCAAGGGAGATGAGATGCAAAGACAGGGCGTTCATATCAAAATCCTCTTAATTGACCAAAGGTGTATTTCAAGAAAAAAAACAAGAGTCCATTAAGGAGTATGAGAAAAGTGTTAATTTTGGATTGTCCTTCATTTTTAGCATCTTTGCCAGTGGATTATTAGGTTATTATCTGGGAATCTACTTCTTTCAACTTACCTATGATCAATCCTTAGCCTTGGCTGCATTTTTTTTGATTGGGGCCCTGATTGTTGAAACTGGACTATACATAGTGAAGATTATGAAGGAGGACAGGATCAGGAAAATTAATTAGAGATAGAACAACAAGCAAAATAAGACAGTCCCAACTAAATTTAAAAAAGAATGATTAATATTATAGTTAATATGTATTTTAGCAATAAATCCTCTTCGTTTAGTAATGCAGAAACCAATACAGATTTAACTATGCTATTTGATTCAATGATACATGTCGATTAGATGTCAAAGATGAACAATACCAAAATTCGTTTGTATTGTCAATTGACAGAATATGAAGGGAAATTGTATACATAATTCCTCATAGACTAGACCTAATTTTAACGAATTGATATTTGATCCCTCCAGTTTGGGTAGGTATAAGAATTTCATTGGAGCATCATCCAAAATAGCTAACTACATAAAATTGTTAGACCCCAAGATTAGAAAGAAATTTATTGTTGAAGGTAAATAAGAAGACTATTTGAAGTAAATGATTTAACAACTATTTTAAAAGACAATCAAAACATACAAAAATAGAGTGTGAGCGAATCAAAGCTTTGATTGATCAACACAATACTAATTATACACTTAATCTCAAAGGACTGGCAGGAATACAGAGCAATGACAATCGTAAGGCTAATCAAAAAAAGAGTCCTTGTAAATTGACATCCATTTGTACAGCGAGACAATCAGAATTAACGACTAACGATATTCTTAAAGATATTGATTCAAGTAGAATTCATGCAACTTAAAGAGGAAGAAAGGTCAAGGTTAAGCCTTTGAAGTAGAAATAACAATCAGAAGTGATTTTTAATGATTCCCCCAGAAGTGTACCTCTGTAACCAATAAAGCGATCTCAATTGTACTAACTCTTTGTTAATTGAATCTTAATAATATTGCAAAATTTATAATATTTCTATAGAATATTTATTAAATATAAAAATGTAAGAGGAATTATCATATAATCCTGAAATTATGAAATCTTAATTGAGCATGTTACCTCCCATCGAATAATTTACATTGCAACAATTAGCAAATAAGAGGAAAGTTAATTTTAACATGATGCTTTCTTTACCGGTTAATTATTAAATCTCAATTTGTAGTTTCTATTGAAGGACAAGGCTTTGGAAGACAGAAAAGACACCATAGCTCTATTTAGAAAACGAAAATTCGAGCCCTTATTACCTTAAAAACACAACATACCATTAATTAATAGTGGCAGAATACATTGCACTGAGTTTTGGTCCGATAAATATTAGACGACAGCCTTGCGTGATTCCCACATTGAGAAAAATCTCAATAAGTATAGATAAATAATCAAAACTAACATTCAGGAATACTTAGTTAAGTTTGAAATGCAAGCAAAAGAATAGTTGGAAGAAGCACGCAAGTATTATTGAATGAATTAATTAAGTATCAAATATTAGGAAATTTTCAAAAAATAACCTTCAATTTCTGAAGATGATTTTGCTCCCACTATGAATGAGTTAAATGTAAGTCAATGCACATAAGATGAAATATTTAATTTCTATAGAGAACCCAAGAAATATAATGTAACTTAACTGCAAAAAACTAGTTTGCGTAACCTTGATAAAATTACAAGTAGCAGTCTAAAACAGAGTTATATAGAGAAATTTGATAAAGTGATAAGTGTTTGTGATCGATATTCAATCAATTCAAATAGACATTCAATGGATAATATTAAGTATTATAATTTTAGTAATATAAGTACAATTGGGTTTGGTAACATTAAAAAGCGAAAAAAAAATATACTTGACAGCAAGACTAGCAGAAGCCATATTAATTGATACTTAATTATATTTATTTATGATCAATAAAGATAATCAAAACAAAGTTCTAACTCTAGAAGAGGAGGTTAATATTCTACATTTTTTTAGATTCATAGTCTTTGGATTGCAAATGTAAGGTTAAAATTTATGTAAGTTTATGGAAGGAGTTTAAGGGACAACATGAGTTTAAGACTAGCTTTCTTTTGTTTCTGATAAGATCTTTAATATGGAATCTTTTTTTAGTTATTCGAAATTTTTTGGGCTGAACTTGTTCAATTAGAGCAAAACAAATTATTTTTAATTTTGTGTTACTCCTATTTTCTATGTTCCTCTACGAATATGAAGATTAGGTGTGCATGGGGAATCACAAAATGAATCAGATCCTTTTTTCTCCAATATTCGTTTATAGTAAGCACGATCTTTGGTAAAAGGCCTGAATACTTTGATCTCTTGTAAACTTCCATAAGTGGAATCACCTTTTGACATAGTATAGTGAGGTTGATGATTGAATTAGCTAGGTTTTGTTGTATCTATTTTCCTGAAAGATTTCTAAAATTTATTTTTCAATCTCCCTTTTATAGCTTTTCTACGGAAGTCTTTTACTCTATCTAAAAATTGGTGTTGCTCAATCGTTGTTTTAGGGTACATCAAATCTAAGTTTTGCTTATCATAACTTAGATAAATACAATTTTTTCAGATATTACTCCATCACATTCACTTTTTCTCCTTTGTCTAAATGGAGTATCAAAGACTTTGATTAATCTGAAACTATGTGTCTCATGATTTATCTTATGTAAACTCTTTAGAACAAAACTAGTTTCTACTTTTTTGTTAAACCCCCCTTAAATTTCAATTTTCTTGAACTTAGCCATTTAGTTTTATGAACTTTCATTAGCAAGTAATCTTGGATATTGTCTAACATTATTATCTTATGTTATCGTGATATAATTTCTCATTAATTAATTAAATGTCAATATTAATAAAGAATACATATAAAATGCTATTATTTTAAATTTTTAAATTGTATCTAAGCAACTATTACATGGAACAGTCTAAAGTTCATAATATTAAAATTTGCAACAGATTTAATAAACTTAGAAAATTTCAATCGAGACTATCGTAAACCAAAAAATATAATCATTTATTAAATTATATAATCTCATAGCTATTTTGATTAATTGTTAATTACTTGGTATCAACTGGCAATAAATAAAAAATAGAAATTTACTATAAAAAAAATTTTTTATATTATTACAGGGAAAGGGAGAGGATTAAAGTAAATAAAATATGATTAGGAAAATCACTTGAAATTTCAGATAAAAATTCTCAAATATAGAGGAAAATGCATTATGTAATAGATTCAAATAAATATATCTAGATTATGTATCAAATCCTTTAACTCTGATTATAATATCCCAAAAATTATAAAATATTTGTAAAGATTTTGGATAAAACTAATCTTTAAAAGTAATAAATACAANTGTTTCTGATAAGATCTTTAATATGGAATCTTTTTTTAGTTATTCGAAATTTTTTGGGCTGAACTTGTTCAATTAGAGCAAAACAAATTATTTTTAATTTTGTGTTACTCCTATTTTCTATGTTCCTCTACGAATATGAAGATTAGGTGTGCATGGGGAATCACAAAATGAATCAGATCCTTTTTTCTCCAATATTCGTTTATAGTAAGCACGATCTTTGGTAAAAGGCCTGAATACTTTGATCTCTTGTAAACTTCCATAAGTGGAATCACCTTTTGACATAGTATAGTGAGGTTGATGATTGAATTAGCTAGGTTTTGTTGTATCTATTTTCCTGAAAGATTTCTAAAATTTATTTTTCAATCTCCCTTTTATAGCTTTTCTACGGAAGTCTTTTACTCTATCTAAAAATTGGTGTTGCTCAATCGTTGTTTTAGGGTACATCAAATCTAAGTTTTGCTTATCATAACTTAGATAAATACAATTTTTTCAGATATTACTCCATCACATTCACTTTTTCTCCTTTGTCTAAATGGAGTATCAAAGACTTTGATTAATCTGAAACTATGTGTCTCATGATTTATCTTATGTAAACTCTTTAGAACAAAACTAGTTTCTACTTTTTTGTTAAACCCCCCTTAAATTTCAATTTTCTTGAACTTAGCCATTTAGTTTTATGAACTTTCATTAGCAAGTAATCTTGGATATTGTCTAACATTATTATCTTATGTTATCGTGATATAATTTCTCATTAATTAATTAAATGTCAATATTAATAAAGAATACATATAAAATGCTATTATTTTAAATTTTTAAATTGTATCTAAGCAACTATTACATGGAACAGTCTAAAGTTCATAATATTAAAATTTGCAACAGATTTAATAAACTTAGAAAATTTCAATCGAGACTATCGTAAACCAAAAAATATAATCATTTATTAAATTATATAATCTCATAGCTATTTTGATTAATTGTTAATTACTTGGTATCAACTGGCAATAAATAAAAAATAGAAATTTACTATAAAAAAAATTTTTTATATTATTACAGGGAAAGGGAGAGGATTAAAGTAAATAAAATATGATTAGGAAAATCACTTGAAATTTCAGATAAAAATTCTCAAATATAGAGGAAAATGCATTATGTAATAGATTCAAATAAATATATCTAGATTATGTATCAAATCCTTTAACTCTGATTATAATATCCCAAAAATTATAAAATATTTGTAAAGATTTTGGATAAAACTAATCTTTAAAAGTAATAAATACAAGAAATTTAACTATAAGATAACTAAAATAGCTTTGAAAATAAAGATATTTCTGGATAAAAATTACATATTCATATATGCTTTAATTGTTCTAGGAACTTGCTAAGCCTAAATTTCGCTCGAAGCTGAAAGTATTAAGGAAATATTTAAAGAGTCCAAACAATTACAAATAGTTAACAAATATATAAATGAAGATTGATTTGAGAGATAAATTATTAAGATACAATGATTATTTCTATATATTTACTTAAAAATTTTAGAATTGATACTTCACAATCCAATTAGTTCTATCATCTTTTTATATAAAATAATTGCAATTCTTCTAAATAAAATCATTTTTTTTTTTGAAAGAATTATTCGATTCTACAAGCATGAGGATTTCAAATAAGAGTTAAATTAATATAAATATATATTTGAGGAAATAAAAGGAGTTCTTATATTGATAAACATTTCTGTAAAAAGATGAGTTATTAATTAATTTTATTAAATATAATTATGAGCACAGTGACTAATGAATCGAAGAAGAAGGAAACAATTGATAAGGCACTAATACAGTAGTAAAGGGAACAATTAAAGCAGACGGTTTTGGAAAGATTTATAAAAGATTTCGGTAAGAACAACAAAAACAAAATATAAGTAACTTACATAATAGAGAATAGATAATTACTTAAATAGTGAATGATTATTTTACAAAAACCAGAGTCACTGATGTGACTTTGAAGACTCTTAAATAATAAGTTTAATAAGCAATTCAAAATGTAGGATCGACAACACAATCCTAGGCAGAAAAATCAATATAGGAATCATAAGGTATTGCATCGATGTGAATAATTTAAGTCACTCAACAATAGCAAACACAGCATGTTCCTTAGTAAAAGCCTCCTAGTAGTCAATCTAGAAAATCAAATTAATAACAATTATAACAATAATAATCTTAATAATATCATTAAGATGCACATTCTGAAATATCATCCAAAGTATCGATATATATGTATGATGTAAAAAGGCTCCGAAATCAGTGTATATGATGGAAGGCGATGAGGATGATGAATGGGCAACTTTAGTTAAGTTTGACACTGAATTATTTAAGAAAGAGAAGGAACTCGAGAATGTAAGGAAACAAGAATTCAAAAAGAAAGTAAAATCTGAATTGGATAGATAAATAAATGAGAAATAAAATAAGAAATAAGAGGAGTTTTAGGATGAAGATGCTTATGTGAAGCTACATCATTATTAATTAAATGTCTATGATTAGAGAGAAAAAGAGAAACAAGATAATCTTAAAAGCAAAATATTTAATGAAAAATAATAGAGAGACAAATAGGTTAGAGATGAATAACAAAGAAAGTATGAAAATGAAAAAGATATTATCTAGAAAAGTAGAATAAAAGAAGGAGAAGGAGTTAGATAGTTTACTTGTTAAAAAGATAAGAGAGGAATTGGAACTTGAATAGAGAGAATAACTTAATAGAAGAAACAAGGAGAGAGAGAGATTCTTGAGAATGATGAAGGAAAATGAGGAATATAGAAAGAAGGCTTTAGAGGATGCTAAATTAGAGAAGGAAGCTGAAACTTAAATGTAATAACAATACATTAACTTGCAAAATCAATTAGAAGAACAAAGAGATTTGGAAAGGAAATAGAGAGAAGAAAAGATGAAGAAAGTGATGGGGATGTTTGCAGAGGGTGTGGTGAAAGATTAAAAGGAATTGATTAGATAGGAAGATGAGAAAATGTTAAGGAATATTATAGCATAAAATGAAAGGGAGAAAATTGAAGAGGAAAAGAAAAAGATAAAATAATTGGATTAAAGATAATAATTAAGATCCTTCTTGAATTCTTAAATAGAGGAAAAAAAGAGAAGACAAGAAGAGGAAGAGGAATTAAATAAAAGATAAGCTGAAATCTGGAAATAAGATTTGAATAATTACAATGATCATGAGAAGAAAAAATTTGATGTATTAATATTCAGAATTTAATTAGTATATTAAAGAAGTAAATTTAAGACATGCAGATATATTAAAGAATCAAATTGAAGAAAAGTAAGGTAAAATTAAAAAGAAGACAACTAAAATGAACACAGCTGAGTTGCTCTAAAATAAAGACAAACTTAAAGTAATTGCTTAAGAAGTCCCAGAACTTGGAGAGAAAGTAAAGAAGATTGAGATTTGATTTATCAAAAATAAATATATATGATATTATTTAGTTATTTTATTATTTTCCATTTACACAAATTGCAATTATATAAAGAAATAACATAGAATTATGGATTATAATGAGAGTTAGAATAGTGAAACCAAATAATTAAAAGTAACCGAAAACTTAATTGACAATATAATTTCTTGGTTTGTTTCCCACACAAAATATTAAATATATAAATTATCAATTATCTTTATTAATATTATTCTCTAATACTCTATTATCCATTTAATCCAAATAGTCTTCTTAATCTTCAAAGGGTTCATTATCATAATTGTCATTTTCTTGATTTATTTGTGGTTCTTCAATTTCAGGTTATTACTTTAATTTTAATGGGATATAACTTCGAATATAAGTTTATTCGTTTATAAATATAATTTTGAGTGCTCTCTAATTATATGTTATACCAGTCATCGATATTACCGTACGTTAAGCATCTTCAATAGTTGTATAAACTAGAAAAAGAGAACCTGCTTCGGCTAAAGTGGTTAATTGACACAATTACCTCCAAGACCTGCTTAATAAGGCTTAACAAAGAAATCATCTTCTATATGACCATATTATGAAAAGCCTTCAATTAAATCTTCTCGCATTTCATTCCATTCATTTTTATTTAGATTTATTGCCATAGCAACATTTAAGAAGTTTCCAACCTTTATAATCCTGGATGGGATACCTGCCTAAGCCAGAATTTCATCTTCTTCCCTCTATCCTCTGGCATAGCCTAATGATTTTAAAGCAAGATATGCGGCTGCTTACGCTTAGGCCATATTATGAGCTTATTAAACTAATTATGATTGATTAACGGATTAACCTGAATAAAATATATTTTTATAAAATACCATAGAGACTGTCACCTAACCTGAAAATCTTACATGATTCATCCAGCAATTTGATTTCCTCTAATTTGAGCATTCTATTTGATTCTTCAACAGATGATAATTCTAGAGTGCAAGTTCGATCTTTTTCGTTTAGGTGACAATAAAGAATCGGTTTAGCATTGCCAACGTCATTTAAGTAATTTCTATTCATAAATCTGCTCAATTCAGCATAGAGATCTCGATTAGTTAAACCTGTCGGTATATTGCATATTTGAATTCTTCTCATTCTACTAGTCAATGACATTACTTTTTCTTTATCTTCTCTCACTTTGTCGTGCAAATTAGTTTTAGGTACCCAAGTAAATCCATCCCAAAAGCAATCCTATTTATCGTAACCTAGAGCATCTAATTAAGACAGAGAAACTTTGAGTACTTGATTTAGCTACAGGATTGTTGGCTAGTATTTATTTTTAATAATGTTTGACAGCAGAATTAGATCTGGATCTTTTTCTTCTTTCTTATTTTAATCTCGCAATTCTTTGCTAAAGTGGAATATAAATTTTAGATTACTTCTTTGGTTTCTACATCCTCACCTTATTTTTATGCATCAACCTTATTGTTATCTTTTTCCTTCTCTTTTTCTTTATCCTTGTCTTTATCCTTTTCTTTCTCCTTGTCTTTATCCTTTTCTTTTTCTCTCTCTTTGTCTTTTTTCTTCTTCTTTTCCGATTTCTTATTTGATTTCTTTTTCTCTGACTTTTTTCTCTCCTTAGACTTTCTTTCCTTAGATTTTTTACTTTTTTATTTTTTTTTGTCTTTCTTCTATGATCTACTTCGCTTTCTCTTCTTCTCCTTCTTGTCTTCACTGCTGCTTCTACTTTCCATATCTGAAATATATTAATTTAAATATTATATGATTTATATCATCTCACATTCAAATATATAGTGATCATTCTGGGTTCTTTAAGTCCACATTCGTGTTTCCATTAAGCATATGTGTTAGGATCTCCTTTGTGTATTTTAATCTCTTGGCCATCTCGTGATTTTAACTATCAAGGGCTGTTGCTAAGGGATAATGACTCCTTTCTCCTAATTTGTTAACATAGGTGACCAATTTGTTCTCTGAGGACAAGATGATTTCAGTTTTATCAGTGAAGTTTACCTAAAGAGAGAGAAGAACAGAATACTTGAACTATCTTATTGGAAAGTCTGAACATGATGGCATGTCTTGTTTTCATCCACTTCTTCACATAGACAGATTGGAATGGATCATAATCATTGATTTCACTTGAAGTAATGGTTTTAGAATCAGCATCCAAATATGATTTAAAGTGTTGAAGGAGTGTAACTTTTTTCTGCAATTCCTTGGGATAACTATTGATAGAAAATTTATCAATGGCATCTTATTTATCTGTGCCTTTTCTTTCTAAATATTCAAATTCTTGAGTTTTGGGATCTAAAATGATTTTAGTAGAATCATTAAAAAACACTCCAGTAGCACCATTACTGAGAAGATACCCAAGTCCGTATTTACTGCTGTAATCGACCCATCTTCTTACAAAGATTTCATTTTTTTGTTTGCTACTCTATATAGTGCCACTGGTATAAAATTGATTAAGGGATTTGGTGCTGACTGATTACTTGAAATCCTAAGGTTTTTGTGAGGATGGTCTCTGACTACTATTATATCCTCCATTGTATCCAGTGTTTAATCCAGAAGTGGCTCCGAATTGATCTTCTAATAAATTATACTGGTGAAGTACGTCTTTCAGATGATATATTGGGTCTCACAGTGGCCATCTTGGGATTAGATTAAGCTGTTTCAGAGGCTCGACTTGGTTGTTGGAACTATTTATTATATTAAATTGAGGGAGGACAAGCTAAAGTGGATAGAGGTAGAACTCTAGGGAGTTTAAGTGATAAATTTTTACTTAGGGATAGTACCACCAGAGTTCATAAAGGAATGGGCCATGATTTCATCTAATGTAGGTCTTTTACTAGGTTCGAGAACCAAGATCTTTTGAATGAGTTGTTTAGCATTATCTGATATTTGTACTTGATCTGGGAAGGAATATTGGTTCAATTTAATTTTTTTGTAGGTGGATTTGACATCAGGAGTCTCAAAGGGAGGCTTACCAATCAACATTGCATAAATTATAACTCCTAGTGACCATACATCAACTTCGAATGAGTGTCCCACTTTGCCATCCAATACTTCAGGAGCTATATAATTTGGAGTTCCGCAAATAGTTCTCTTTTTCTCTCCATCGAATTCCAGTTTTGTAGCCAAACCGAAATCCCCCAATTTTAACTCCATGTTCTTATTCAGGAACAGATTGCCAAGTTTTAAACTAAATTTGATTACAAAAAATACTCTCGATGAATCACATTATTGTTATGGAGATATTTTAATGCATTTATCATCTATGCAACATAACACTAAACCTCAATTTCAGTCAATCTCTTTCTTCTTTTGATTAATTCATTCAGGGTTTGATTGCAACATAGTTCCAATAAAATGTACACATTTTCATGATCCTCAAAGACATGTTCAAATTAGACAACATTTGAATTCTACAAACTTTTGTGTATTTTGATTTCTGACACCAACTAACCCAATTACATTTATAAATACCTTTTAACGGGCTCTATTTCTAGTCAGAGAAGACTTAGCAATGATTTTTGCAGCCAACACCTTCTTATTCTCCAAATTTGTGGCCTCGTAACACTTAGCAAATCCTCCCTTCCCCAAAAACTTGCCTCTTTGATAACGTTTAATTGCCACCTCTCCATTCACTTTAGTAATCTTCTCCTCAAATATTACTATTTGTTCACTTAATTTAACTCAACATAATACCCATCTTGATTATTGTTTTCATCCATTGTAGGTTGTTAGATATCTTAATATATTAAATTTATTATTATATCACTCCTTCAAGTACGTATTCTTATGGACCAATCATTTCTTAATCCATCAACTTTTCGCTCTCCAAACTCCAATTAGTCCTCTCACTCCAAATCCCTCCCTATACAATATTTTTGTATTTTCAAGTCTCACTACAATAAATTTGGTAAGAGTATCATAATTCCTGATACTTTTGAATTTTTCCAATTCCCCAAACTCTTATTTGCCTGCTTAAGACATTTTACATTAACACTCATCGATTTCAATCATTTTCATGTTGTTCTATTCAAATATTCAGATTGTTATTAAATTACTATTACATTATTCTCTCTCTCTACATGTTTCTAGCATATATAATAATGTAATATCATAGGATTTCATTGAGTTTACACAGTTCTCTAACTTAATAAATAGGTTGCTTAAGTAACTTCCAAAAAAAACAGTCTATTTCAAATAGTAATCAAATTCCATATGGAAATCAATTTCTAATTCTCCATTAATAAATATTAAAAACCTGATTAAATGTTATTTGGCCATACAATATTCTCTTGCCTATCAGAATAATAAACTCATATTTATTCTGGTTATATAATTGATAATTTATATTTAATATCATTTAGTAGTCATTAGAATTTTATCCAAAAATTATATATCTTAAGATTAGAGAATAACTACATCCTGAATCCTGGATACAAAAAATAAATGATTAAAAAAATTAATTATTTGAATTAATCTTAACTATAAATCTTTAAATTAATTCATTAGCATTAGAATTTTTTATTTTTTCATTCTTAGGATCCTTAATGCATACAGATTTATTCATAACAATGAGATTTCATTTGCACTCTATTTGTAAAAATTGAAAATTATTTGAGTTTAGATTTAAATAGTATATCATCATTTCAAGTGATCAAATAACTGATTTAAACAGGTCTTAAATGGATACTTCGAGAAACAATTCAATGAATGAAGTCACGCTGATCCACTTCAACATATATCTATTCCTATGAGCAAAGAAAGATATCTAAAAAGCATTATTAGTGTATTTGTTTATTTTTATTTTAAAATTTAAAATAAATCAAATCCATTATTTTGCATGGTTCAAGTCAAGAGATAAGACAGAAGAAAGGTCTATGAATATTTGTTATTGGAAGGTGTCATTGTTATCAAGAAGGTACATTTTCATAAGAATTCATAAGGATATGGCTCTCCCAGTTCATTCTGAAACAGGAGTAAAAAACTTGGAAGTTTGGATGCTCTTGAGAAGTTTGAGAGATAAGAAGCTTGTTGATTTGGTGTTCTCATGGCAATACTACTACTATTATCTCAAGGCTGAAGGTGTTAAATATGTAAGAGATAAGTTGGGTATGATGAAATCATCTAACAATAAGGCATTGTCGAAGATGTTATTCCAGCTACATTCAAGAAGGCTGATAAAAAGTTCGAAGATGATGTCCCTGAAAGAAGGGGTCCAAGAGGAAACAAACCATTCGGCAGAGGAGGAAACAGAGGACCAAGAAGAGCTGAAGAATAAACAGAAACAGCATAACAATGAAATTGATACATACAATCGTACAATATATATAAATGGTTCATTTCAATCACGCTTTTCTAAAGACCCACATTAGAACAATTATTTTCTGAAGGCATTCTTAAAACCATTTTTCATACTATCTTATCCATTTCAATTATACAAAATGCGCATAATAATCTTAAACAAAATTGATACTCATCCAATAATTCAATTTTTTATATAAAATAAAAATGATATCATGTGCTTCTTTCATATCAATAGAGTTTTTAGAACACTATTCTTTTACAAAGGCATCGATTAATACAAATAATTCTCTTTCTATTAGAAATCTTCTGGAGGTTTCTGAAAATTTACTTGTTCTCCAGTTCCTAATCCACAAATTTGCATAATTCCAAAACTATTTATTTTTTATTGCTCTTCAATCCATTATTTTATTGATTTCTTGATTATTCAATAAGAATATAACTAATTTTATATTTGTCAAATCAAAATAAACTTTGCATCACTCAGATAGATAGATAAAAAGAGAAATTGTACATTGCTATATCTTTAATAAACCTATTTTTATTTGAAAAATATGCTAATAAATGTGATTTATTCAATAATAATTATTCATCCAAAGGTTTAGGGTTGCTATAGGATAAAATTTGATTTCATATTTATTTCAATCTCAAATTATATTCAAAATTAAAGTGTTATATTATATGATTAACTTTTAGGAGTATAATTTATTGGTTTGAAATTTAAAAAGAAATGATTTTGATTCTTTTCCATTCGCTCTTTTAAAATTCAAAGTTTAAATTTGGATCCCTTATTCATGCTCAAGTAGATATGCAAATGTCAGAAAATTTTCCTCTCTTTTTATTTCAACCAAAAATTATTAGTATAATACACTCAAATAGTTGTTATTATGAATCATGCTCCATATCTAAACCATAAAATAAAGCCTCCTAAATTTTCATTCCTATTTATTTTCAATCTTCTTCTTGCTTTTGAAGTTCAATTTTGGATTCTATTCAGTTATGGGATTACATAATTTAATAAATGAAAAATAAAGTTTTTAATTCAATCAAACTTTTTGAATATAAAGTAAGTATTAATCTAAAATAAATTATAATATCATTTATATTTTTGACCACTAGCTGATCTTTATGCTCTTTAACTGATCGAGATCAACTAAGCTGTTTTTTCAGCCAACCTTTTGAGTGTATATATTTCATCATTTCTTTAACCTAATAAATCGTTTAATCGTTCAATTTCATCTATTAGCATCTATATTTTCTAATCCTTTTCCTTGTCATTGGCCAATTACTTTTACTACACTTAAGCCTTAGAATATTTAATCTTCCATTGATTGAGATCATCATTAGCCAATTTTAAGGAATCATCCTTCTATTTCAATTAATCTTGTAAAGATATTATAGTTTTTTCCATTTCAGTTATAACTTTAAGAAATGATTACTTTTATTCATCTTCTTCCTGTTATTAAAGAATTTTTTATTTCAACTCTAGAAATATATTGATTATTTTTACCTTGCATTTATTGGAGCCTCGTTGAATCCAATTCAGCGTATCTGATTTTCCATTATTGAATTTCTTCTGATTGTTGCATGAGTTTATTAGAGGAATCTTAGAATACTGATTGAATGTCTGTTAACTCTTAATATAAATGTTCCGCTTATAATTTGGATTTTTCATACTAGAATTAATGGAGATGCATTACATCTTGAAATCTAATATCAGATATTTCTTTGACTAATATGAGTTCATGTTCGATGCCTTTTAATTTATTGATTTGAATTTCTTATTCCATGATTTGGCCCCTTAATTATTCATTTTCTTTAATTTTATCGTTCAATTAGAGATTAACCTTTTTGTTTTCTTCCACCAGTTGATTGATTCTCAATTCTAACTGATTGCTAAAATAGTTAACAATCAATTAAATACTTAGTATCCTTTTTTTCATTTTCAATGCTATGAACGCTGTGCTTTTTGATGTTCTGAATGACTGGAGATAAAGGGTTGGATTTGGAATGGATTAATGTTTAACATATTGGAGACAATTTCATTTAATTATTAAATATAACAGATATTTGGTGATTAAACTAAGGAAGATAATTAATACAGAGAAACAAAGTGTGAAATTAATGAGATAGTATAGAAGTCATAAGAACCAAATTTGCGTTGAAAAAAGCACTTAAACTATTATACAAATATTGATATAAGAAACTGTAGTGATAAACTAAATTTATATTTAATTGAATTAATACAAATGTTGCCTTCAAGATCTGATTCTTAATAGAGAAGTCTTGAGAACCCTGATAAATAGACGATGAGAGTGGATTCAACAAAAAGAACTGATAAATTGATTGAGGTTCCTCGAAAGAAGCTTAATATGAGGTAAAATTAATTCAGTGAACAGTTAGATTGTATACAGAATCTGAACAAAGGTTTCAAGATTATGTTAATTCGAAGATTGTTACTATTAGTATTATTGCATTAGTGGGAGCTTATGCAATATTAATATTTATCATTGTGGCTTTGGAGGAATTGCTTGATGAAACTGAGTTCAATAATGTCTCATCAATTTTGAGTTGGATTGAACTTGGAATATTGATAGTGTTCATTCTAGAAATATTTGTTGGATTGTATGCTTGGGGCATTAAGGTAATTTTAATAAATGATGTAGAAATATTATAAAGACAAATGGCTGATTTTGGACACTCTAATTATCTTATTGTCACTCTTTTTTGTGATATTTGAGTTGGCTGATCAAAAAACATCCAATGTAATCAAAGTAATCTAGGCAGTCTTTCGATTCTTGAGAATATTTCTCCTAATTAGAAAGGCCTAGACATTTAGAAGATTGGCAACGATTTCCACTATTTCCACACCCGCTGAAAAAATAGTGAGGTTCCTAGCTGAGTTGAAGGAAGTCTTGGAAGATGAAAATATGAAATTAGATATTGATTATTGTATTGACAAGATCGGAAATAATCAATTGTATTAGATGGGTAAATTGGATGAAGACAATGCTGAAGTAAGCCAATGTTTCAATTTAAATAGGCTATGGCTTGGTTAAATCAAAGTTAATAAGGTAGAGCTGAAGTCAAACGAATTGTAACAAATGAATAATAATAATAACAACAAAAGAAAGTAATTGCTAATTTTTAAAAACTTAATATTCCAAAAAGAGTAATTTTACTATAATATTGAATAGTTACTGGAGATATTATATAAGTAGCATGATGATCTATATATTGATCCTTTTGAATGTGACAAACTATCTGGAGGCGAGGGATTGGTGAATTTGATGCTGTTTTTCTTTGAAAATTATAATCTGTTTGACGTATTCCTTATTAAACCTAAAGTGGTGAGAGGGTACTTTGAGGAAGTAATGAAAGGATACCTTGATAACCCATATCATAATAAGGTCCATGCTCAAGATGTTGCTTAAACTTGCAATTTCTTATTAAGCAAATGCAAATTCATTGAAATCGGTTAATTAGATGAATAAGACATCGCCTGTGTGTTGATTGCTGGAGCTATTCATGATTATGGACATCCAGGACTTACTAATGCATTCCTTATCAACAGTAGAAATGATTTGGCTCTAACATACAATGATCAGAGTGTGTTAGAAATGTATCATCCATCGTAATGCTTTAAAATTGCATGGGGAAATCAAAAAGTCAACATTTTTGAAAATCTGTAATTTCATAAATACAGACGCATCAGAGAATCCATTATCTTAATGGTACTTTCCACAGACATGGCTCATCATGCTTCAGAACTTGCCATCACTAATAGTCGAATTGCTGCTCGTATTCATTATTTAAGTATGCAAAAATAGCTGATTTTGAACCAAATGGCAAAGATAAATAAAGATTGATGGACCTGATTGTGCATTCCTCTGATGTATCCAATCCTACTAAAAGCTTTGAAATCTATAAAAATTGGACAGAAAAAGTCTTAACTGAATTCTGGCTGTAAGGAGACAAAGAGAGAGACCTTGGCTTGCCAATCTCGTATCTATGTAATCGATATACAACCAATACAGCCGAAGCTTAAGTGGGGTATTCTTGTTATTGCTTATCAGATTTATTGATTATGTTGTGAAACCTACATTTGCATGTGTCTTGGGATTCCTTCCAGCTTATGAACCTTTCTTTTAAAACTTGGACAAAAACAAAGCTAAGTGGCAAGAACTTATAGAATATTATAAACAATAGTTAGCTTCCATTCAACCTAAATGAAATTATGATTAATTATAATTAAATATATGTTGCAGTTCGCATCAAAGCATATCTAAATAGTCAAGACAAAGAGGAAAGCTGTATATCATAATTCTCTGATGTACTTATATTTAAATATATTTTACTTAGAAATAAATAGTTATATCGAAATCCAATCTGTATGAGTAACAGTATGAATTCAATCAGATTTTTGATCCACAATGTGATTAAGAATAGATTTACTTGTGTGTTGTAAATCCCATAGTCACGGATGCTTTAAATGGGATAAGTTCGAACTTAATTATATATGGTTCATAAGGAAGCGGCAAAACATATTCGTTGTTTGGAACGATAGGATCCTTGTTTACTCTGAAATAAGGGTTGATTAGCATTGAGAGTGGGATTGCCATAAGGATGATTCATGTAAATATGTGATCTATAGACTTTTAGTAACTGCACTCGTAAAAATAGATATCAGAATTAAAAATATTCATTATTGACAACGAATAGATTGTGAATCATTTAAGCACCAATGGACAATCGAAATGGATTGAATTAGCTAAGCAATTATGTGAAGTGATTTAAAACTTGAATGACTCGATTATTCATGTTGTAATTGAAATAAAGACTGTGCAGAACTCAAAAATAAAAATTATTTAAATTGGATCTGTTAGCAAGGGAAATTCAGGACAGATGGTAACTCACAATAAGAGCATTTTTACATTACATAGATGCATTTAGTGTTTGATTGATTAATAAAAATAAAAAAAAATAATTTAGATGCAAAGAATATACATCCCATTTAGGGAGTCAAAATTGACTAATTTGTTATCGAATTCCTTTTTGGGATAGGCTCAATTAAAGATTATTCTATGTCTTGCTCCAACGAAAATGGATGATGCTTTGGGTACTCTTTAGTTCGGACAACAATTTCAATAAATAAAAATAGTTAGGTAATAATCTAAACATTAAACATAATTTTCAGTTTAATAGTAATTTCAAACCTAATCCTAACTTTAGATTAATGAGTTTAATTCAATGACTACTCAAAGTCAAACTCTGGAAATGATTCCAATCCAGTTCCATGTGCAAAAGATTTAAGAATTGACTGATAAATACGAATCTATAATTCACTACTTACAATAAAAAATAATTAAATATAAAAATAGATGAAACCAATACATTGTATATAAAAATTAATAATCGAATAAATATATAAATTATCTCAACTTTCTTTACCGAATTCCCTAAATATTTATTTATTAAAAAAAGAATGAATTTCGATTAAATTGAAAGTGAAAAATTATACAATAATAGATTCTTTATAAAGAAGAAGATCAGTGCAGGTATATTTTACAATTAATTTATGTCTTAAGGTTCATTCGGAGTTGTGTTTCTATGTGAAGATTTATAAACGAAAGAATATGTTGCAATGAAAGTCGAAAAGGACGATACCAACGTTATAGGATTAGACAGGGAAATCCAAATGTTGGATGAATTGAGGAAGATTCCAGGTTCGAAATTTACTTAAATAGGGATTCCAAAAATCATTTGGGCAGGAAATGATCATGATCGCAATTGTCTAGTCATGCAATTATTAGGGAGGGATCTATCCTATCATATGAAAGAATTAAGAACATTTTCTTTAAAATGTGTAGTTAACATTATTCTACAGGTGATCTAAATTATTGAAGGAGTTCATAGAAGGTATCTTTAATAAAATTTATAAATTGATAGAGGAATTATTCATAGAGACATGAAACCAGAAAACATTATGACTGGAAAAGATTAAGAATTAAATTAAATATTTCTAGCCGACTTTGGAATTGCCAAGTTCTACCGAGAACCAGATGGTACTCATACGTATTCCAATTTTAAATAATCTTCAATTAGACCCTTCAAGGAAAGTAAGCCATTTGTGGGAACAACAAGATATGCTAGTATTAATGCTCATAAAGGCTACGAATTGAGTAGAAGAGACGACCTAGAATC
This sequence comes from Paramecium octaurelia, assembly GCA_905182995.1. Lineage (NCBI taxonomy): Eukaryota > Ciliophora > Oligohymenophorea > Peniculida > Parameciidae > Paramecium > Paramecium octaurelia. Next base: position 242,260 of record CAJJDP010000024.1, on the reverse strand, counting down.
AATAGGCTATATGTTTATTTACATGTTAAAAGGAAAACTACCTTGGCAAACCTTTCACAACGTCAATGAGAAAGAGAAGGTGAAAATTGTTGGTCAAATGAAATCTCAAATATCCATTGAGGAATTGTGTAAGGACTGTCCTCAATAATTTTATCAGTACTGCTTAATATAATCTTAGATATTTTCAATATGTTAAGTAGCTTCAATATAAATCATCACCAGATTACCGTTATCTCTACTCCCTTTTCGAATAAATAGCCATACAAAATGGATTTAAACATGATAAAAGATTTGATTGGACTGAATTTAGTTAAGGGACTACAAAAGTGACTGTCGAATAAACTTAATAGGAAACTAGATAATAGGTTTAGCGAAAAAGCAAGGTAGAAGATAAATCACCGAAAAATTCTGAATTAAACTTAAATAGAACAGAGTTGAATTAACAATAGAAAGATACTTCCAAGAGTAGAATTAGAAGTCGTCATTAGTCTGAATAACGTGTAAATAAAAGTGGTAATAGTGCAAATAGCTATTCTTCATCTTGTATCAATTCTCAACAATCCTCCGTTCTGATTAATTATTAAAATTCTTAATTTACCCAAAGCAATGTAAGAATAGGCTCTTCAAAATTATTAAGTAGATTATAAGAAAGAGGAATAATCCATAAAAACTCTGATTCTAGAAGTTCTATCATCTAGTAATAGTCATCGAAATCTTTTAGAGAAAGGAATCAATCATCATAATATATTTAATAGGGTCTCGCCTAATAATAATAATAATCTTAGCATAATAATAGTTAAATGGTGTAAAGATTTCAAGAGGACTTTTAAGATCTGGAGGAATTGGAAGAGAGATTATAAAAGGATAAATAATCTATGTAAATATTTGTTAAATCAAGAGCTAGCGCAATTAGTAGCATAAGAACAATAAGCCTTTAAAGGTTAAGGAGATTTAACATCATTTTGAATAAAATGATAACTTTACTGAGATTGGTGGAATGACACAATTAGAAGATGATGCTTCTTTAGAAAATAAGGTTAAAATTTATAATTTTGATGCTCCAAAACTGAAATAGAGATTAGCTAAGTACTGAATCAATACTAATTTTATACTTTTTTTGTTAATTAAAGTCTACTTAAATTATATATATTCATGTTTTTCTTTTCTTTTTCTTGTTTTATTCAACTTCCATTTAATCTTTAATTTTCTAATTTGTTTCTTAAAGTTGTTCATTATATTTTTCTCTTTTCATTAAAGAGACTTTTTCATCCTACATCATTTACTCTTTTATTTTTTTCGCTAATTACTTATCTTCCTCAACTTCTCTTCTTTTTGCTTCTTCTCTTTATTGTTATTATCTTTTTAATTCATCAGTCATTTCCTTAGTTTTTCTCTCCTATGACTTTTTCTTTCTTTCCTCCTCTCTTCTTTCCTTTTCTTCTTAATCTTTCATATGTTTTTAGCATTTTCTCTCTTCCTCTTTTATTTTTTCCTATAATTCCTTGTCAACAGTTTATTAGAACCTATTTGCTATGCCATCAATTTTATTTAATCTATCATTTTTCTCCTTCTCTCTTTATTCATCCCTTTTCTTTATAATTTCACTATTTTATTTCATTATTTTTCTGTCTTCTTCTTTTTCTTTCTCTATTGCTTACTTTTATCTAATTTAATCCTAATCATATTATTTTAACACCTTCTACATTTCTAACTGTTTTTCTAATTTCTTTTTTTTATCTTCTTCATCATCTATTTACATCTTTCTTAAAACTAAGTAATTAATTACTAATAATACCTTAAGCTATTTCTTGTTGTTCTTCTGCAATTCTTTGTTTTCTTTCTTTTTTTTCCATTTTTTTTAAATTATCTAGATAGGTATTGACTTATTAAAGTTCTTCCTTTTTTTATTTTGCTTTAATTTCCTTATTTTATCTAGAGAGTTCTTCTTGTTTTTTAATCAATTATTTTTATTATTCTGCAAATCTCATATCTGAGTTCTTTTCATCCTCTTTCTCTTTCAATTTCCTCAATTTGATTTCACATAGCTGTTATCTTAGATCTTCCTGTTGTTAAGCTAGTTTCTTTAATTTTTCTTCATCTTCTAATTTTTACTTCTAATCCTATTCTTTTGCATATTTACCCCATTTTAGAGAATCGACTTCATATGCAGATTTACCATGCTAAATTGTTAATGTATTTTTTTACATGACTAGATTGTTTTTCTGTCAGCTTCGGATTTTAATTGGTAGGTTCTTTAGTTTTCTCCTTAAATTTCTCTGTCATTTAAGGGGCAGTCTATGGTAATGATTAGACTGCCTTGTCTTCAGAATAAATGGGTTGTTATTTGGATGATTTGGTTTTCTTTTCACTTTATGCAGTTTCACCTTTTAATTCTTTTATAATGTAATCCAACATTTGTTAGTTTTAGGGATTATTGCCATAAACATCAATGAACTTCTTTTCTAGATTGCTCTTGATTCTTGTTATGTTAGGGACTTTAGCAGAAGACATTATTAATTAAATATTTATTGGACAATAAATAATTAGTATATTTCAATCTATAATTATAAATTTAAATGTATGGAGATATAATCTATAAAAAATCTAATTTTTTCAACGTTTAACGTTAATGAGATTCTTAATTTTGGTTAGACTATCTTTAACACTTTAGAAATATTGTTTCATTCTATTTCTCATTTGCTCAGCCTCTTCTAAATTCATGTTTTCATGAACGTCAAATTACAATGTTGAAAACTTTTGATTTGGGTTTCTTTTCATCTGCGAGTCGACTTCTCTGTTGATTTGAGCAATTTATTTAGCAAACATCATTTCAGATTCACTGTTCTTAATATTAATTTTGGGAGTTGTAACTTAGGTAGTGCGTTCCCAAACTTCAGGCAATTTTTGAATAGATTTCGATTTAATTTGAATGTTAGGTAGATGTCTATTAAGAGGATTTGGATCATAAATTCCAATAGCAGGAATCTGAGATGTCAGAGTCTTAGTACTTCTACTAATTAATTAATGTTTATGATTTAGACCTTTCTGTTGTTTCCTCATCTACTATCCTCTCTCAACAGAAGTATGATTTAAAGTATAGGTTTTGATGTCTATTGTCTTGTGTAATTCATCCATCTTTTGGCTTGTCGGTATCAATGTAACATACTTGGTGATTGGATCATATTTTGGTGTGTCTTGTTCAGTATGTAATTTGGATTTAATGATTGTGTCTGCAAGCAAAGAATTGGCTTACTCACTAGTTCTCTGTTTAGTGCTCTTCTGATTTGTATTCAGGTGATAAAATTCAGCATTTGCTAGTTTTCCAACTTGATTCCTTTCAAAAATAAAAGGTACAAATCTTCCCTGAGTTGAACAAAATTTTTCAGGCTTATCTCCAAATGGATAGTAATTAGACCCATTGTGCAAGAAATTGACCAAAGAGGTCTTTTACATAATTAATAATATAAATTATAAAACATAAATATAAATTACTACAAATATGAACTATATTACATTAAGTGATCAATAACATATTTGATTTTAGCCATCCTTCCAAAATTTCATTAATCGACATTTATACTTTAGAGATTAACTAAGTTATTTAAAAAATCTATATATAAATTTATGATATAAGATTACTTCTTTTTACAATATATTTATTTAATATGAACAAGAGAACAGTTATTAAGTTAAATGTTATCTTCAATTTTTAGTAAAGCGAGAGTAACGATATATTAAGTTGATATAAATAATGGGAAAGGTTGCATTAAAAGATTCCTAAATAAATTTTTATTTTAGAAGAATTATGAGATTTGAAATTATATAAGATCCATTCTAAATTAAAGTATTTGTAATGATTTTGAAAATGTGAGAAATTAATTCCTTATGCTTTAAGAAAGACCAAGCACAAAAAGATTTATATGAAGGAACATATTTATTATCTTGTAGGTATTTATTATAATGACTTGTAATTCTGAAGCTGTAGAAAATTTTACTTAAGATAGAGAGCCTATTACATTTTAATGGTTATTGCGTCTGGGTCATTTAAATAGATTCATATTTTATTAATAGAAATTTATTTAATTTAGTTGAAAAACAGGATTTTTAACTAATTGAGTGTATAAAGGATGCAGTAATTAGAAAACTTGTGTAAAGAAGACTTATAAGATATATTTCTAATTTAAAAAGGCAAGATTTTGTAGAAATTTGAAATACTCTTGTAAACAATAATAAGCTAAACAACTAATAGGTTTTCTTTAAGATTTTAAAAAGGAGATTCTAAATTTTTCATCCAGTATCTTAGTCTAAAATAAAATCATCGTAGCAAGTATTATAAAATAATTAAGTTAACATCTATGATGGGTTTTTAAATTACTTTAATGTAACAAATTATATACTATGTAATTGATACTATAAAAATATATTACATGAAAATTATATATAGATATATAAGTTTATTCAATCTCCTTTTGGTAGATCTGTTCCTTCTTCTTGAGATTATTTTTAAAAAGAAATTTCAGAATCTTGCTATTTTTATTTTTATTATTTTTTCATTGTTAATTTGGTTTAAATATTCTAATTTTGCAGGATTTATTTAAGTTATTCAAAATCTTCTTCGTCTCCTTCACTTTCTCCTTGTCTTCCTGCTCTATGAGTTTTAATTGTATTATTATTTGATCTAGGTAATTTGCTTAAATCAATTCTTGTGTCTAGTGCAATTTGAGATTTGGATCCTCTGCTTGACATTTATGGTTTCAAGGCAGCTCTATCTGTGTTGTTTCCCATATTCAACTTTTGCTTCAACATGAATTCTTCTATTTATTTATGAACTGGTTTGTTGACATCAAACCATTTAGGCTATTTAATGACATTGTCTCTATCAAAATGTTTACGGTATTTGTAAAGATCTGAAATGGAATTTCTGATTTGAAACAATTATAAGTAGAGTTCATAGAATTAAAGACAAATATGAGTGGCTAGATGTCTATAATAATCTAACAATTATAAGATCTATTTGTTACGGATGTTGATATACTTCTTTACTGAGAAAATTATAGAACACTATGATGTCAGACCAGTAAACTAGGACAATTTCTTTCAACAGCATATCTTCAGGGACCATCTGCAGGGCTTATTTTAAGATTTCCATCTGCCCCAGGCCACTATTAACCTTATAATATTATTTAAAGTCTTACTAGATTACTAATCTTGAAGAGCCAAAGCAATTTAGTTTGGATGTCAATGAATTTTTATCCCTCCTAAAACAAAGGGTATTGTTGCACTTTGCATGCATGGAAGACCTGTATGTTCACAGCCAGCTTTTGAAGATATTGGAAGTAACTTAATTAGATGTTCGCTGAGAGCCATTCTTCTTTCTGGGAGGTAGTTTTAACAAACACAGGAGATTTTTTATCTAATAAAACTGGGAATTTCTAGTTGAGGAAATGATCAGCGAAGTCAATACCTAATTGAAATTCATGCAGCATTAAGTGGCAGGTTAAAAACACTTTGTTTCTAATGATATAGGAGTTGGCATATTCCCTAAAGAGTTATGAATTACTCATTACTATTCGTTAGTTAGTGCAAAGTATTATTCTATGTAATAAGATGGGGATTTGGTTATAAATTCTGAATGGTTATTCTCAAAGCAAGAAATAAGGAACAATAGATCATCCAACAATATCTCATCTGACTAACTCAATAGGGAGGAATTGGCCACTCTCTTTTGAAAGGGTGGTCTATTCTTGAAATACCCCATAAATTTATTGATCATTATTTAATTTATTGTTAATTATATATATCATAAAGATTGAACATCATCACCAAAGGCACAATCAATTATTTGATTAAGGAATTCTTCTAGTTAATCCAATCTTAATGATTAGTTAATGTGAATATTGTCACTTTTGGGTAGCATATTTTTGTCAATTGGGAATTGCATTTGAATTCCATCGGAAACACTCAGTTCAATTCTGAATCTATTCGGATCCTCCTTTTCGGATGATAAATCTTCATACAGCTTAATAACAATATTTGACAGATATTAAAGCATTAAAATTTGTTACAATTGTTTTTATTTGAATTCATCTTCAATTAAATAATGTCCTAATCCATAATATAAGATATTGAACAAGGAGTACAAGTGAGAAGCAGATGTAAAATATAACCTAGTTCTAACATGTCTCCAGGGACTATTCAAATCGCTCTCATCCGTTTATCTGAACTTCCAATAATCCTCCTCCTATTACTAATTTTTTGATTCTGATCTATTCCACCATAGGAGATCCTGTTTGATTTTATTGCATAAAGGACCGACTACACGTTTGGCTATGGTTAGTTTTTGTTTGGTGGTGATTCCATATTCAAATGGAACCATAAAATGACTGAGCAATTCGGCCAAATTATAGAACTCTTTTGAATTTTCATAGAACTATAGTTTATCCTAATTGTGAAGCATATCATATTTGACACTGTCATAAATATCTGGGATTTTAGAAATGTTGAATTTATCCTTTTACAAGAAATCATATTCTAATTTGTACCATCTTTTAAAGAATAAGGTTAGATTTTCTGATTCAAACATAGTTTAAGCTCCCTGTTCCATATCACTTGGAGTAATGTAATAGTTCTTTTCCAAGTGGATGTGAAGTCTAATTAGTTTATTCTAAAATTACCTTATATTTTTGGTTAATTAATTAATGTAGGTGTGTAATTAAATAAGCATAGACTTCGGACATTTAAACTTGCTGATTAAATCGTGTTGAGTTTAAGTCATATTAAAATCTGGAAAGTACTAGTAAATCTAGGTCAACATATCCTCATCACTAGTTAACATTTTTTAGAGAATAGTTTTTATTTCAACTTCCTCCTCAATCTCTAGGTTATTGCAATCCAATAATTCTTGGGCAACTTCGTTCTTTTACACCATCGTGGCTAAGATAGGAGTCACCTCTCCTTCATAACCTAATAATCCTTTTAAAAAGGCTGCTGCTGTATATTGGCATCTGCCTTCATCTGATGAGAATGTCTTTAAGTCATGTCTATATGTGGAATGCAATCTCAGTAGTCCATCCTTCTCTGTTGGGTACATGTCATGTCTAAATACTTAACCTAACCTAACAGCATGTTCTTCACCTAATTAGGTCAACTCCCCACCCCATTTCAAGATTAACAACACTTCAACTGGGAAATCAATGATTGAACCATTTTTCTCTATTTTTTTTGTTTTTAATGGTTTAATCTAGACCTTCCTATTAATCCCTTCGAAATGCCCACCTAATTCAAGAACTGACTTCATTTGAAGTAATTTAATGATATTATCATCCTGACAAGAAGTCTTGGCAATACATTCTCTAGTTAAATTAAGTAATTTTAATAGTTATTTAGGATGCTTCAATTTAATTTCTTTAGATGGATCAGGAACCTCATCAAAAAATGAGAGAAACAATTCATTAGCGGATCTCATCTTCATCTTTTGCTTAGGTGTTCTATCTCCATGTCTAAATACTGCCACAACAGATCTCAATTCAGAATTCTATTCCTTTCCATCCAAGTCTTTTGAACTGGGTCTAAAAGAGTTCTTATAGAATCCCTTAACTAAATTGATATCGGAAATTTATTTCTATAATAAAGTTGGTCTTAATTTAGCCAAAATCATATTCTATAAAATAGTGGCACAATCTTAATAATACTTGGCATTTCCTTTAACAAAGGACCAGCCATTAACATCACAAACATACGACTTATTATTACTTCTCAATAAATCGAATCCGCAAATATTTTATCCAAATATATTCACAATCTTTATGGCCATCATCTTCTCTTCCATCGTCAAACAAACAGGATATCTCATTTCCTTTCCATTTTATGATCTAACAACCTTACCATCCAATACTGGGCTTTTTCTGGCTTCCGCATGTGCATAAAACTCTCCTACAGTATAGACTTTAATATCGAATCCATTTGTTGGCAAGAATACTTCATAGATATAGTTTTCATTATCATTCCTAATACTGATCTAAGTTGGATCAAATATACTACTCTGATTTCCAACCTTTCTAAATAGTTTCTTACATCCCCCTCCATCTCTTGAGTTGTAATAAATGTAGATGTTATGATCTTCGGCATCAAAGGGTTTCTCAACAAATGGCTTAACTAATTTCTACCCATTTATTAATAAATAATCATCGCATTCCTCAATCTTAGTGATCTATAGTTCTTTAGGATCCTTCTTAATATCAATTACAGCTGATAATGATCTAGCATCATAAGATCTCATTCCTTATTTCATTTTATTTTTATTTTTTTCTTCCATTGTGTCTTACCTGGGAGGCAATAGCAATTCCTGTAATTACTTTGCTGTCTAAACTGATTTGATATGCTGGGAGGAGTCTTCATTCTATAAAAAACTTATAACACTGTCAACGTTGTCTTCTTCTTCAATTATTTCCTATTCAGTTTTCCTTGGTTTATATTTCTTTTCAATTTCCTTTCTATTATAGTCGTCTATGATGTATTTATTCGGGTTTTTAAACACAAAGTAATGTTTAGGCACTGGCACTTTATTTTTCTTTAACAACGTATAGACTCTTTCCCTATCCCACAGAAGTTGCTATTTCTTGAGATCATTTATAATGAATGGCTTTCTCAAATCAACATAGGCAATGGCCTTATTCAATGGGAATCCGTCAGAATAAAAACTTATGAGAGTTTCAACAATTGGCCATGATTCGATAGGATCTTCAAGTATCATTTATTCTGAAAATATCTCAATTTTAAAAAACTCTGGGTTTATACGATTAAGTATTTCTTGCATTTCCTTAGATTAAGACTTCTTGGCCATGCAGCAAACACCAATGGTGACTATTTTATCATCCTCTATTTCATCTGTAAATTGTGACTGACTCTCCGTTTTCTCTACAATCAATAGTTTAATTCATACCTCTTTCCACTGAGTGTGATCTTATCTTCCTTTTCACCTCCTGATCCTAATCCATTAAAAACTAAATTAATATACTAAAAATAAATAATGATATATTGGAATTAATTTTCATTTCAATATTAGAATCAACCTTAATTATTGATTATCTTAAAGAATTCAATTGGTGTAATTTCCTTGTGTTCTGGACTGATAATCTCAAAATCCTTTTTTATTCTAGCCTCTACTTATTGTTTCTAATTTTCATTTAGATTCAAGTATTCTGATGTCTCCTTATACAATCTCAAGAAATCTTCAGCACTAAAAGATCCTTTTTTCTGTAAATCGAAAACACTAAAGATTTATGCAAACTCTTCGCTTTTCAAATTGTCCGTATTGATTTGAGGATCCAAGAACAATTATTTGAATTAATCCTTCGATAAAGTAGTCTAAAAATGGTTTCATTATTGAATTACTGATTGCAATTGATCTAATGTTCTAACAACATAATTAAAAAATTGAGTCTCTGATTTGTCAATGTTCAAATAGAGCAGCAATGCCAACAATGTAGATTTCTCAATCTGTTCGACTTACTATCCTTGCTTCTCAACTACAATTTCTTTAATGATGATTACTCTTTAGAGATTCGAATAATTCCTCCAGGTCTTATGTGATGTCTTCTATCGAGCTTCCTATTTTCGGTCCTTGTTACTAATTCTAATGTTGTTGTTGTTGACTGTGCTGTGATATCTAGCTTAGTGACTGCTACGACATTAAATTTAATGAATTTATTTATCAAAAATAATGAGCTTCGATAAACTTATGCTGAATCGACCAAATTATACGGCAAGAAAATTATTATAACCCTTCTTTGCATCATCCAGACCTCAGAATTTCGTACACACTCCTACTATGAATAAAACTGAAAATAAGGATAGACCATAAAATTTTATAGAAACTTAAAGAAAGACTTTTCATTAAAAAAATGATTCCAATAAATCTTAATCTATTAGCATCAAAAAATAAAGGGTTCAAGATGCCTATAACACATTATCCGATTTCAATGATAAAAAATAAATCATAGCATCTCTAAAGACTCTGAACTCTGCCGATGAGAGGTTCATCATTTCTAATAAATTAGAATACAATTGATCGACAAAATATTAGAGAGAAAAGATGAAATGATGATTGCACAATTAAAATTAAAAGCAGTCAAATTAGAACCCATCTTCAATGTTATCAGAAGGAAGTTGCGAAAACAACGTTTAGGAAGTGCTACTCCCAATTAATCAAAGAAAGGAACCATCATTCTGCGCCAGAAAACTTCAGAAGACCTACCTCAAACCATGCCCGATCAAACCAGAGACAGCAAGGAGAAATAGGACCACAGTCTCAACCAATAAGAAACCATCATTGAAGATTAGATCATTGAAAAATTATAGACCAAATTCACTGCAGGAGTAGCATTCTCATGGCTTGCAAATCGACATGACAACAAACAAGGTATTATTAAAATTACTACCAGTTTTAAGTCCAATTAGATCCTGATCCCACTGAACGGCAATACTTGAGGAGATCAACTGCCTTGCAACACGGAAAAAACACCATGAATAGGCTTAAACAATAGGTATCAAAAAAAGTAAGTGAAAACTCGGAAGAACTAATTAGAAGAGGTAACTTTAATACAGAACAGAAAAAAGAGAAATACGATCTGAGTAAAATCAAAGCCAAAGTCGATTCGGGATTAAATAAACCTTAGCAGTCTTCGTTACCTAAGATTAACATTATAAAACGGTAAGAAACTCTGGGATATATAACATCTGAGAGGAAGGAAATTTCTACACTTGGAGAAATCTAAACATTGAGAAGTGACAATAAATTAAGATTCTAAAAACTCTGATTTTAAAATTTGATAAAAAAAGAAATAACTAGTTAGGTTATCGTATCAAAAAACACAAATAACATTAATTTATTGATGTACACTCACTTTAATGCATCGAACATGTTGGCGGATTTAATTGGTTTCTAAGTTTCTTTCTTTTACTTATCATGATGTGAACTAAAATTAAATTCCTTTATTTCATTCTACTGCTAAAATAACTATTTACTTGTTAATTGGCTCTGTAAAACTGTTTTCTTTAAGTCTCTTCCTCTCCCTATTATTTGGTTTCATATCCTTGATTATCTCTATTATGGTAATTCCTCTACTTGTAATGTTCTTTATTAGAGTTTCTATTATTATTATCTTGATCATTATTCTAATAATTTCTATTATTATTTCCATCATTATTATTCTTGTTAAAATTATGTTTATCATTATCGGCTTCATTATCTTTGTCATTTCCTCTATTATTTTTATTGTAATTGTTTCTGTAATTTCCTCTATTATTTTAATAATTTCTTTGACCTCCTCTTTGATTATCTCTTTCCTCTCTATTATTTTAGTCATCTTAATCATGATCATTGTTTTAATTTCTATATTATTGTCTATCTCTATTTCCTTTATAATAATTGTTATGGTTATTTCTGAATTAATTTTAATCATCCCTATTTTATCCCTCCTAATCTTAATTTTGATTATTCTAGTCTCTGTCATAGTTATTGTGTTTATTGTATTATTTATAATTTTGGTTGTAGCCTCTATTTTAATTATCATACCCCTTATAATTATTTCTTTATTGGTTTTGCTCTTATGGAATGTGTTATTAATTGTTTTCTTCTTAGCCAGCAGTCTTATCATCTCTTCTCTCTTACTTTTGGTTTTCCTATTATTAATGATCTCCTTATTGTTATTAAGCGTCAGTTTATTACTATTGTTGTTATTCAGTTTATTATAACTAATAAGATAAATCATATGTTACATTATCGTCAACTTTTGAGGATGTGTTTCTAGAAATTTTAGTAGGTTCAAAATTATTCCTTTTGTTATAGTATTTTTCATCTCTGTTTCTGTTTCCAAAATCATTTTAGTTATCATTATGTTATTATCTTTATTGGTAATTATGTTTCTGATATCCTCCTCTATTGCCGTAATTGTTTTTATCGTGATGATCTGAACCTATTCTCATATAAAGTTTTTGGATTCTACCATCTAATTCCTAATCAATATTTAAAAAACAGATGCAATACAATTTATAATTTGTAAACTTCTAAAAGTTTAAGGGCATTCTCTTTATCAACATCAAATTTAGTTTGATCCTCTGTGAGAATAAAGTTGTTCATTGTAATGTCTTTTAATGTGTCTTTTAATTAATTTTCATCAAGTTTATAATGAAGTAATATATTTATACTATCTCCATTAAAATTGCTTAATTGTTCCTTCTTTTACAAGATTAAACCTAGGTAATTATTTAAAATAAATACCAGCATTATCTCTGTCTTAATGTTATTTTCTTTCATTTCTGTCTTATCTGTCTTATCTATCATTTCTGTCTTATCTATCTTATCTATCATTTCTATCATTTCTATCTTATCTATCATTATAGTTATAATCTCTATTTTTAAAATTCTTCTAATTATCTCTATTTCCTCTATAATTGCCATCTCCTCTGCTTCTCTTATCTCTGTTGTCTCTATTACCTTTTCTTTATTGATTATTCCTTTAATTATAGTTCCCCTATTAATTCGATTATTCAGGATTATTAATATTGTTATCATGTTCATCTCCTTCTTAATTCAAGTTGTCTTATCCCTAAGTTTATTCTTGCCTTTATCTTTATTATCTTCCAGATGCACCTTATTACGATTAATTGTTTCTCTAGTTTTGAGCTCCCTATTAATTTTAGGCTTTAGAATCAACCTAAGGTTTTTCGTTTTCTTCATCGGATGATAAATCTCCCCAATTTTGAACTTGATTGTCTGCCATGCACGATTGTAATTTAAATAAATATTAAAGATATTATTAATTAATTTGTTAATTAGCATTCACAAATAAAACACCATTAATTTCATATGGAGTTTAAATATAATAATATATAAAGGGTTTCAGAGCATCATCTCCACTAACAATATGATCTTTAAGTAGACATCCCAATATCACACAATTAGGCTAAATTTATTCTAAAATAATCCTAAGCCACTTAGTTTATTTCGATGACCATGCTCAAATGCATACTAGTCTTAGTGTGGACCTTATCTTATCAATTTGATCGATTGTTAGTGTTGGTATTTAATCACAAATGATGGAGTCAATAAATCTGAAATGTTAAAAAATATTGATTGTTTATATTGACAATATTAATTAAACATATAATTTGATCTAAAATTATGGATTAAAGGAGTCCCTAAAAGTAGCAGTCGTCGCCAATAAAAATGTCAATCAATAATATAGATAAAATCACTTATGCAATTAAGGATTCTTGGAAGAGTTAAATGGATGAAAATCAGAAACTGTTTGATTAGTTTTTATAATATTGCAAATCCCAATATCCCGTATTCAATATCAAATTCACATGTTCCATCAGTGGAGAATGGCTAGAGTAACCAGTATTTAAATTAATTATCAAAGGTGTCATTTACGCAATGCATAATAGATAAAAAACATCTGAATGATTGCTTTGATCTTAAATAGATATTGAAATATTTGATATAGAATGACAGTAATTTTATGTAAGATGGATATATATAGTGCCCTCTATGCAGATCAAAGAGTCATTTTAAAAAAGATATACCATTAATCCCAAATCTGTTTTTCCAATAACTTAAATAACAAGTATAAATCGAATATTTTGTAGTTAAATGACAAATCGAAGCCAATAACCTACTATTTATCTACTCAAACCCTGATTCCATTCTACCCAGGCTTCCTAGGGAAGGAGCAATTTCAATACAACAACCAAATTTAATAAATATTTGGTCAGTAATAAGATGTTCAACAGAGTTTCTCTACTATTAGAAAGATAACGAAGGGGAACGAATCCTTTAAATATTTTCATGTATGTTTGTTAGGGAACATAAGAATCTAAATTCCAGTGAGAGGAAAACAATGTCGCCACTTAGAATGTTATGATTTTCTATACTTACAATGGTACATGCAACAACGGGATTGTAATAATAATTATATTTTCAGAAAAGTAATTGAAGTGTCTTCTCCTGGGATGTTAGGAGATCATTAATTTGAATGAATTGCAACTGGACTCAGAGTTGTATGAGATAGGATTGAAAAGCTTTAATTTCTCCTCAGACTTTATATTTGATCCATAGTCCTCAACTTTGTTGGACACGTATTCAATCACTAATTACGATCCTCAGATAGCTGCTTATAAGAAGTTGGTTCCTACAACTACAGAAACTATGAATTATATAAAATCTATCTATGATCTCACGGATAGAATTTATTCCTCTACAAAGAATTAGGAACTGACAGATAAGTTTTATGAACATCCTTTGAATGGTGATCTCAATATCATTAAAGATTCAAGTACCAATTGCAAAGTTGAAATACCTTGTAGATGTATAAGATGTGACAAAGTAAATGTTTGCGATCTTAGATTCATGAGTTGCATCTTAAATTAAGTGCAACACCCAGAAAACAGGAATGGAGTCAAGACTTATTCAGTTGCTTGTCCATTGTGTAATAATCCTTTTTCGCCTAAAAAAAGACACAGGGATCAGAGTGTTCACGAATAAGTGTATGTGGATACAAAGATGCTCAATTTCATAACCACAATTAAGAATTTCAATTACTTAAACAAGGAAAAATATCAACTCTTTTTATAAAAAAAGCTGTATCCCACTTTGAGATTTGAAGAATTGGAATCTCCAATTTAAGAACTAGATTAATTTAATCTAAAATTAAGGGTAATACTTATATATATTTAATCAATTATTAGTGTTTGATAACAAATTAGAAGTTAAGAAATCCGATTAGAGGCATCTATTGTCACCATCCTGAAGCTTTCGACGAGAATAGTCTTACTGATTTGTGTTCAACAGGTTAATTGGATTTGAATTTGGCGTAGTGTCCCTTGTGCCAATAAAGTATTCATAAGCTAACTCATGATAATACTTTCAAGGAGCTTTTAGGTTAATTACAAGGAGATTTTGATGAGGTTTAAGTGTTTCCGAAATTGAAATTAATCAAACAATTAAAATGATTATTTATTAAAAATATGACAATATTATTTATTTACGAATAAATTAATGGCTCATCATTAAGAATAGGTATTTGGAGAATTGGAGGATTGTTATCAGGCATTTGTGCCAAAAAAGTCAAAAAGCAAATAGATACCTGAAGCGAATGATTTCATGGAATTATATCATTTGACAGTAGAATAAATTGATTTAGAGTCCAAAGATATTGTGGATAAGAAGTTCCTAAAATTATCAAACTCAATTTTATAATGGATAGAGGAAGAGTTGAAGAACACAACATTTTAAATATTAGAATTGCATAGTCTAAACTAGCAACATCATTATGTGTAAATCAAGTTTGGTTTCCTTTTAGTAGATCAAGCCAATCTATATTCAGTATATTCCTTCTATAGTTCTCTTGTGAAGAAAAAAGAGAGCCATCCAATATTGAATTCCGATTGTGTTGAATTTACAATGGAAGGCGGCAGAATAATTGATCATTCACTCAGCTTTGAATTATTTGATAAGATAGACTATAGTTTACCAGACCTACTAAATTATGTATTGATTCATTGTGCTAAACAATTCAAATCAAATGTGAGAGCACACACATCAATATTTCTAATTTCCAAATATTTTGTCTCCGAAGAACTAAGCGATTTAAAAAAGGCTCTGCTAGAAGAGATTAAACTTCGATATCCAAACACAATTGGAAATATCATATTTGTTTTACCCCTGCAATCTACAGCCACAGAGAATTATGAAATTACAAAAGTCTATAGTTTCAGCGATCCCAAAAAGATGTTTATACACCTGTTGATAAAGCTGATATCCAATCCTCAAATTCCTTTGCTCTCTCAAGAGATATATTCCTTATGGGAAAAAGACTTCAAGATCTACACCTTGAATTATCAATAATAACTCTTCAAAATCAAACAAGCCTATTTCCTCATGTACCAAACCTTACACTTCATGACCTCCTACAACAAGAAGAATACAACCATGAAGGAGTTGCTTGACACCTTGAAGAACTAGCCCAATAACAACATAGTATACAAGCAGTATTTATAAAAAAGAAAACAATTGAGCGATGCCATCCTTGTGTTTAGTAAGTACATTGAGTAATTGAAATCAGAAGTAATAATTCCATAAATTAACTTAGAATCAATAAGACATCAAGGATTTTAAGTAGAAACTCTTTGGATTATTATGTTCCAATCAGGCCAGCAAATGGTTCACTTTAAGTCACGATTGCAAATTGAACAAAGCTAAACAACTGTTCAAAGATCTTGTTTCAATAGGAAATGAACAGAACATAGATTAAGCCATCTTAGTGTACTTAGAAAATGACAACTATGACAACTAGTAAGTGAAGAAAGCAAATGATCGATTCACTCAATTGACTAAGGACAATGAAAAGGTGAAATTTGAAGATTACGTTAATCAATTCTTAAACAAATACATCGTGACGATAATAAATGATATTAAGAAATCATGTTCTTAGTATATATTTAAGGATTTTGACAAATACTTGGAATCTACAAATCCTGACATCTTAAATCATTTGCATACGAATTTAATTGATACTTGTACATCGAATTTCAAATAGACAGGTGAGAACTATGCTAAAATCCAATAGTAATATTAAGTGGCGTTATCGAATTTAATTGAAAAATAAGATATGATAGATTTTTAGACTGCAATAGCCAATCTCAAATTGTTGGGTTTGATTGAAGACACAAAACGGGTAAAGCCTACGATACAAAGGGCTGTCTATGCCAAATAAATGTATATTAACTATAACAATGAATTTTGAAAATAAATAATTTCTATTATTAATATAATATCAAATCGAATGTTAGAAATTCGACTAAGTGCAAAGAATATTGGAGTAATAAGTTAAATAGCTTTAGTATTTAAACTTGGGAATACTTCTCTTAGAAACAATTTGGTATTACTATGAAGGATTCCCTTTGAACAAATTGCTGGCGATATTATCATTCTTTACCAATTTTACACAATTTTCTGTAGTGATCTATCAAGTTTGGTCTATAATAGAAGGATTCGTGTTGAATCAGCAATCTTTGCATTTAAAAAGATTCTAAACGTTTCTCTTCTATGAATGTTTTATGGTAGCAATATCTTTCTGGTCAATTTATTTAATACAGCCTAATGCAGTGATATCCAAAAAGCATCCAATATCAACTTACATATTGTTGACTTTTCATGGAGGGAATTTTCTGTACTTGTAAGATAACATATTAATATTAGATATTTTATATCCATCTACTCCTCTAGTATACAATACTCAGGGGATGCGAAGATAGTAACAATATCCGGATGTTTGTATGTATTCTTTGTATTGTTGAATTACTTGGTTAATGAGAGAGTGCCGTATCCTTTTTTCAGACACATGCATCCTCTATTAGCCATATTAATAATCACATTATTAGTCTTTACGTTGAGCAGTTTATATGTTTATGTCTGCAAGAGATATTCTTAGAGGAAGAGTGTGGAAGAGGAAAACAAAAATAAATTTGATTGAAGTATATAGTTTTTATTAAATATTAAAATTAATGTTTGGATTTGTATCTCTTGTTTATAATGCAGCATAATTGATTGGATGGTCAGCAATATTGGGATTGGTGATATTGGAGTTAGTGAATGGCACTGAAAAAACAGGCTAGATTGTTTGGTTAGTGTAAGTGATGTAGATATCTCAGACCTATGACTTAATTTCTAATATTGTTGGGTATGATATTGGGATTATGGTAGATTGACATCTGGTTCATTGATTAGCAATGTTCTTTAATTAGGAGGTAGACTTGTGGTGGCTTTGTTGTTTATGTATGAGGGAGTATGCTTTTGCTGTTTGATCAATGCAGTGATTGCCTGGTCTTTGGCTGAAATCATTAGATTCTCTTATTACTTATTCAAGAATAATTCATTGTTCAAGACTCTTAGATACAATGCTTTCATGGTCTTGTATCCAGTTGGAATTTTGGGAGAGTTGAGAACTGTGAATCAATCCTTGGCTGTTTATGGTGATATCTAAATTAGGGGATTGTAAACGATTCTGATTTGTAACAATTGACAATTAATTAGAGTGGGAGGATTCTTCATGTATGCCTAGATGTTGAATGCCAAGAGCAAACATTCGAAGTAGACAGCAGTGGATCAAAAGCAGAATGTGAAACAGAGATCGAATAGTCCAGTCAATAGACCAAAGAGAGAATGAGTAGTATTTATATATTAAAGGGATATTTTATGTGATACTTATTATGTGTGTGTCAATCGATCCAGGATTCTTCGACACATTCTTCCACTCTCTTGAAATAGGTGATTTTATCTTCTAAGTACAGTTTGGCAGCCTCGCTATTCGCAGGGGAATCAGGGTTGGGATCGTTGAGGAGAGAACGTATCGAGGTGAGAATTGCCCATACGTCGTAGATGGGGGACCATTGATTTTACAAAATGTCTAAGCAAATCTTGCCATCTGCGTAAACCTTGCATAAATTAATTGGGTTATGGATGATACATTGGGATGGAAGATCTTGGTCTTGAATATGACATTTGGGGGTTTGAGGGGATATTCTTCTGTGAATTCAAGGAGCAACTTGAAGATGCCTCCATCCCAGATGGTTTAATCTGGTCCGAAGATGACAGCTTCCCATAATAAGATGTTATCATCGAAGGGTGCAGCTTAAAATCCTTGTGGAATCATTTACTTGAGTTTTTAAAGATCTCTAACCAATCTCATCCTTGAATTTGTGGACATTATTATTATTATACTTTATAATTATTTATATGATTTTAAGGCATATTTATTAGGTATCAAAAATTTATTTGATATTTAAAAAATGGTTTTACCAAGATTTTTTTTGCTTTGCTTGATCTTCTTCGTGGGGTCGACAATGTTCTGCAATTACTATCCCATGGATGCCAAGGCATGTATCTCAAAAACAGATGGAATTATGTGTATAAATCGGTTTTTAAATAAATTTAGGCGAATTTAGTTAGTTCGAAAATGCATGCCTGGAAACCTCCATAACCAGTTATGGTTGCGAACCTACTTTAAATAAGTTAGCTTGTTTAAATTAATTGAGCAATCCTGACGATTCTGAAGCCACATGTATTCACATTTATATAACGAAGGCATCTTCACTTCTAAGTGCCAGCCTGCCAAAAAATAGCATTTCAAAAATTTGGGGTGCTCAATTAAATATTCCAAATACGGATGCATGAATGCTTTAAAAAAAGATTGTATTTGGAATAATGGATGTTATGAATATGGAAATGAAATCCCCTTGGGAGATGATTGTTCCCAGATTTTCGATGAATCTGTGACTCCATCTTTGTGCCAAAAGATTCAAAATATTTAATGTATTCAATGAAAATCATAATTTCAAGGCATGAGTAGTGGTTTCAAAGGAGATTACTAATGTGTTGCTGTCACCGAATAGCTACTCTCAAAGATCTCTTGTGATTAGCTCGGATTAAACCAACAAGGATGCACATAGATAACCACCAAAGATTAAGCTTGTATGTTTAAATATTAATACTATAGGTATTTTCGAAAATAACCAGTGTAAGAATGTGATTTCAACATACCCGTAAAAGTGTGGTTTATTGCTAAATCGCTTAGGTTGTTTATAAATCATAAACCCAAAATTGAAGTGCCAATGGAAAAACAATGCATGCATGAACTTCATTGACACCAATTAGTCCTGTGAACAAATAACAGAAGTCAACTCAATTGTTTGTTCTGGATTTGATGGAATTTGCTTGTATGATTCAACCAACAAGAAGTGTGTCAACCCTACAAGTAATTAATTGGAGAAGATTAAGTGCAACACTTATGGTCTAACGAAGTAAGCATGTCTCTAAATTAAAAATTAATATTGTACCTTCTTTAAAGGAATCTGTCAAGAGATGTCTCTCTCTGATTTGAAGGTATACTAATGCAAGATGGATTTGAATGAAGATGCCTGTATCAACATTTAGACTCAATTTCAATATTGCAAGTGGGATGGAGTCGAATGCACAAGAATCCAATTAAATCAGGATATCAACTGTCCCTTAGATTCTCTGAATGCAGAATCCAAAGTTAATGGAAATGTGTGTTAATCCATATCCAAACCAGGAGTCACATGCAAATATAATTCGACTACTCATCTGTGTGTCAGAAGTACTGAGAAGGATTATTGCAATTCCTCTTTTCTCAACCTCCAAGGCTGTGTTAGCATTACTACTGCAGGATACTCTTGTTAATGGACGAAGGATGGATGTGTCAATGTCAAAATAGTAGCCAATAAAACCCAATGTGAATCCCTTGGATTTGCCAATGCAATCTCTTGTTCACAAGTCTATGAGAACAATACTCTAGGTTGCTATTATGATCCATCATACTAGTAGTGCAAATCGATTATACTAAAAGAGGAGGAAGTATTCCTAAACACAATCTTTTGTTCTGACACCAAATTCGGTTATAATAAATCAATATGTGCTTCCATTACTACTCCTGGCCAAGTGTGTAGATGGTATTAGAATCAGTGCTCATAAATCAAATCAAAAGAGCAAATAGCCTAAATTTAGTGTATACAACTTTAGTTTGTTAATAAATACGCCTGTGGATTGGTAGAATATGGCAAAGAACCCTGTAGATATTTGGATCTTCAAAAAGGTTGTGTGAATTCCATTGTTGGTAATATGAATTGTTTGACTCCTGGATTGAACTCCTATGCCTGTGCAGTAGCAAGTGGAAGTTGTTATTTTGATACTTCCTCCAATTCATGTTAATATGTTTCAAATCCATATTAATAATAAACACAACTGACTGCTGCTGCTAAAGCTGAATTATTAAGTACTATGACTTGTGATGCCAGTTCTCCAACTATTGATATTTGTGCTTAGATTGTAACTGTAGGGTAAATTTGTAGCTGGTCTTTTAGGACAAATAGATGTCAAAATCAATTTGTTGCTTTCAATTCTCTTTGTTCTAATTTCTCAGGATAAAATGCTGTAGTAAATGCAAATACTTGTGCAGCTATAGAGAATGAATTTCCAGATTATGATCCAATTGGAGGTGCTAAGGTTGATATCAATAGAGCAAATTGTAAATTCAATTCAAAAACATCGAACTGTGAAGTCAACAAAGATAGTTGTTCCACTCCTTGTTGTACAGAACCTGAGAAGATTGGAATAAATGCTCATTCTTGTAGTAAATATTCATCAAAAGATGCCAATACCTATTGCTTTTTTAATAATGATCTTAGATGTCAACAATTAACTGCATTAGACGTTGGAATAGTTAATGCAGACACAGCCAAGATATATTTCAATGCAAATCAATTCAAATGCTCTTAGATGTCTATTAATTCTTGTTTTATGATTACATGGTCATCCAAATAAAGATGCTATTTCAATGGCTCGTCTTGCGTTAATATTAATTATGCAAATTATCCTGATTTTAGCGTGTTTACTACTGCACCTAAATTAATGAATTAATATGCTTGTTTAGGTATAGAAGCAGCAAGGACAACAAAAAATACTAAAAAATATTTTACTTATGATTCAACAGCAAATAAGTGCAATTCATAAGATGCCCCAACTGATAAAGAATCCTGTGAATAAATAATTGGAAACAGAAATTTATGTCTAGCTACTATAATAACTGTAGGTGATGGCTATTGCAAATGGGATCCGACAAATTTAAAATGCATAACAATTCCTAAAGATGAATTCTTATAGATAAATACTTGCAATTACAATTAAAATAAATAGGCATGTATTAACCATGCAAATTTAGGATGTTAATTTAATAATGACACTGATAGATGTATTGATGCTTAAACTGATGTAAGTTGTATATCTTTTGAAGCTACTGGATAGGTGAGTTCATCTGTATGTTTAAATGTATCCAAAGCTAAAGAAATGTGCAAATTTGATGAATCGTTTAAATGTGTTGCTCACGATGTTGATGCAGTAAAATGTGATATCAAAGGAGGCAATTCAATAGCATGCTATTATAAAACAAATTCGAATCAATGCAGATGGGATCCAAAATCATTAAAATGTTATGAAAATAAAACTAGTATTGACCTCTTAGGTTGTAATGATAATTTAAATAAGAATTTATGTCTAAAGGTAACTAAAGAACCATGTGTTTGGGACATATCATAATATAAATGCTTAAAATTAGATGCATTTGACTCATCTTCTTTTAGCAAAATTGAAAGTGGAAGTGAATTCAATAAACAAACATGCATGAGTTTAATAGGAAATTCATACTATCATAATGTAGTGACCGATAGTGATGGTGTAGACTCTCAACTATGCTCAATTTTGTCTTCTTAAATGAGCACATGCAATTAATATTATGCCAACAAGTAATCTTGCCTGTTACAAACCAGAGGAATATCTTGTTTTTATGATGCAAATGAAACTGATCTATCAAAACGATGTAAACCATTTACTGCAGAACAATCATCATGCACGACTGCAACCCTTATCAACATTTAAGTTTGCATGGATATTCCTAAACAATGTCAATTCAATACTACTTCTTTATTATGTTTGAGCACTACTATACAGGAAACTGATTTATGTTCAGATTTAAAAAATAAATCTGGATAATATTATAATAAATTGGCATGTTCATCGATCAATTCTTTAATTTCAGGAACAGATAATAAATCTCAATGTTATGATAAAAAAGATAGCTAATAAACTTGTAATCACGAAAAATATTGTTATTGGAATTCTAATACTTATACATGCGATATTAAAATTTTACATGCTATTTCTATGGGTTCTGAGAAGTAATGTGAGGATCAGACTGTAACAGATCCAGATACTAATGAGACTACTACCACAGAAGTTTGTACCGATGTACCAAAATGCTAGAATGATTAAAATAAAGATGCTCTTTATGTTAAAGAATGCTCATATAGATATTCAAAGGCCCTTTGCTTAGAAATGAGTGATACAAAATGTTACTTTGACTTAGATTAAGGAGGATGCAATCCTCTAACTTAAAACGAAAGGAAATTACCCAGTTGTGACAGTGTTTATAATGTAGCGTAAAATAACTGTTTAGAGAGTCAATCAAGATACGCACTATGTAAAGTAGAAAGTAGTTCTGAAACTTATCCTACAAATTGTAAGACCTTGGAAAGAACTGTAATTAAATGCACATCAAATTCTGTTTTGACATCATCATATAAATGTGCCGATGTGCCTGCATAAAGTATATCAAAAGGTGCATGTGCTAATGCAATAGATATTTGTCGTTATGAGGGTGGTAAATGTGTGACTTCCATTTCCAAAGATGGCAGTTGTACACCTGCTTGTGATTCTAGTTTTAGTAAGAAGATGTGTGTCTATTGTGGATGCGATTTTGATACCTTAGGATATTGTCAAATTGCCCCGATATAACTATTTCCTTAATTAAGTGAAATTAATCTCACCCTTACAAGTGAAAATAATGAAACTGAAGTAAAAACCAATAAGTACTTTTTATGTTATGAAGTCAATTTATTAAATTCAAGTAAAGCTGAATAAGTGTGTGGTAGGGTATCTTAATCTTGCATTTACACAAATATGTGTGTTGATGCAACAGGTTATTCATGTAGTTAATTAGTGGATCAAACAGTAACAGAAAAGGCTTGTGTTAGGTGTGCTGGAGATTTGGTGGTTTATGATTCCAATACATAGAGATGTAAGCTATTATCAGGCAAAAAGTCTTCATCCTGTGATAAACTTAATTAGTTAGCTTGTTTGTAAAGCACAACAGTTGGATGCAAATGGCTTAATTACACTTGTCAATAATTCACAACTGCAGATAACAGTGATTGTTCGATTTACAATACTGTCTCTTGCTCAAATGTTCCTAATTGTTGGGTGAATCCAGATACTAATCTATGTACAACTTATATAGAATCTTTGGGAAACTGTAGTTAATTACCAAACCAAAACCTGTGCAGAATTTCAAATGCTCAGGCTTGCATCTGGGATAGCACATCCAGTTCGTGTAAAGATGCAACAATGGACTCCAATTACACTTGTGATAAAGCCAATAAATATGGTTGTTTAAATAATAAAACATATCCTTGTGGATGGCTAAATAGCAATCAATGTCAAGCAATTACTTTGGATCCTGCTAATTTTGTCAGTTGTTCAGACTTTCTAGGAAGTGATGCGAATCCCCCTTTATACTTTAATGCATAAATATGTAGTTAATTGGTTATTACGACTAAAGATGCAAGTAAATCATGCTTTAGAGATTTAAATTATTAATGTAGAGAACCAATTATTACAGATACCTTTACTTGTACTACTCCTGGATTGAATAAGTATTCTTGTATCAATCTAGCAAACAGCAATTGTAAATATGATAATAATCAATGTTAACCATAGCCAAGCTATGATGTTGGATGTCTAGATAATTTGAGCATTGGTGCTTGTATTAATTAAAAAAAGACTTGTAAATTCACAGAAGGTGTTTGTTCAGATTTTACAGTAGCTAAAATAGATGACTTTTTAAAATCAGATGTAAAATATCCTTATTCAATATCTGTTTGTTCTAAACTTGATAGCAGCAGTGAGACATATAAGGAATCCTTCATCTACAACACAATCTTATAAAGTTGCATTTAAATTACCAATCGAAGTCCTTACATAAGTGATTGCACCCTACCTGGCATCAACAAATTTGCCTGTCTCACTAAAACCAACACTTTTTGTAGTTACGCCAATAACCAATGCTAAAGTCAAACAAAAACTTCACTTCAACAGATTTTAGCATGTTCTGACACTTTGAATTGGTATTCTTGTTCTATGATAGTCACAGATAAAGGCACGTTATGCAAATTTAAAGATAACAAGTGTTAAGATGTAGATGACAAACTAGACACTTGCTAATCCTTATAAGATTAAGGTGCCATTGTAAGTTCAAGTGTTTGTGCATCCAGAACTGATTTGCCTTGCAGATTGAATGCCCAAACCAATTAGTGTAAAGTAATTGCTAATGGTGATGTTTATGTTTGCAAAGAATCAGGATTAAACTTAATTGGATGCCAATTCAAAACATAGGGTTCATTGTGCATCTTTTAGGGCGGTAAATGCTAGAATAGTTTTGGAAATACTAATTGTAAAGATTTGGTCAACAAAGACAAGTGTTTATCTATAAGAACCAAAAAGTAATTTTGCTATTTTGATGACATTCTGGGATGTCAAGATGTTGTAATCAACTCAGATATATCTAAATGTGGTATATATAACAAATAAACTAATCCACTTGTTTGTGCTCTTGCTACTGCCTAAGATTCTACTGCATGCTATTACAATGATAATGAAAAAAAGTGCTAAGAATTTACAACCGAAACAGTAACCGATTGGGCTAATAGGATCTCTTTTAATTCCAAAGCTTGTCAACTCTACGAAGCTGATAGCAAATTAACCTATTGGAAAGATGAGTGTTTAGAAATACCTACATAATAATTATTATATCTTGATTGTGACAGTTAAGCCAATCGATTAGGATGTATAAATATTACTAATCCCAATGCTTAATGTATATTCAATAAGACAACCAAAAAATGCGAAAAAGTCACAGATTTCACATAAGCTTGTGTTAGTTACGAAAATATCAACTCTAGTATAATTTGTGAGAAACCTACTGACAGTGGTTGCTACTTTAGTACTTCTGAATTTAAATGTGTAAAACTCATTCCTGAAGATGAAGTTGATTGTAGTGTGTAAACTAATGGGTACAATAAGATTGCATGTGCAACGAATAAAGGTTGTGTATTCAGTGATCATTGCTATTTAAAAGAGGAGGGTGAATTTTCTGTCTGTTCCGATGCTACCAATAATAAGGCAAATTGTTAGGCTGTAAAATATGAGGCATGCTAGTTTAAAGAGAATAGTTGTACTCTGATTTCAGATACATCCTCAATTAAATGTCAAGATGCTGTTAATATATTTGGTTGCTAAAATGTTACTACAGATGGAGTATATTGCCAATTTATTGATGAGTAGTGCTAGGAGATCAATCCCTTAACTATCAAAGACACAGGTTGTACAGAAGTAGGAATTATCAATAGTTTTATGTTCTGTGAATAAGTATCAGTAGAAGATGAGCAATGCAAATATGATATTAAGAAGAAGTAGTGTGTTCTTACGGAACCAACTGATGAATTCAGTTGCAACAGAGGTTTAAATCCACTTGCATGCTTGAATAAAACAACTTAATCACTCTAGTGTAGATTCTGGAATTATTGTTATGGACCAAATTTTTAGATTTTGAATTGTGATCCCTTATTAGTTGCCGATTGTTGTACCCTTGCTTCAAATTTAGAATCATGTTTATTCTAATCTACATTTAACTGTGTTTGGACTAATAAATGCTAAAAGTATACAGCTAATTAAACTGATTGCAATTTGATTGAAAATGCATCTAGGAATATATGTACATCAATCAATAGCAGTTTTTGCATCTTTGACACCACTATTAAAAAATGTAGATCTATAATTCCTACTAATTGTGATCAGGCATAGACACCATCATAATGTAAGATGATTTAAGGATTGCCATGTTATTGGAATTCAGAAGTAGATCAATGTGAATACAAAGAAAAACAATTATATGATGAGTGTTAGGATATTGAAAGTGCATCTGGTAATATGAGAGCCTGTTTGGATGTGGAGAGACCAGGATAATTATGCTAATTTGTAGATAATTAATGTAAAACATTTAATGAAGTACCAAATTAAAATAATTGTTTAAACAACATTAATAAAGTTTCATGCACTTAATAAATAAAAAATGAATGTTTCTGGGATTTATAAACTATTAAAATTAAAAAAACAACATTAGCCAAACAAGAAACTGAAATAATCATTGGTGAATGTAAAGTGTTCAAAGAGTTCGATACTTGGAATTGTTCAGATCAACTTAGTTATGTGGCTTGTCTTAAGATTACTACAAAAGGCGTGCAATGCTATTGGAATGATGAGCAATGCTAAGCTATTCCAATAATAAAAGGAGATGTAATCACTCCTAATACTTATGTTTTGATTAATAGTAATGCTTGTGCATTAGTAAACAATGGAGATATGGTCAGATATAATTCAGATACTTTGTCATGCATTAAAGAAACCGATTTTAATAATTTAACCTGTTTCCCAATGACTCCAGGCCTCAATAAATAGGCTTGTGTTAAGAATACCTTATAGAAATGCAGTTGGGATGAAAAAAATCGCACTTGTGTATTTGAAGCCAAAAGACTTCTTGTCGAGGAGTAATTATAATCTCATCGACTGTTATAATCAACAACCTGCAAAAGAGATGGATTGGGACCACAACTGTGTTCTCAACTTTCATTACAACTACCATGTGGTTCAGGTGAAATTGGTTGCGATCTTATCGATATCAATACAGCCGTCTGTTCAGATAAGGGACTTAATAAATATGCATGCTTAAATTTAAAGACTGGACCATGTGCTTGGATGGAGGATTCAGACGGTAACTTTGTTTGCCAAGACTACATACCATTTACTTCTTGTGAGTCAGTGCTTATTGATGTTAATTCTTCGGTTTGTTCGTATGTAGTAGACGATGCATGTGTGTATAACTAAACTCTTAATAAATGTCAGATTCCTACTCAAACTTATACTAAATGTGACGTTGATGGAATTAACTCTGTGGCTTGTTCTTCAATAAATGGTTGCATATTTAAAAATCAGAAGTGCCAGTCTCAAGATCCAAACGTAAATGTACTTTGCAATTAAGCCGAATCAGCTAATTATTAAGTATGCACACTTGCTATAGACAGATGCAAATATAGCGATTTAACTCATGGATGTATTAAATCTACGATCACAGACAATTGCAATACGCTAGGCTTAAGTGCTTTAGGCTGTAATGTCTTAGATGAGTGTAAATGGAGTGATTCTAAATGTCAGTGTCTGGCTTATCTTGAGCAGTTCCCTGTATGTTCAACTATTCTTGAATATAATAAATGCGAGAATTTAGACTATTGCTTCTTTGAAGTTTCGGAATCCAAGACCAATAAGGATATTACTTAGTATTTGAAAAACACAAATTATGGTACTTGTAGAGATAAAAAATGTTCAGATATGATTGTAAGTGAGTGTTAAGGAACTGTGATTGGAGATACTACTTGTTATTTAAATACTAAATCACAGTGTTCACCTGCCAATAGTTGCAATGAACTAATTGCAACATCACTTGATTGTTCTACTTATAAAATTAACAACTAAAGATGCAAAAACAAAGCATCATTAACTGGTTGTGAGAATCTGAATTGCAATTATTTAGATTAAACCACTTGTGAACAATTTATCAATGAATGTGTTTTTGTTGGATATTGCAAAATCAGAAGCTGTGAATATATGGGAAAAACATAATGCTTATAGAGTGACTGTGATTGGGATGATTAATAAGAAAAATGTACATTGCAATTGGATTGTTCGTAGATCTCTACCAGTGACAATTGCATTCTTAAAAAATAACAAGGAACTTAATGCGCTTGGATTGCAACTCTTAATAAAGTTGAAGAATGCACGTCCACTGGATGCAGATATTTAGGTATTTCTTAGGGAGATTGCATGGGTACACATATTGGAACTGACGTCTGTGTTTAAATGAATGATTTCTCTTGTGTTTCATGTGAAGAAATCAAAGATTCCTGCATCTGTTTAAATCAATCCTTGTTCTGCTCATATGACAATCTAAATAAGAAGTGTAGATCAAAGAGTTGTCAACATCACAACCAAGATGACTGTCCAAGTACTCATTGCAGATTCAATAATTCATCTAAGGTATTTTTCATGACAATATTAATTAGATTTGCTAACCATTATGCCAATACAATTATAACCAGTTATAATGCAATTAAGCTGATGAATGTGTTTGGGATTCAATCAATAAAATCTGTGCCTCCCATTTAAGCAATGTTGTCGCGCCATAAATCAACTTACCAGCCCCAAATAATGCATATATACTAATGCCCATCTTTCTAACAATTGTAATGAATTTATGATAATTCATTATATTTAGTATCAAAATTCTATTTTCATATTATAATCTTATATTTAAGATATTTACATAACTTATAATACCAGAATTACATTTTGAAGCTCTACTTAAAATAGTTGCCATTAAGATACAATATCAAATTATTAATTTAATTAAAATAGATTTGGTTGAATTTAATGTAATAGAATTAAATTTTATAGCGAAGCATTTTTCTAATTTCTTTTTATATTTTGCCCCAAATATTATTTTTTTGACTCAATGATCTTAATGAATAAATTTAGATAAATATTTTGTACTATAGACAATATTTATAAACCTCATAAGATTTATTATATATTCTAAAAATAATTAAACTATTTTAATGAGAAATTTGCTCTTTAATAGTCTATTGATTTGCTTACTTATGTTTATCAATACTAAACCAGTTAATTCATCAATTACATGTAACATCTACCTTCAATCTCCCCTCTTATGCATAAATAGCACAAGCCTTGTAAGATGTAATTTAATTCAAAAAATTATAGGTAGATATGACTTAGAAGAAAATAGGTGTTTGGAGATAGCTTAAAGAAATTTTGGCTGTTCATCTGACTTAAATAAGGAGGCCTGCATTTATTAATTAACAAACCAATAGGGATAAGGTGTTAATTGTAGAAATATTTATATATTTTAGGTATTTTTCTTGAGAGATGCCGACCAATAAGCGATGTGCAACTTTAGAAGTTAAGTTGCTCTGATAGAATTAACAAACTAGCTTGCATGAATTTACCCTAAAAATTTTGTGTTTGGAACAATAAATGTTAAAATTTAGATGATAGAGCTAACTTAAATTAGTGTTATGCATCCAATTTACCTGTTACTCCCTACACTTGTTAGCAATCACAGTCAGACTTATGTATTATAAGATTACTAAGTAGGCATGAGTAGTTGGAAGCATGGTGGCTTTAGATGTATTGGAGTTGAAATCGATTAATTAAATACAATAACTTGCAATTAGAAAGGGTTGAATGAAAAAGCATGTATTGCTATTAAAACAAGAGATTAATAATGTAAGATACAGGATTTATCTTAGGCATTTTTTAAAATAAACGCTGTAGTTCTATTGAGCCCTCTTAAATCACATCATGTGATCTTAAATTGAACATACATGCCTGTCTTTCTTCAAAACAAAATAATAAATTGCAATGTGAATGGTTTGACTCTTCTTGTAGAGTATTTCAAAGTAAGGAAGATGATTGCCCCTCTAGAAGCTTAGTAAACTCTTCTGTTTGTTCAAACTCTAAGAAGCTCTGCATGTATAATGAAAAAGAGAAAATCTGTTAAAAAATTCATGTAGAGACAAGAAATTCTTTGAATTGTAATACGATTGGATTATCTAAGGGAGGGTGCCTATTAGNTGCATTCTAAATATATATATTTAATACTTGACATTTTAATATCAAAAAAATTACTAGTATTTGAAATTTAAGCAATTTGAATATATAGATTATGAAGGGCTAATAGTTTATAATACAATCAATTGAATAAACTCATCTTTTAAAATTTTTTGTTATGTAAGGTTGAAAGTAAATTAAGGTTTATTGAAGTTTGAAAAATTTGTAACCTGGTCAAATTGTGAACAATATTTAATTGATCAATTTAAGGATTATTAAAGTGAATGAATCTCTTACGTATATATAATTAAGTATTAAACTTCAATCAATCTGAATTTTAGTATTAATTTACAATATTTAATTAGAAATGAATATTATCATTCTGATAATCTATTTGATTTAAACTTCTTTTTCTGAGCTTTTGAATATAAGAGAATGTTAAGAATAACTTCTTTACCCAAAGTTTTGTATAGAATCAACGAAACATTCTCCATGTAAAATAATTTAGATATATTAGGCATTTTTCATGAACGATTGAAATTTTGTCTTCCAATTTAAGATACTAATAAAGGTTGCAGTAATAATTTAAATGAAAAAGCTTGTATAAATTAATTGAGTGATTAATATGGAAAAGAGTGTTAATGTATAGAGTTAACTTAATTTAGGTATTTTTAATTTGAGATGCTAAAAAGCTTCAATAATACAGTTATCTAATTTAGGCTGTTTTGATAAGTTTAACAAGCATGCTTGTATGAATGTTAGAAATCATAGATGCTAATGGGACATTTCTTGCCAGTATGTTTCAAATGAACAAATAGAATTTATATCATGTGATTAGTAATATAAAATGCCTGTGTCTCCTTTGGTTTGTTCATCCATACCGAAATTAGAATGTAATGACAATTTATCATTATTAAGGTATGAACTCTGGTTCATTGGGAGGTTATAAATGTGTTTCAATACAGGAGAAGGATTACTAATAATTAAAATGCTCTGAGTTAGGATTGACTGAGCTGGCTTGCAGAAAGATAATTGCATTTGAAGAAAAATGTATTATTATAATTAATATTAGGTATTTTTTCAAATAATGTTTGCCGACAAGTCTAGAATAATGAAATTGTAAATTGCAATTAAAAGATCAATAAATTAGCTTGCCTTTCAATAAATAATCCCAACCTTAATTGTTATTGGATGAATCATTAATGCTTAGAATTTAAAGTATCAGAAGAAAATTAAGAAATCTTGTCTAATGTAAGTGTAAGTGCTAGCGTATGTGCTAAGCTTTAAGATTCTTATAAATTTGATACCGAAAAATATCAATGCGTACTTATTCCTTTGGAGAATTCTCAAATTTTGGATTGTAATACGATTGGATTATCTAAGAAAGGTTGCCTATTTATAAAAAATAAAAACTGTTCTTTTTATGGAGGGAAATGTTAAGAACTTAATGAATAAGATCTTAAAAGTTATTTATGTGAAATGGATTTGAATGAATAAGCTTGTGTTAATTTAGAAACTGAATTTTAATATTGTAAATGGAATGGAAGTAATTGTAAAAGAATATTTATGAATTAAGATATAAGTTGTCCTTTATAAAATAATAATCATTTAATGAAAGTTAATGGAAATGTTTGTTAAGCTATATCAAAATCAGATGTTTTATGTAAATATGATTAAAAAACAAATTTATGTGTTATCAGTACCAATTATGATAAATGTAATACTCCATTTCTTAATTTTTTTGGTTGCATTGGTATTTAAAATCATCATTAAACATGCCAATGGTATTAAAATAAATGTAGAATAATAACAATTCAATAAAACTCTACTTTATGTGAAACTTTAAAAAATGTAAATCCTTATTCTTGTTCTTAAGTTTATCAAAGTAATTCTATTGGTTGCTATTACGATAAAGATTCATATCAATGCAAATCAATCTTAATTGATTCAGATTCACAGTTATTAAATACAATCTCATGTAAAGACTTATCATTAGGAATTAATAAAGTTTTATGTGCCTCAATCACTACTCCATTTACTCCCTGTAGATGGCATTAAGATTAATGCTCTTATATCAAACACAGAAAAGATATCGCAAATGTTCCCTGCATGAACTTGTAACATGCTAACTATTAAGCTTGTTCTTTAGCATAGTATAACAATGAACCTTGTATATATTCTGAAAAACATCTAGGATGCAATAATATTATTAAACAGGAAACTTAATGTAACGCAAAAGGATTGAATGCTATTGGTTGCATATAAATAAATTAAAATTGTTATTTCGATAAAATCGCTTGCATAAAGAAGTAAGAAATAGATTTTATACCTGGTGGTGCAAAAGCCAATGATTATACAATTATAAGACTTAATTACTATGACTCTGAAGTATGCAAATCAGTCTTTCTAACAAAACTTGCTTGCTCTTCAATAACAACGAAAGGAGAATTGTGCATTTGGTCATTTAAGTTAAATTCTTGCACTTAAACATCAATTAAATATAATGAGAGTTGTCTTACTTATTCTGGTGCATAGTTCATAATAAATCCTAATGTATGTGCATCAATTGTAACATAAGTTCCTGAATTTTGTGCCTTTGATGTAAATACAAAAAATTGCAAAATTCAATACTTTGGTTGTATAACAAAATGTTGTACTGAATATAATATGATTGGAATAAATGCACATTCATGTAGTAGATATTCAAAACAGGCTGAAGGGGTTTATTGTTATTTTCGTGATTAGAGATGCTAAGAACTAAAAGTTGAAACTGTTGATATATCTGATGAGGCTAAAGTTAAAAAATACTACAATGATTTGAAGTTACCTTGCTCATCTATGAATATAAATTCTTGCCATATGATTGAGTGG
Organism: Paramecium octaurelia; assembly: GCA_905182995.1. Lineage (NCBI taxonomy): Eukaryota > Ciliophora > Oligohymenophorea > Peniculida > Parameciidae > Paramecium > Paramecium octaurelia. The sequence goes on along the minus strand of CAJJDP010000024.1, from coordinate 208,965 downwards.
TCAACTTCTTAACTTTGTTATCACAATGGAGAAGTTTGTAATAATCTCAATTTTTAACTATATCCAAATTTGAAAATTTTTACTGAAGTACCTTCAAAATTGAATAAATTTGCTTGCTTAGCTATAGAAGCTACAGAATCAACTTTCAATAAATTGAAATATTTTACCTACGATTCTATTAATTACAGATGTCAAGAATTCAAAGTTAGTCCTGAATTTACTTATTCTACATGTGAAGATGCGAAAGGCAATAAAAACATATGCACAAGATATACTACAAATAATTGGTGTAAATGGGATCCAGAGAACCAAGAATGTAAGACTATAGAAGATGATGTCTTTGATGAAATTTAAAATTGTAATTCAAATGTAAACAAAAAGGCTTGCTTAGAAAACAAATTTTCGAATTGTTATTTCTCAATTGAAAACGATAGTTGTTTAGAATTTCCATAAGATGTTAAATGTGATTACTTTTATTAAAAGGGTTTTGTAAAATAATCAGTATGCAAGACTATTAATGTATTAGGTGAAAAGTGCACTTATTCTGAAGATAAACAAACCTGCATAAAATCAGAATAAAATTATGAAGATTGTGATATTTCAAGGTTTGACAATAATAGAGTTTGTTATGATAGCACAGGTGGATTATGTAGATGGGATTCAGCTAATTTACTTTGCTATTAAAACGGTACTGAAATTTCAGAATTAAATTGCGATGACTATTTAAATAGATAACTATGTCTAATTGTAACAAAAGAAGCTTGTATGTGGAATGATAAGGAATATTAATGTTAAAGATTTTAATACGATCCAAAGGCATTAAAACATTCATATAATTTAATTAATGAAAAAGCATGCTTATCAATTTAAGATGCTGCATATATTTATCAAAGGGAAACTAATCGATGTTATAGAACCTATCGTAGGTTGTATAATTGTGATTAATTTCAATTGAATTAATATGCTTGCTTATATTTTACAAGAAGAGCTCTCTGTTTTTATGATAGCAACGAGTCAATCCCAAAAAATTTCTGTAAATAATTTAGGGATGAATAATCCATTTGTAATACTGATAACTTAATCAATATTGAAGTTTGTATGAATTTACCTGTTCCATGCCTTTTTGACGAAAGAACTCTTAAATGTGAATCAATTTAGATAAACGAAACTGATACATGCTCGCAATTATTCAATTAATCAATAAATAATAAACATCACAATAAAATTGCTTGTGCATCTGTGCGTGCAAGTTAAACAAAAAATTCCTGTTCTGAATAAAGTTGGACATGTCGTTTTGAAAAAAACTGTTATTGGTCAAATTATACATGTCAAATCTACTAATTTAAGTATAGATATATCGATATCAATTTTAATTATGGCTTTTGGGATGATTTTTATTGTTATTGCAACAACCAGTATAGTTGCTATAGCCAGAATAGTTGCTCTTATGAAAATATTTCTAATGAGTACATTAAAGATTATCCAAAAATAAAAATTGAACTAGAATAATATAATTGGTATGAGTCAAGAGTTGAATATAATTCAGAATAGTTATTTACTTCAGAACAAGACGAATTTGTAATTTGCAAAAGAGTTAATTGCTATTGGTCATTAGATCACTCCTACTACTTCGACAGGATGAACGAGTAGATTTATTCTTATGAAGAGTATGAGGAATTTAGCGATGAAAGTCATGGTACTTCAATTTATCGATTTATCTCCTCACCATATATGGTTATTGAATTTATTTATAATTTTTCTCCTTAGATTTCAAAGAAGATAATAATATAGATATCATATAACAACCTTCTTTCAAAAGCTCTCTGTATGAAATTAAAAGATAAAGGATTTTTTTTTGATATTAATCAAGGAGGTTGCATTTAATCAAAGAATAATGAACATAAGATACCAAATTGCGAAAGTTTATCGAATAATTGTCATGTAAGTTAAAGTAAAAACGCAATTTGTAAAGATGAAGAATAATCAACCAATTAATTTTAAAGACTTTTCTTAGATGAAAGTAATAATTGTAAGACTCTTGAAGTTGATAAATCCATTTACAATTGTGATGAAATTAAAAAAGATTTTTAGCCAATTTTATGTGCAAAAGCCTAGGATAAGTGTAGATTTGATGGGATAAAATGTATTAGTACTGATCCAGAGCCTTGCGAATGTGATAAAAGTTATAGCGAAGAATTATGTGAAAAATGCAAATGTAATTATACATTTTTAGGTTATTGCTAAAAAGAAAGCCAAGTTCCTTAATTAAATAATGATTATTCAAATTAATACTATTTATGTTATGAAGTTACTATGTTTGTGGCAAATAATTAAGAAATAGTTTGTGGTTAAGTTGATTAAGCATGTAAATTCAAAGATAATAAATGTGAGGATGCAACTCATTCTACTTGCGATGAATTAAAAAACCTTATTGTATCTTATTAAGCATGTGTAAGATGTTAAGGTTAAGCAATGAAATATAATAGAAGTACTTATAAATGTGAGCCTGTATCTGAAAATATCAAAGAATGTGAAAATCTAAATAAAAAAGGTTGTTTATCATATTCAAAAGAAGTAAAATGTAAATGGATTGCATCTCCAAGATAAAATAAAAAAAAATTCGACTTTAACTGTTTAAAAATAGATAAATTAGATTTATTAGATTAATTAGATTGTGCTATATTAAATGAAGATGCTTGTAATAAAGAATAAATAAATTTATGTTGGTTTGATTAGGAAACATAATTATGTGTGAAATATAATCCATTTAAAGGAGAATGTACTTCATTTATGAATAATCTAACTTGTATATAATCTATGATTTAATCATGTGTATGGGAAAAGAAATGTTAAATAGCATCAGAACAATAACAATGTGAAGGTCTAAATAAATTTGGATGTTTACATTTGGAAAGTCAATCTTGTGTTTGGTCTGATAATAATCACAAATGTGAATCAGCTATATTCAATGATTAACCTAAAAATTGTAGTGATTTAAATTAATCTGATATTTCACATATGAATGGTTTAACTTGTACATCAATCAATATTCAAAAACCTTGTATTCTAGGTCAAAATTACAAATGCAGAGAAATTATTGAGCCTATGTTATATAAATGTGAAACTATTGGATTAAATAAATATGCTTGTATTTTAAAAACCCAAAACAAATGTGCATTCATAGATTAAAAGTGCGTCCCCATCGATACTGATAAAGTAGGCTGCAAAGATTATTTAAATCAAAATGCTTGCATTAATTAAGAATAATATTGTATATTTTAGAAAGAAAAATGTTAAAGCCGAGATTTTACATATTTTAATTAATTGCTTGACAAAGAATATGAATATGCGACTTACTCCAGCAGATTTTGTAATTAGATTGACAGGGACGCATATGTTTATAGCTAAATTTAAAAAAAGTGCATTAAAGCTGTAAACTTAGATAAAAAATTAACAGATTGCTCATTACCTGGTATTAATAAATAGACTTGTTTAAATTAAATAATAGCTTTTTGCGAATATAAAAATGATAAGTGTTAGTAAATTGATAAGGAAAAAATAGAATCATGCTCTAACAAATTAAATAAATTTGCTTGCACTTAAGTTGATAATATATCATGTAAGTTTGAAAATAATGAATGTCATGAACTTAAAAAAGATGAATAATTTGATTGTAAATCATTGTAATTAGAAGTGAATGAAAAATCTTGTTCTTATTAAAAGTAACCATGCTTTTATGACAGTAAAAAAAGAGTTTGTGGTGAAGTTAACTTTGAGACACAAGAAAAATGTGAAGGGTTAAATAAAAATGCTTGCATATATAATTCAGACTCATTGTTATGCGAATTTAATATAAGTCAAAATAAGTGTGAAAGTTCTTATGGATATTCCTTTTGTGAAGATTTAGTTAACAAAAATAAGTGCTTAGCAATTACAACAAAAGGATAATATTGTATATTCAACGACAAAGTTGGAGATTAAGGATGCGAGAAAATTGATGAAGCCGCTATATTGAAAAAGAAAACGTGTGAGACAGAATTCTAAACTAATCCAATTACATGTTCTAAAATATAAGATACAGTTGCATGCTTTTATGATAAATTTTCAAAAATGTGCAAAAAATATGAATAGTATTGTGAGAATGATTAAAACTGCTCTCCCAATTATGATTATTAACGAATCTACAAGAATTATTAACTGTCCAACATTGATTCCTTTAACAAAAACACTTGTATATAATTTTCAGAGGCAATTTCTTATAATCCTATAGATTCAAAAAGTACACTATTTCCAGTCCTTCTTTTATGGAAAGACGGCTGCACTGAGATAAGAAGCATTCAATTATAGTATTTAAGATGCGATGAAGATATAAACATATATACTTGTGTAAGTATTTTAACTCCAAAATAATACTGTTAATTTCAATATAATAAATGTGTAAATGCTAATTTGAATGATTTCAAAGATAAAAAATGTGATTAAATTAAAGATATCAACTCAGGTGTCTTTTGTGCTATAACTTCTGGAGATCCTTGTCGATTCAATTAATAATTACATAAATGTGAAGTTGTAAACGATAATAAAGTTGAATGTATTGAGGAAAATCCAGAAAAAAAAGGATACAATGAGGAGGCTTGCTAATTGGATGCTGAAAATTGTGTATTTAATGATTAATGTTATAAAGTTAAAAAAGATCAACTATAATTTTGTCTAAATGCTTTCGATCAAGAAAACTGTTCGAAAGTATTAATTGAGGGATGTAGATTTAAAGATAATATTTGTTTGAAAATCTAAGATTCAGAGTATGATCAACTTAAATGCGAAGAAGTTGCAAATCGAATAGGATGTGTGAATATTTAAACCAAAGATCAATATTGCTAATTTTCAGAATCAAAATGTGTTTCGCGCACGATACCTTCAAAGACAAGTACAGAGTGTGAAAATTTTAAAAATATTAATCACTACAGCTTTTGTGAATAAACAACAGATATTGGATGCATTTATGATTTTCAATTAAACTCATGTAAAATTGTACCTGAAGTTTAATATTTAACTTGTTAAAGAGGTATTAATAAAATAGCATGCTTGCAATAAACAGATAAGAATCTTAAATGCTAATTTCTTAATTATTGTTTGGACTCAGATTCTGGAATCTAGAATTGTAAATTATCTGATAAAAACTTATGTTGTAAGTTAGCAGCCACAAAAGAAAATTGTCTAATTTAAAGTATTTATTAATGCCAGTGGTCAAATAATGAATGCTAGAGTTATTAAAAGAACGAAATTACATAGTGTGATTAAATCAAACTCTCGAGTTTATCGGCTTGCACTTCTATTGAGAATATGTTCTGTAAATACGATACGGATAAAGAGACATGCATTTCTATTAATCCGACTTCATGCGAAGAATTATTATCATCAGGTTAATGTAAAAGAATGAGTACTTTACCTTGCATCTGGCTAGATGATAACCAATAATGTATAGAACTGGATAAATAACATATAAGTAAGTTAAGTTGTAAAGATGTAAAAGCATAATCTGGTAGTTAAAGAACTTGTATGAATGTTAATTTGGAGGGATAAATGTGCATTTTTAATGATTTTTAATGTGAAACCTTTTAATAATCTAATGAAAATAATTGCTTAGATAATATTAATATTAATTCATGTAAACAATAAACTAAAAGTGATTGTTATTGGAATCTAGATGATTAATCAAGGATATTGTAAGTAAGCATATCACTAGAAGAAGATAAATTTGTTATGCGCTATGGAAAATGCATAGCTTTTAAAGATATTGATAAAAATGGTTGCCATTCTAATCTTAGTTATACATCTTGTTTGAAAATTTCAATGGAAGGTGCATTTTGCATTTGGAAAAATTAAGAATGCTAGAAAATTGATTCTGATCAGGTAACTGTTTATGAGCCTTCATCTTTTGCATAGATTAATGCTAATGCGTGTGGTTTAATAAATAATGGAGAAAAAGTATAATATGATAAAAATATATATCAATGTGTTAAAGTTCAAGATATTCGAACTTTATCATGTTTAACAGAGGGATTAAATAAAGAAGCATGCATAAACATTGAAAAATAAGATTGTCTTTGGGATGTAAACACTAGAAAATGTATATAGTACGTATTCAAATCAAAATATGAAACTTGTAAAATAGTAAATGCATCTTCTCAATTGTGCACAGACATAGATTTATAGGAGCCATGCGGATTTATAAAAGATGGATGCGATAAAGTTGATTTAAATTAAATTAAATGCAATTCTGATGGATTAAATAAATTTGCTTGCCTTAATGTAACACAATTTCCTTGTATTTGGATTAAAAATATTGATGATGTAAAATATCATTGTTAAGATTTTATTCCATCCACTCCATGTGAATAAATACCAAAGGATGTCAATTCTAAGGTTTGCTCTCTTGTTCAAGAAGATTCATGTTATTATAATATTGATAAATCAAAATGTGAAGTACCAAATAAGGGTTAAACTAATTGTGAATTGGTAGGATTAAACGTTATTGGATGTGTATAAATTGAAAATTGCTTTTTCGATTAAAAATGTTAATTATTGAATAAAAACAAATACAAAAGTTATAAATGTGATGATTTTCCAGTAGCTAATAAATTAATTTGTAAAAATGCCACTGATTCTTGTAAATATAATGAAATTCAGTATGGATGTTCACCAGCTAATGATGAACTATGTTCGAACGATTCATTAAGCGNATTGTCTAATTTAAAGTATTTATTAATGCCAGTGGTCAAATAATGAATGCTAGAGTTATTAAAAGAACGAAATTACATAGTGTGATTAAATCAAACTCTCGAGTTTATCGGCTTGCACTTCTATTGAGAATATGTTCTGTAAATACGATACGGATAAAGAGACATGCATTTCTATTAATCCGACTTCATGCGAAGAATTATTATCATCAGGTTAATGTAAAAGAATGAGTACTTTACCTTGCATCTGGCTAGATGATAACCAATAATGTATAGAACTGGATAAATAACATATAAGTAAGTTAAGTTGTAAAGATGTAAAAGCATAATCTGGTAGTTAAAGAACTTGTATGAATGTTAATTTGGAGGGATAAATGTGCATTTTTAATGATTTTTAATGTGAAACCTTTTAATAATCTAATGAAAATAATTGCTTAGATAATATTAATATTAATTCATGTAAACAATAAACTAAAAGTGATTGTTATTGGAATCTAGATGATTAATCAAGGATATTGTAAGTAAGCATATCACTAGAAGAAGATAAATTTGTTATGCGCTATGGAAAATGCATAGCTTTTAAAGATATTGATAAAAATGGTTGCCATTCTAATCTTAGTTATACATCTTGTTTGAAAATTTCAATGGAAGGTGCATTTTGCATTTGGAAAAATTAAGAATGCTAGAAAATTGATTCTGATCAGGTAACTGTTTATGAGCCTTCATCTTTTGCATAGATTAATGCTAATGCGTGTGGTTTAATAAATAATGGAGAAAAAGTATAATATGATAAAAATATATATCAATGTGTTAAAGTTCAAGATATTCGAACTTTATCATGTTTAACAGAGGGATTAAATAAAGAAGCATGCATAAACATTGAAAAATAAGATTGTCTTTGGGATGTAAACACTAGAAAATGTATATAGTACGTATTCAAATCAAAATATGAAACTTGTAAAATAGTAAATGCATCTTCTCAATTGTGCACAGACATAGATTTATAGGAGCCATGCGGATTTATAAAAGATGGATGCGATAAAGTTGATTTAAATTAAATTAAATGCAATTCTGATGGATTAAATAAATTTGCTTGCCTTAATGTAACACAATTTCCTTGTATTTGGATTAAAAATATTGATGATGTAAAATATCATTGTTAAGATTTTATTCCATCCACTCCATGTGAATAAATACCAAAGGATGTCAATTCTAAGGTTTGCTCTCTTGTTCAAGAAGATTCATGTTATTATAATATTGATAAATCAAAATGTGAAGTACCAAATAAGGGTTAAACTAATTGTGAATTGGTAGGATTAAACGTTATTGGATGTGTATAAATTGAAAATTGCTTTTTCGATTAAAAATGTTAATTATTGAATAAAAACAAATACAAAAGTTATAAATGTGATGATTTTCCAGTAGCTAATAAATTAATTTGTAAAAATGCCACTGATTCTTGTAAATATAATGAAATTCAGTATGGATGTTCACCAGCTAATGATGAACTATGTTCGAACGATTCATTAAGCGATATAGCTTGCTAAAATTAACCACAATGTATACTTTTAGCTTAAAGTTGCCAATGCAGCCTGTTAATTGAGACTTATGATTGCAAATACATTACTGAATCAAATTAATGTGAATAGTTTAGACATTGCAAACTTCAGTCTAATGATGTATATAAAGATCAAATGTGCAGTATTCCAAATACAATTTGTTATTAGAATGATTCTTAATAATGTTTATCTGCATCAAAATGTGAGGAAATAATCAATCCATTATAATAATGTTAAGAATATTCATTTAAGGATTTGCCGTGCTAACAGATGAATGATAATCAAAAGGTTTGCAAAACAAAATAATGCTCTGATTAAACCTATTAATAATGTATTTAGAATGAGTGTAATTGGAATTATTTCAAGGACAGTTGTTAAGATTTAATGGAATGCGAATCAATTTAGAATTAAGGTCTATGCAATCAATAATAATTCTAAAAAAGATAATGCTTATGGGTTGAAGTGAAGGGTAAGCAAGTATGTGTAGAACAAAAATGCAGCTATTTAGAAAAAGACTAAATTTGTGCTGGATCTAGGGTTGCTCAATAAACTTGTGTAGAATTAACAAAAGCAATTTGTGTTTCATGTGAAGAAATTTCTGATTCATGCGAATGTTTAAGATAGTCAGATTATTGTTAATACGACATCGATAATAGGAAATGCACATCTAAGAAATGCGAATCATATTCCAACTAGCTTTAATGTCCCTTTGAATTTTGTATATTTTAGGATTAGGTAAAAATGATAATTATATATAGATATGTTAAACTAAATGTGAAAATATTACAGATGAATTTAATTGTAAATAAGCTCAGCACTGTGAATGGTTAGAATCAAAATATTGTTATAATATAAATTGCATAAATATACAAAATAAAGAAATATGCGATTAAATTTTTCACTGTTAGTGGGATGATGTTGGAAAGTAATGCTAAGACTTTAAGAATGTGCAAGTAACCATTAATATTTTTATTGGATCGATGATGCTTCCAATCTTCGCCTTAATAAGTTTAATTTTAATATGAGAGTGAAATATATAAAAATATTTAGCATTAATAATATTGCATTCTAAATATATATATTTAATACTTGACATTTTAATATCAAAAAAATTACTAGTATTTGAAATTTAAGCAATTTGAATATATAGATTATGAAGGGCTAATAGTTTATAATACAATCAATTGAATAAACTCATCTTTTAAAATTTTTTGTTATGTAAGGTTGAAAGTAAATTAAGGTTTATTGAAGTTTGAAAAATTTGTAACCTGGTCAAATTGTGAACAATATTTAATTGATCAATTTAAGGATTATTAAAGTGAATGAATCTCTTACGTATATATAATTAAGTATTAAACTTCAATCAATCTGAATTTTAGTATTAATTTACAATATTTAATTAGAAATGAATATTATCATTCTGATAATCTATTTGATTTAAACTTCTTTTTCTGAGCTTTTGAATATAAGAGAATGTTAAGAATAACTTCTTTACCCAAAGTTTTGTATAGAATCAACGAAACATTCTCCATGTAAAATAATTTAGATATATTAGGCATTTTTCATGAACGATTGAAATTTTGTCTTCCAATTTAAGATACTAATAAAGGTTGCAGTAATAATTTAAATGAAAAAGCTTGTATAAATTAATTGAGTGATTAATATGGAAAAGAGTGTTAATGTATAGAGTTAACTTAATTTAGGTATTTTTAATTTGAGATGCTAAAAAGCTTCAATAATACAGTTATCTAATTTAGGCTGTTTTGATAAGTTTAACAAGCATGCTTGTATGAATGTTAGAAATCATAGATGCTAATGGGACATTTCTTGCCAGTATGTTTCAAATGAACAAATAGAATTTATATCATGTGATTAGTAATATAAAATGCCTGTGTCTCCTTTGGTTTGTTCATCCATACCGAAATTAGAATGTAATGACAATTTATCATTATTAAGGTATGAACTCTGGTTCATTGGGAGGTTATAAATGTGTTTCAATACAGGAGAAGGATTACTAATAATTAAAATGCTCTGAGTTAGGATTGACTGAGCTGGCTTGCAGAAAGATAATTGCATTTGAAGAAAAATGTATTATTATAATTAATATTAGGTATTTTTTCAAATAATGTTTGCCGACAAGTCTAGAATAATGAAATTGTAAATTGCAATTAAAAGATCAATAAATTAGCTTGCCTTTCAATAAATAATCCCAACCTTAATTGTTATTGGATGAATCATTAATGCTTAGAATTTAAAGTATCAGAAGAAAATTAAGAAATCTTGTCTAATGTAAGTGTAAGTGCTAGCGTATGTGCTAAGCTTTAAGATTCTTATAAATTTGATACCGAAAAATATCAATGCGTACTTATTCCTTTGGAGAATTCTCAAATTTTGGATTGTAATACGATTGGATTATCTAAGAAAGGTTGCCTATTTANGATCGATGATGCTTCCAATCTTCGCCTTAATAAGTTTAATTTTAATATGAGAGTGAAATATATAAAAATATTTAGCATTAATAATATTGCATTCTAAATATATATATTTAATACTTGACATTTTAATATCAAAAAAATTACTAGTATTTGAAATTTAAGCAATTTGAATATATAGATTATGAAGGGCTAATAGTTTATAATACAATCAATTGAATAAACTCATCTTTTAAAATTTTTTGTTATGTAAGGTTGAAAGTAAATTAAGGTTTATTGAAGTTTGAAAAATTTGTAACCTGGTCAAATTGTGAACAATATTTAATTGATCAATTTAAGGATTATTAAAGTGAATGAATCTCTTACGTATATATAATTAAGTATTAAACTTCAATCAATCTGAATTTTAGTATTAATTTACAATATTTAATTAGAAATGAATATTATCATTCTGATAATCTATTTGATTTAAACTTCTTTTTCTGAGCTTTTGAATATAAGAGAATGTTAAGAATAACTTCTTTACCCAAAGTTTTGTATAGAATCAACGAAACATTCTCCATGTAAAATAATTTAGATATATTAGGCATTTTTCATGAACGATTGAAATTTTGTCTTCCAATTTAAGATACTAATAAAGGTTGCAGTAATAATTTAAATGAAAAAGCTTGTATAAATTAATTGAGTGATTAATATGGAAAAGAGTGTTAATGTATAGAGTTAACTTAATTTAGGTATTTTTAATTTGAGATGCTAAAAAGCTTCAATAATACAGTTATCTAATTTAGGCTGTTTTGATAAGTTTAACAAGCATGCTTGTATGAATGTTAGAAATCATAGATGCTAATGGGACATTTCTTGCCAGTATGTTTCAAATGAACAAATAGAATTTATATCATGTGATTAGTAATATAAAATGCCTGTGTCTCCTTTGGTTTGTTCATCCATACCGAAATTAGAATGTAATGACAATTTATCATTATTAAGGTATGAACTCTGGTTCATTGGGAGGTTATAAATGTGTTTCAATACAGGAGAAGGATTACTAATAATTAAAATGCTCTGAGTTAGGATTGACTGAGCTGGCTTGCAGAAAGATAATTGCATTTGAAGAAAAATGTATTATTATAATTAATATTAGGTATTTTTTCAAATAATGTTTGCCGACAAGTCTAGAATAATGAAATTGTAAATTGCAATTAAAAGATCAATAAATTAGCTTGCCTTTCAATAAATAATCCCAACCTTAATTGTTATTGGATGAATCATTAATGCTTAGAATTTAAAGTATCAGAAGAAAATTAAGAAATCTTGTCTAATGTAAGTGTAAGTGCTAGCGTATGTGCTAAGCTTTAAGATTCTTATAAATTTGATACCGAAAAATATCAATGCGTACTTATTCCTTTGGAGAATTCTCAAATTTTGGATTGTAATACGATTGGATTATCTAAGAAAGGTTGCCTATTTATAAAAAATAAAAACTGTTCTTTTTATGGAGGGAAATGTTAAGAACTTAATGAATAAGATCTTAAAAGTTATTTATGTGAAATGGATTTGAATGAATAAGCTTGTGTTAATTTAGAAACTGAATTTTAATATTGTAAATGGAATGGAAGTAATTGTAAAAGAATATTTATGAATTAAGATATAAGTTGTCCTTTATAAAATAATAATCATTTAATGAAAGTTAATGGAAATGTTTGTTAAGCTATATCAAAATCAGATGTTTTATGTAAATATGATTAAAAAACAAATTTATGTGTTATCAGTACCAATTATGATAAATGTAATACTCCATTTCTTAATTTTTTTGGTTGCATTGGTATTTAAAATCATCATTAAACATGCCAATGGTATTAAAATAAATGTAGAATCATAACAATTCAATAAAACTCTACTTTATGTGAAACTTTAAAAAATGTAAATCCTTATTCTTGTTCTTAAGTTTATCAAAGTAATTCTATTGGTTGCTATTACGATAAAGATTCATATCAATGCAAATCAATCTTAATTGATTCAGATTCACAGTTATTAAATACAATCTCATGTAAAGACTTATCATTAGGAATTAATAAAGTTTTATGTGCCTCAATCACTACTCCATTGACTCCATGTAGATGGTATTAAGAATAATGTTCTTTTGTTGAATATGAAACCATAAAAAGCATCCCTTGTTAAAATCATATTTATGCAAATTATTAAGTTTGTGCATAAATTGAATATAATAAAGCAAAATGCTTCTACTCTTAATAAAACAAGCAATGTTTTGAGTTAAAAACAGGTGATGATGTAAAGGCTTGTAATAGTAAGGGATTAAATAAATATGCATGCTCATCAATTGAAGAGTTTTGCTACTTTGAAAACTTTACCTGTAAAGATGCTAAAAACAATTTGAATAATATTTTATGTTAATCAAGCTATCCTTCAAAAAAAGCTTGTCTGGCTATAACGACGAAAGGTTAATTTTGTAAGTGGTCTGATAAGATCAATCAATGTATAGATGTTATTGTAGAAGAAAATCATAAATGTGAAACAAAAGAAATTTAGCTGGTCAACCACTTAGTCTGTGCTAGTGTTATTAATTATGTACATTAGCTTGTATAAGTAAAAGATTTTAAGGGTTATTGCCATTATAATTAAGAATAGAACTTCTGTTAGGTTCCACCCAGAGAAACATATCAATGTACAACAAAGTGTTGTACAGAGGATGTTGGAATAAACGCTCATGCTTGCATTAAATTTTCTAATGAATCCGATAATTGTTACTTTTATGATTTAAGATGCCAAGAATTAACTGAAGATTTAGTTGATATCAATGATCCTAAATAAATCAAATAATATTTTAATGCATTAAATTTACCATGCTCATCTGTGATGAAAAAGTATTGTCATATGATTGATTGGTCTGAAACCCAAAGATGCTTTAGTTATGGAGACATCTGTATCCATTTTAACACAAACTATTATCCCAATATCAAAGAATTGATTGAATTACAAAACCCAGTATTTAATAAATTTGCATGTCTATCAGTGGAAGGAAATTCTCAGGAGAATATTAATTTTAAATATTTAACGTATGATGAGGGAAGGAAAACTTGCTTACTTGCGACTAAAACTTAATATAAGAGTTGTGAAGATGTGAAAGGAAACAGGAATGTTTGTATGAGCCATACTGAAAATTTATATTGTAGATGGAATGCTGATAAACTAAAGTGTGTTACAATTACTAAAGAAGAGCTGTATGAAATACAAAGTTGCTAGCTCAATTAAAACAAAAAAGCTTGTCTTGAAAATAAACATAAAAATTGTTCTTTTGATGGCAAGAACGACAGGTGTTTGAATTTTAGACTTGATGTAATAAATGATGAATAATTAATGGTATAATCTGTATGCGTATAATTAGAGGGAGTACCTTACGAATTTTATTAATCAAAAATTTGTAGTTAAGCAGAGATAAAAGTATTTCCAGGTTGTTTTTAATATAATATCAATAACAAAGCATGTTATAAATATTCTTAAGGATATTGTCGATGGAATTCAGAGTTTTTCTTTTGTTATGAAAATGAGGATGAGATCAACACATTAAGTTGTTCTGATAATTTGAACAAGGTTCTTTGTTTAGTAGTCACAAAAGAAGGATGCGTTTGGAATGAAGAAAAATATTAATGTTAATCTAATAAAGAAATTACATATAATAATTGTGAAAATGAATAAAATGAATTAGCATGTTTATCCATAAAAGAATGCATTTATAATTAAGAAGAGAAAAAATGTAAAAGGCTTTAAGAAAATATTAACTGCTCAGATGCTAAGTAGAATAAAGATGGTTGCCTATTAAATACTAGAGGACATAAATGTCAATATACTGATGGAAATTGTCAGTAGTATTAATCAGATTAAACTATTTGTGATTCTGAAATCGATATCAATATTGAAGTCTGTATGGACATACCTCAACCTTGTTATTTTAATATTAAAACATTAAAATGCGAAAATGTTAAAATTGAAACAAATACAACATGCTAATCTCTATTTATGTAATTACCAAAAAGTAATACGATTGCAGATTAAGAATTCAAAGAAGGAAGATATTACAACAAAATTGCTTGTTCATCTATTAGCATGGATTTAGAATTAGAATATGGAGGAAAATAATGTTTAGAAGGTCCTAATACATAATAATGTAACTATGAGAAATATTGTTTTTGGAATTCCATAAATTATACTTGCAATGTGTATGAATTGGTAAACTCTGCATATGATGAATATTATCATTCAGAAACGACTGAATACCTTTGGAAATCTGAAAATTAAAATGATAATGTTATAATTGTAGAAGATTTTGAAAAATAAGAAAGTAAGGAATGTTTTAAACAAAATAACTCGACAGGTGAAAAGCTAGAATAGAATAATATTTCAATTTGTGAAAATGTAAACAAAAAATGTCAAGCTGACTAAAATTGTAAATCATTCACTCATTATGAAATACCAAAAAACATAGAAGAAGCAAGAGAATAAATAATTAAAGCAGCCGATAAATCAGATGCTAACAGTAATTGTTCTTAGTATTGCTAACCTAATAATAGTTGTTCATAAAACAATCAAGGAAGTAGTCTCCACTTCACAAAAAATGACTTAGAATTAAAAAAGGTTTGCTAGTCTTTTAAATTTTACGTTTCTCATCCTCTATGTTCTAATTTTCCAAATAAGATTACAGATTGTAAGAATATATATTCGAAAGCTCTTTGTTTATAATATATTGAAGAAAATTGCTACTTTGATATCAACTAAGGAGGATGCAGATAACTAAAAGGAAACGAACATAAATTACCAGATTGTTCTGCCATTTCAAATCAATGTAATACAAGCAATTCGAAAAATGCCATATGTTAAGTCAAAGAAACATTACCTAAGTGCTAAATTGTTAAAATTAAAACAACATAGTGCTAAAAGGTTGTCAATCTGAAAAAAATTGCATTTGGTTAAAAATGTTCTGAAATTATGTTGGCTTAGCCAATTTTATGTGCAAAAGCCTAGGATAAGTGTAGATTTGATGGGATAAAATGTATTAGTACTGATCCAGAACCTTGCGAATGTGATAAAAGTTATAGCGAAGAATTATGTGAAAAATGCAAATGTAATTATACATTTTTAGGTTATTGCTAAAAAGAAAGCCAAGTTCCTTAATTAAATGATGATTATTCAAATTAATACTATTTATGTTATGAAGTTACTATGTTTGTGGCAAATAATTAAGAAATGGTTTGTGGTTAAGTTGATTAAGCATGTAAATTCAAAGATAATAAATGTGAGGATGCAACTCATTCTACTTGCGATGAATTAAAAAACCTTATTGTATCTTATTAAGCATGTGTAAGATGTTAAGGTTAAGCAATGAAATATAATAGAAGTACTTATAAATGTGAGCCTGTATCTGAAAATATCAAAGAATGTGAAAATCTAAATAAAAAAGGTTGTTTATCATATTCAAAAGAAGTAAAATGTAAATGGATTGCATCTCCAAGATAAAATGAAAAAAAATTCGACTTTAACTGTTTAAAAATAGATGAAATAGATAAATTAGATTAATTAGATTGTGCTATATTAAATGAAGATGCTTGTAATAAAGAATAAATAAATTTATGTTGGTTTGATTAGGAAACATAATTATGTGTGAAATATAATCCATTTAAAGGAGAATGTACTTCATTTATGAATAATCTAACTTGTATATAATCTATGATTTAATCATGTGTATGGGAAAAGAAATGTTAAATAGCATCAGAATAATAACAATGTGAAGGTCTAAATAAATTTGGATGTTTACATTTGGAAAGTCAATCTTGTGTTTGGTCTGATAATAATCACAAATGTGAATCAGCTATATTCAATGATTAACCTAAAAATTGTAGTGATTTAAATTAATCTGATATTTCACATATGAATGGTTTAACTTGTACATCAATCAATATTCAAAAACCTTGTATTCTAGGTCAAAATTACAAATGCAGAGAAATTATTGAGCCTATGTTATATAAATGTGAAACTATTGGATTAAATTAAAAAGCTTGTATTTTAAATACCCAAAACAAATGTGCATTCATAGATTAAAAGTGCGTCCCCATCGATACTGATAAAGTAGGCTGCAAAGATTATTTAAATCAAAATGCTTGCATTAATTAAAAACAGGGTTGTTATTTTGATGATAGTTGCAAGAAATTTGAAATAGAAAATTATGATTAGTTATCTAAAAGTAGCGATAAGAAATATTCGCCCAACTTTTGTAAGTAATTTGATATGGATTCAAATTTTACAAAAAGTTTAATATATTCTTAAATTTTAGGAAGATGTATAGATATCTCCTAATAAAATGCTTTTGTTTCTGAATGTGGATCTATAGGTATCAATAAATTTGCTTGTTTATCTAAGACTTAAGGTTTGTGCTAATACATAGATTTAGAATGTAAAATCAGTAAGACTAAATAATTTAATGAATGCGACCCTAATTTAAATTGGGTAGCTTGTGTTAACAAAAATTAAAAATGTAAGTTTGTGTAATCTAAATGCTAACCTTTATCAAATGAATCCTGTGTGAGTTTAAAATAAGAAAAAGCTATCATAAATTAAAAGGTTTGTACAAATACTGTTGACAAACCTTGCAAATATGATAGTAATACATTAACTTGCACAGATGATATTGATCAAGACGAACCCTGTTCAGCTTTGGGATTAAATTAAAAAGGTTGCATTTTTAATACAAAATCTTCAAAATGTAAGTTTGAAAATAATGAATGTAAAAGTGATTATCAAACTACTTAAACAGCATAATGCACAGACAAGATTAATGAAAGGAAATGTTTAAGTTTAAAAGCGTAGAATTGTTAATTTTTACCCATTGATGGATGCTAAATTAATATATAAATTTGCAATAACAATACTTGCTCATCAGAATTTTGTTTTTATGATGAAGTAAGTAAAGATTGCAAATAGATTAAATTAAATGGTGATCAATTAATTTTGCCTAATCTGGATTCATT
The DNA here is from genome assembly GCA_905182995.1 of Paramecium octaurelia. Lineage (NCBI taxonomy): Eukaryota > Ciliophora > Oligohymenophorea > Peniculida > Parameciidae > Paramecium > Paramecium octaurelia. The sequence goes on along the minus strand of CAJJDP010000024.1, from coordinate 191,197 downwards.
AAACTAGTAAGCTTGTCTGGATATTGAAAATTCAACAACATTTTGGAATGATGGATGTAGGTATGCAACAGAAGAACTCCTTAAAACATTAGAATGCGATGATTAACTTAATAAAGTGGCCTGTCGAAATGTGAAGACTGAATCTCAGTATTGTTTATTTTAAAATGAAAGTTGTAGAGCTTATGATAAAGACTTGAATAATGAATGCGAAAAAATTGGTGATATCAACAATGGAATTATTTGTTCTTAAATTAGAAATCAAGATTGCAAATACGATTCGTCTTAATAGAAATGTGCAATAGTTGATTAAGAAGAATCAAAATAATTGAACTGCGATGAGAAGGCATTATAATTTTATAATAAATAAGCATGCGAATAAGATAATAATTGTATATTTATTGAAAAATGTATATAAAAAAAGGATTGGGATCAAAAAAAAGAACATTGTATAATCTAAAAAATGCCATCTTTTTTGAATGGAGGTGAATGCAAATAAAAAGAAAAACAAATATCTGATTCTTGTTAAGATATTACTGCAATGTCTGGTAACTTAAATGCTTGTATTTAAGTTGAGAAGTTTGGAGAAATGTGTGTTTTTAAAGATTATAAATGCTAAACAATTGACGAGAATGAGGAAAATTACAACAACTGTCCTAATAATATTAATAAAAATGCATGTTTGTAATAAACAAAGTTTAATTGTTTTTGGAATTAAACTGTACATGATAATGCATTAGAATCTTGTGAAATATTTGTAAAACATGATGAAAGTGATTGTGAAAATAATTTGAGTTTTAAAGCATGTTTAAGCATATCAAAGGAAGGGACTTATTGTTAATGGAAGCATGGATAATGTTAGAAAATTTAGGAGAATGAACTAGATTTTAAAGAATTATCAATAAAAAGGTTTGTTAATAGTAACACTTGCCATTTGATAAAAAATGTGGCTGTTAGTTATGATGAAATTGTATATACTTGTGTCTAGATTAAATCAACAGATTATCTATCATGTAGTCCTCCAATCCCTGGGATGAATTACTTAGCATGTCTCTTAGTAAAGCGATAAAATTAACTTTGTACTTGGAATCACTAAAAGAAAGTCTGTTATAACAATTAAGAAGCAAACTTTAAAAATCAAGTGCAAAATTGTTAAATATAAGGCATCAATCCTATATACTGTTCGTAAAGGAAAGTGAAAGGCCCTTGTGGCGGTATAGAAGAAGGTTGCGATTAGGTTGATTTAAATTTAGCCAAATGCAATCAAATAGGATTAAATCGAGAAGCATGTGTTAATTTAAAGAGTTAACCATGTACTTGGGTAGAAGGTCTCGATGATGATATCGATCATTGTGAAGAAAAAATACCAGGAAAATGCGAAGGTAATGATGTGATTGTAAATGCTTTGGTATGTAGTATGGTTGCTGAAAATGAGGCTTGTTCTTATGATTCCTAAAATCATACCTGTAAAAGGCCTGATAATGATTTAACAGATTGCAATGTTCAAGGTATCAATTCATATGGTTGCGTGCAAATCTAAAATTGCTATTTTAAAAATTTAACTTGCATATTGTTTGATTCGAATAGCAATATCTCGTGCAGAGATGCTAATTTTGCTAATGAATCAGTTTGTTCATAAATTAAAGATGGGACTTGTAAATATAACTAATTAGGATTTGGATGCATAGAATCATCATTTGATGATATTTGTTCTACTCCAGGGATAAACATGCATGGATGCAATTAATTAGATTAATGTTAATGGAAGGATAAGAAATGTTAATGCAAAAAGGTAATTATGTAATAAAAGGATTGTTTCGAACATTAAGATCAAGAGAATTGCAATAATTCTAGTAAATGTTATTTTGATATATCTCAAATTGAAGATAGCCAAAGAGTTTGTAAAGAAAAATATTGTGGTTTCGAGAAAGTGTGTAACTATCAATTAGAAAGTGGAAAGGTTTGCTATTAAGATATTAATGGAAAGTGTAATGAAGCTAATTCATGCAATTAAATAATAAACCCGTAATGGGATTGTTCTGAATACCTTTTTGATAACATACCATGTATAAGCGAGGATGAAAATAGGTGTGTATAATTTGAAAGTTGTGAAAAGCTGAACTAAATAGAATGTAGCAAATATACTAGGGAATGTGTTTTATTATTGTCATGTGTAACAAAACAATGTCATCATAATAGGGATAAATAAAGTTGTATCAATTTTAATTGTACTTGGATCGATTACAAGTGTAGAGAATAAATATCATGTTCTGAAATTAAAACAGAATATTATTGTAGTATTAATTATTAGAATGGGATGTAGTGTTCATGGCATAATATTACTGAGAATCATATAAACAATTAATTTTGTACATTTGACGGTTGCAATTCCCTTTAAAAGAATATATTTTGTCATGGTGTTTAAGTACTATAAAGTGTATGTCTCTAAGTTTACACGAATATTTGTCTAACTTGTCAATAAATTTTAGATCCTTGTGAATGTATGAATCATGCAGATCATTGTCAATATGATGTGAAAAGGTAAGTATGTATATCTTTGCCATGTGAGAATTACAATGAGTTATCTTGTCCCCAATCTCGTTGTCAATTCAATTAATAAAACAAAGTATATCTTATCTAATATATATATAGATTTGCATTCCATAATGCTAATTCAATTATAATAAAAAGTAATGTCAACAGTTCGAAATATGTACTTGGGATGATTTATTTACACCACCCTGTTATAAAGTTGAAATCATTGAAGAAATTCCGGAATCTGTTTATTTGACTTATGGTTTAATACTATATCCTGTACTGCCTTTTATAGCTATGCTTCTTTGATTAGATGCAACGATTATTATTTCAATTATTTATATATTTAATATAATTACATACATCAACAATTTAATTATTCAATTTTAAAGAAAAACTGAGAAACTTATTAATATTATATATTTTGTAATAAATAATTAATATTAAAGTTATTCTTTCACTATAATTATGCAAATTATAAATTATTAACTTACTTCATGGATATGTTAGCATTAAAGGGTGAATAATGGAATAAGGTTAAGATTAACTCTTGATATAGAGATAGAGTTAAAACTATTTGTTTTGGTAAGTATTTATAGGTTTATTCAAGTATAAAGATACATACAAAATCATTTACTCTCAGGACTATGATTAAAACTCCTCTTTTTATATATCCTAAGACTCTTATTAAATCATATTTGCTAAATTAGTAAATTCGCTTTGATATTATGTTTTTATTATATTTTCTATTACTGGATTCCTTAATGCTTCAAATAACGCTGTCTTTAATTTTGAATTATCAAATTATAATAATTAAACCTAAAATATTTTTATAGTTTTACCTTCTTATTTATCTTTTCATACTCCTGTTAAAGGGGGCCAATCTTCTCCAAAGCTTCCCTCTTTCTTTTCTATGCTTCTCTTGCGCTATCTCTGTTTCTCTTAACGCACAAACACCTTTTACAATTACAAAACTCATCCTCTTTACTTCTACATTTATTCTTTATTCTTTCTATCAGTTTTGCATAATATTCAAGAGGGTTTTTCTAGGGTTCTTCGGATCTATATCTATTAACAAATAGTACATACATTTTATTTTCCAATACTATTGAAATTATAGAATTCTCTATTCTTACTATATCCACAAACATAAATAAGATTTTTTTGAGTTTTTCCTCAAGTCGATTGGAATTGAATATGAATTACTTGCCATCAATTTGCTATTAATTCATGAATAATCCAGTGATCAATTATTCAATCACTTTAGTTTAATCAGAATTCTAATATATTTTGATTATGCTCAAGTACTAGATTTCAATAATTGAATTATTATACCTTTTCAGCATGATACTCAAAATTTCCATTAATATTAAATTATCCTTAGTTCTCAATAATTTACTCAATTAGATTTGATTGATGAAAATACTAATTGCTTTTTTCGAACATCTTTTCTAAGGCTATCTAACAAGACTATCTAGTCATGGTATTCTTGTCCTCTTCACATAAGAATTTGTATAAGAATTCATCTGATCTATTCTCCTATCCCAATAAATCATTTAAAGTTTAAAAGCTGATCTATTGAGCACTTCCATGCAATTTCTTGAAGATGACCTTCCTTATGATACTGCTAAATAACAAAGATTAGCTAACAATTCCAATTTAAGAATCTATATATAAAATTAGAATCAATACTATTAGTGCAAATTATATCATTGGCTTTGAGACAAACTAACTTTTTACTGATTATCTCACATATTAAATCCCATAGCTTCTAATCAATAACAATCGAATTGGGGTCCTTTATGTAATTCAATGTGACTTCATCATTATCCGATGAGCATTATTTCATTAGATAAATATATATATTAGCTATATATTTGGCTAAAATTGGCATATTAGAAGATGGAATAAAGTCCTTTGTGGAAATCTATACTCCTTTTTCTATAATCTTTTCTGACAATTAAACTGCTTTTTGTTATAAAAGGACATTCTGATTAATAGTGCCACTTTACAATTTCAATAGTTGAGCCTGCATGATCTAATTTTAAGCCTGAATCAGCATATATTATTGCACGTTGTAGACTTGAGACTATATTGTAATGAGATTTTATACCATGTAAGAGATATAGGAATCAATTTTGTCGCTGGGGATGTTTTCATTAACATTGAGTTGTAAGAATGGTTTCATCCAATATCTGTTTTAATTATTGTAAAATTTTTAAACTTATCCAACTATATCAACACATATTAATGCGTATTACTAATAATTTTAATTCAAAACATGAAAAATTTTAAAGATTATTTTTGATTTGTAATCAAATATACAATTAATTTTGTAAAATTTCCAATTAATTTTTATTTATGACATTCTTTATCATAAATTAATATTAGTAGCTCATCTAATTCCTTAAATGTCCTTTGATAACTTATATCTTCAAATTTTATTCATAATTAAAATTGCTATCAAAATTCTTTTACTAAACAATTTTAATAATCATAAATATCATCGTTTATATATCTAAATGATCCATCTAAATTGGATAATGAAATGAAAATAAGAGAAAAATTTCATAAATAATTATAATAGAGCGAAAATAATATTCTATTAAATTATTTTAGAAAATACTCATGCAATCTAAAAATTTCTAAATCAATATGCCCATAACTAGACATCTTCTCAAAAATGTTTGAGATTTGTTGCTTTTAATAAATATTTAAATTGAAAATTGCNTATCCTTAGTTCTCAATAATTTACTCAATTAGATTTGATTGATGAAAATACTAATTGCTTTTTTCGAACATCTTTTCTAAGGCTATCTAACAAGACTATCTAGTCATGGTATTCTTGTCCTCTTCACATAAGAATTTGTATAAGAATTCATCTGATCTATTCTCCTATCCCAATAAATCATTTAAAGTTTAAAAGCTGATCTATTGAGCACTTCCATGCAATTTCTTGAAGATGACCTTCCTTATGATACTGCTAAATAACAAAGATTAGCTAACAATTCCAATTTAAGAATCTATATATAAAATTAGAATCAATACTATTAGTGCAAATTATATCATTGGCTTTGAGACAAACTAACTTTTTACTGATTATCTCACATATTAAATCCCATAGCTTCTAATCAATAACAATCGAATTGGGGTCCTTTATGTAATTCAATGTGACTTCATCATTATCCGATGAGCATTATTTCATTAGATAAATATATATATTAGCTATATATTTGGCTAAAATTGGCATATTAGAAGATGGAATAAAGTCCTTTGTGGAAATCTATACTCCTTTTTCTATAATCTTTTCTGACAATTAAACTGCTTTTTGTTATAAAAGGACATTCTGATTAATAGTGCCACTTTACAATTTCAATAGTTGAGCCTGCATGATCTAATTTTAAGCCTGAATCAGCATATATTATTGCACGTTGTAGACTTGAGACTATATTGTAATGAGATTTTATACCATGTAAGAGATATAGGAATCAATTTTGTCGCTGGGGATGTTTTCATTAACATTGAGTTGTAAGAATGGTTTCATCCAATATCTGTTTTAATTATTGTAAAATTTTTAAACTTATCCAACTATATCAACACATATTAATGCGTATTACTAATAATTTTAATTCAAAACATGAAAAATTTTAAAGATTATTTTTGATTTGTAATCAAATATACAATTAATTTTGTAAAATTTCCAATTAATTTTTATTTATGACATTCTTTATCATAAATTAATATTAGTAGCTCATCTAATTCCTTAAATGTCCTTTGATAACTTATATCTTCAAATTTTATTCATAATTAAAATTGCTATCAAAATTCTTTTACTAAACAATTTTAATAATCATAAATATCATCGTTTATATATCTAAATGATCCATCTAAATTGGATAATGAAATGAAAATAAGAGAAAAATTTCATAAATAATTATAATAGAGCGAAAATAATATTCTATTAAATTATTTTAGAAAATACTCATGCAATCTAAAAATTTCTAAATCAATATGCCCATAACTAGACATCTTCTCAAAAATGTTTGAGATTTGTTGCTTTTAATAAATATTTAAATTGAAAATTGCTTACTTTGAAATTAAATAATAAAATAAAAAATAGATTAATGGGATAGAGTTGGGGAAGCCCTTAAAAAGTACAGGATAACATTATTAGTAATGAAAGATTCTTGTAAGAAGAGGTAGATGCTTAATTAACTCCTTAAAAATGCCCTCATTTAAGACATGTGATAAAATATCACTTTAACTAAAAGAAGATCGAATTTGAATGCTTCCCTGATTTTACTAAATTAAAAAGTCTTGAAGAACTCAGTCTTAATAATGAGCTAGAAAATAAAGATTTGAAGGAAATATTCAAATAACTTATTGAAGGATTATATGAATTGCATAAAAATAATTTCATAGGAAGATGTCTTACTTTAAATTGCATTACTTATGAAAAATAGACCAATAAACTTAATTACGGATCTTATGGGTTTTTTCATTCAGCAGACCAATTGTAATTTCCTCCTGAATGTTTATATAAGATGATAAATACATATGAGTCAGATTTTTGGTCAATAGCTAAAATAATGTGGTAAATATACACCAAAACGAACGATTATTATGGTAAATCAATCCTAGAATTAGGAAAGGATCTATTAGCGTACAAGATAGAAGCCTAAATGATAAATATTAATAAGGAGCCAACAGAATTGGTTTAGTTGATAAATAAGCTGCTTCCTGTATATTGTGGACAAAGAATGACTATTGATGAATTGTTGGAACAAAAATACCTAGACTTTGACTAATAAAAAAGAGAATAAATGAAGAACTTTTATAAGACGTATCAATTTGAACATTATTTCTTAAAACTAATGAAAAAAACACATCTAAGGGATCCTCAAAAAATTTTTGTCTATTATATTGATCTTGATAACCCAATTTGTCAGGAATATAGAAAAGAAATATTTTAAATTCTATTAACCTATATAGCCTTATAATTGTCTTTTCATTACCCAAATAATGATGAAAAGAAAAAAGATAGATATCAAAAACTAGTAAGCACCTTATCGAAATATTTAACTATTAGTTCAAAAATTTTGAAAGATAAACTTGTGCTCCAGGAGAAAGGATTTTTGCAAAATAGAGATGCATTTTTAAAGTTTCGCGATGAGATAGTTAAATCACATGATTTAGCATACAAGTTTGAAAAATTTGTTATAAAAGAGTGGCTGATTAATTTCTAAGAATTAAAAGGCTATGATGATGAAGAGATTCTTAAGATAATTAGTTTTAAATTGTATCAATTCAGAGCCTAAGCAGCTATGCCTAAATCAGTATCTTAAAGGGTCTTATTGAATTTGCTAGGCAATTTAAAGGTGAGTGAGGACACAATGAAAGATTTTAATTCAGGTAATTTAGAAGGGAATTTATTAAAATTCCTTGAAAAAATGAAATCTATAGGGGATGAATTATAAAAATGAGCCAATTAGAAAATTAATAAAATATATTAATCAAAATATGTTCCTTTTTGCTATGTTAATAGGTCTTCTTTATATATCTTGATCTTTCACTAATCCAGCAGTTCTATCAGTTTAGGAATATCCACTGAATGCTGAAAATCTCTATTTTTATTCAATTTGATTGAAAGGTTTCGATGTAATATTTGAGATGTTGGAAACATTGGGTTAATTCGATGAGGCAGCTATTCTTGAATTTTAAACTTAACCCTAATTCATCTAAAATTAATTATGGCTTTATAAATAATCTCCATTTTGTTTTCCGAAGACTATGTGATTTGGTTTATTAGATCCATTCTGCTAATCATGTTTCCAACTAGCTAAAACCACATATTGCATTTGCTCAGTTTCAACATGTTCCTCCTCTGATTATGGTTAACTTTCGTTTTAATAAGGATTATCTGATTAACAGGTACCCATTTTTTATTTAAGAATAAAAGTAAATAAAATTTATCAATTAATTAGTAAATAATGATAATTCTCATAGCAAGGCTTTTAGTTTAGTTATGGCATGATTGAACCAAGGAATCTCTTTCAATATAACTGGTGCCAAAGCATTTCTGAAAGTGAGATCCATAATATTCTGATAAATCACAACTTCAGTATGATTAGATTGTATTGATTTAATTAGAATAAGACTCATTTTTTGACCTAAACTTATTCTTTTGTAAATACCTTTTTGATCACATTTCAATTTGTAATGAATAGGTAATTGCTTATTATTGGGCACAATAGTGATTTGATAAGTGGAATCATTAATTTTAAGAATCTCTTAATCACTAATGAAAGCCATTTTCTTAAAGGTCGACTTGTCTTCCCAAACATAGTATTCTACGATCACACTTCTATAATCATCGACCTTCTCCAAAACATCTTTCTATAACATGCCATGGAACCATTATTGTTTAAGATCAGTGAATATTTGTATGGCTTTATCAATGGGACATTCAATTGGATGAACTGTCTTAATAAATTATCCTTAAAGATGATACATAGTGTGTCTTCCACATTCTCGAATAAATATGAAAAGTTACCTTGAACAAATTTCCAATTTAGGTTCATCTGACTTATTTCAACCAATTATTCAAGTGTAGGTTCTTATTCTAGAATAGCATGTTCAATTGAATTAGATTTAGTAGGCAATAACTCTTACAGGTTTTCATTGCTATCCCTTATTTATTTAACTTCATCATTCATCTTGTTCACTTGCTTTTAAACATAGGAATCATATTCTCGAATAGCTTCATCATCAACTAATAAATAGTTAATCATTTGATTTTTCAATTGATTCTACTGAATGTATTTGTGAAGAATCGTTAATGAATCCTATTTACATAACTTCTGCTATCCACAAATATGTGATTATATTGCCATTGTTCTAAATTACTTAATACTGATTTCAGTAAATAATTTAATTGCCTATTCAGCATCTATTGAATAGTCTTGATTAATTTTACTTGGATTGTAATCGTATTCCAAAATTTTCCGAAAGAACTAGAATCCATTTATGCAACTGATGTGACTTTGCATATCATTAGTTTAAATAGAGAGCATTTGCATGATTCCTTAAAGTTCTCTTTCATCATCTCCAATTAACAATACTTTTAAAAGCAGAGGAGAGATCTACTGAATCTTACCAAAAAAATACTTCTCCATCTTCCTATAATTATAAACTGAATAACTTACTAAAATATTTTGCCTCTTTCATTAACTGTTTCATTTAATTTCCATAAATAATGTAATATCATTTATTCTGCCTAATTATTTGGCTATATTTTTTTTGGACTTGTTTCCAACAGATCACATAAGGCATTTTCATCTTTACTAAATTGATGCATTTTCACATTTTAATCAAACCCCCCTTTTTGGAATTACTCTAGGATTTTTATATATTTTAAAAATACCTTTAATTTTTATAAAGTCCAAAAACAAATATAATGAATGGTCTAAATGATGTAACAAATATTATAAAAATTCTAATTACTATATATTATACTTTCAAGCATTTCTTATCTTTTTGCTATTGTTTTTCTTGAATTTGTTTAAATGACTTTCTTTTAAGGAAATTTGGGCATGTTTTTCTAAGAAATTGGTAACTAAATTTCATTTGATTTATTTACTGAATCGTATAATCTCTCAAATTCAGAATATCTTTTTGGAATTGTATAATCAATATAATCTGTTCTTATTTGGATTACGTAATTCACAATATGATTTTTAAAAATTGATTCTCGATCTTCCTCCTTAAAAACATTTATAATCCCAATCTCTTTAATCATATTGTTATTGACAATTAATGTGTACAAATCTTTTGCATCACATTCTTTCTGATTCCGCTATCTTGGCAATAAATTCGGTCTCTCTGACTGCTATCTAAACAGCATATGTGCTGTTTCTGGTGTAAAACTTTAGGAGAGAATCTATTTCATAAAAATATTAATAAAATTTACAATTATTGCTATTTAAAACTTATTGAACTTTTTGGTTATTTTGAATTATTACATAAAAAGTTTATAATCCATTTTAATATTGTATACGAATATTTGATAACTCAACTGCAAACTCTCTAAATAACTATGGTGGATAAAGACTCTTTTTGGAATCCATAAATTCAATATTACCTGAGATATTATTCTATCATAACTTTATAGTTTTCAGACCTAAAGTTTGTAATGAGTTATGTAAAAATAAATCCAATTTTTATTATATTTAATATCAATTCTATTCCTTAAGTATTCAAATCCTAAGAATTATATTCAAACATAAGGAAATGTATCACTCCTAAAGGAATCTCAAAATATCAATATAGATATATAGTAATTATAATTGGAGGATGTTTAAAAGTTGATTCCTTACCTTAGAATTATCAGATTAACTTATATATTTCTAAGTGCTTCTACTAAGAAGAGCTCCATTACTAAATTTAGTATCAGACAACCAATAATAAAATTTAGATTCAAGTCCATTTGCTATCCTATTTATTTTTAGTAGAATTAGATAACAAATTAAAGGAATAATTACGTTTGAACAAAGAAAGCATTAAATTGAGAAAATATAAGTAGTTGTTCCTTATAAATTTCGAAATAGAATTGAATTTGCTTAAAATGTTATAATTTTAAGTTCACTAAATTACAAGAACAAGAATCAATCGCATGAACCATTTATATGAATTCAAATAATTCTAATCAATGTAAATATTATCTTAGGTGAATTCCATATACAATATTAGTAATTATCAAATGATAGTTTCTAATAATTAAAATTAGTGAATTACTTAATAACATCATTTTATATGTATAGAATCAAATAAATATTTTTAATTCAATCACAATAATAATCTTTGGCTTTTCATCTATTTTCAGTTATAATTTGGATTTAATAAAATAACATATTAAAAAATAAAATCGAAAAAGAAGTGGAAAGGAATACTCATTAATATAAAACAATAAAAATAGCATTCCGAAACTTATCTAACCTAATTTCTTAGTATCATAAATTTCTGCTTAAAATATATCTAAGAAATAGCTTGTTTAAAACTAAATTCTAGCAACATATATAAAATAAGTGCTAAATAAGGATTATTCAATATTATATTTAATGTTATTATACTGATGATCACTTTTTCTTTCCTTTCTTACCACCAGCGGCACCTCCAGCTGCAGCTCCTCCTGCTGGGGCTGCGGCAGCGGCAGCTGCTGCTTTAGCTGCTTGTTATTTTTTAATAGCTTCCAAGTTAGCTTTGATCTAATAATTATTAATAGACTCTTACGGTTGCTTCGTCCATTCTAAATGTTTAATGGCATGTGCCACAATAGTGTCTATCAAAATGCTTAGCCATATATACTCCTTATGGACATTATGGGCATTGTTTGTGAGATCTTTAAACAACACCTTTATTGTCAATGGTATATAGCTTGAGTGTAGCCAATTTGACTTTTCGGTGTCGGTGCTTCTTCTTTTTGGGTTTAGCAAAATTCTTCTTCTTCTTCTTTTTCTTCTTACCTCCTTCTGCATCAACAGTTACATAGTAAATTCCTTCGGTACCTATAATTAATTAGTGGTTGTAATTACCTAAAAATGCAGATGCTGCTACAGCTTCTCCAGAGTTGACTAATGAAACTTCACAACCCAATTCAGATTGAATAAGTTACATCAAATGACCGGCTGAGGTTGAATCAGCCAAATCATATAGTTTAACTTCACCATTAAGGTGACCAACTTTTATGATCATTTTAAAAATTAAAGATTTTAATTTAAAATAAATGGCAAGAAATTTATATTCATTAAATAAATTCTTAATTTCTATGCAGAGACCAAAAACCTTCAATATTATATACTTATAATCAATCAAATAAGATCTTTATAATAATTTGAGTAGTTTCAATAATCTGAAAGAATTTTTAATAACTTTCTAGGCTTCCCTGTTATTTTTTTATAATTGAATCGAAATCCTAATCTTAAATGACCCTCACTTTATCATGCTTGATCGATCCTATCTTTCTTTTCATCAATCAAACCAAAAACCCTTTCTTAAATTGGAAAATAGATATTGTACTTAAAGCATATTGTCAGTTTTATTTTATTTATTGCTATCAAGAACCAATCCTAATATTTAATTTGATCTATTTAATTTATTTATAATCTGATTAGAATGTCTGTCTTGTTATTTTATTGAATTTCTATAAGAATGCCAAACAAAATGATTATCAGAAATTTATTCAGGACTATTATTATATTTGCAATATCTAAATGCAGATGTGATCATTTTCAAAGCCATTCTAAGCCTACTTCTGTAACTATAAAAGCCGTATCTAGTTTAATCCAATAAAGTTTAGAAGTGATATTAATTATTGACTTTCTCCAAATCTCCTGTAACTTTTGAATAGATGACTTCTGCAAAGAATTAATTCTCCATAATTTTAAATTTGACTGGGTTTTTTTTTCAGGACTCTAAATCAATTTAGAAAACTCCTAACAAATTCCAAATCTTATTGTTGAATTTATAAAATTGAGTCGAATAGGGTTCAAAAGTTGAATAAGATATTTCATTTTTAACATCTTATGAAATTCAATATTAAATATTTGGTAGATTCAATATCCATCACATTATATTATTTAATAAACTGCTGATTGCTCAAAGTATCAACTGGTAAAAAAAGTGTTAAATCTATAATTCAGGTAGTTATTCACATTTGAATAATATTAATTTAAAATAACTATATTCTCTACTTTAATTATTTACTCGACATTTCATAATCTATTATCAATAATTAACAGTCTCTAATATTATTTCTGCGTGACTTTTTGAGTATTCAACAAATAGATACCCTAAATGATTTACATACTATTAATTTCTGCCAAAACAATAGTAAAGATTGAAGACATGGGTGTGCCTGATATAAGAATTAATTATACTTATTCTTTCAGTGAAACATTTAAAGGAAAATAAAAGTCTTTTAGTTGTAAAACATAAAACTATGCAACGAAATGAATTTGGAAGATCTATTTGTTTAATATGATGTTAAGTAAAAAATATAAATATTGAAAATTATATCTATTAATGCAACAATCAAATTAGTTACTTTCTACAGTAGCAAATATCTTAGATGAAATAATTAAGGAAACAGATGCTTTAGAAATTGAGTAAGAATCACAATCATATTTTCATGCCAACAAAGCACCTTCAATATCAATTCACAATTACTTGTAAAGAATTGCAAAATATACTCATTGCAGTGAATAATGTTTTGTTATTGCATTAATTTACTTAGATAGGTTATAAGAAAAACATCCTTATTTAGTGCTTAATTCTAAATGTATACATAGGTAGTTTAATTTAAATTATGAAGATTCCTCTTGGTAGCAATTGTAATTGCCATAAAATATCAAGATGATGATTATTATAAAAATGAATATTATGCAAAAGTAGGTGGCATAAGTGTTAGAGAGATATTTATTCTTGAATAAGAATTCTTGGAGTTAATGGACCATTAATTGTTTATAGATGAACAATATTATTTTCTTTATGAAAAGAAATTGCTTGAATACGGAGAGATTGAAATGCCCTGATAATTTTGTTTATTTGTTTATTATTTTGTGTTTTTATTATTGTTTTATTAAATATACTATAAGGTTTGCACTTTTACTTCATGTGTTTACAACAATAGAGACAATCAATTAATTATATAAAATTCCGAATAACGAACTTATGATAATATTTATAAATCTAAAATTTTTTATGAATTTCAAATCAAAAAACACAATCAAGATAACAAAGATTTTCTTGAATTGATCCATATTTGATCTCTATCTGAATGTTTAGTTAATAATAGTAATAAATGAATCTAAATATTAGATGTATATATACTTTTCTTGATTATTTCAATAACTTTCTTATCTCATTATTTTGAGTCTCTAATTTATATTTACTATTTGACCAAGGATTAGCATTATAAAATAATAATAATTAAACTATTTAACTATGCTATTATTAAATAGCATAATAGAGTGGAGACAATCCTTTTAGGTCTTAAGAATCAGGATAAGCCCCACATTATAGCAAACTTTCGGTCGTTTCACAATAACCTAGGATTGAACTTATGTGTAAAGGTGTTTATCCTTATTCATTAATATCAAAAGCATAATATCTACATTTCTGGAGCATAAAGTTTATGAGACTTTAATTATTATTTTCTACAGCTTCAAAAAATTAAAAAGATCCTTGTCTTTCATAAGGTTTCTTTTAAATTACACCATGTTAAAATAACTCCTTTATTGTAAGATTCATTTATTTCATTTTTTTAACACAATCAAGGATTAAATGAAACATTCTTTTAAATATAGTCCTTACCTATCCACTATAAATGGCATTCTACCTTTTTTTATTTATTTAAGATGATTTTATAGATTAAATATAACTTTTTTAAGTTTCTATTTATTATGATTATTATTATTATTATGATTATTATTATTATTATTATTATTATTATGATTATTATTATTATTATTATTATTATTATTATTATTATTATTATTATTATTCAGAAGCCTATTATTATTATTCAGAAATCTATTATTATTATTATTCAGAAGTCTATTAATATTCTTCAATAGATTGTTATTATTAAACTTTCTATTATTTATCTTTTTCTACTTAATGAATGAATCTCTTCAAAAAGGTTGTTGACATTCTCATATTTCCCTTATTTAAATTAATTCTAATAGTTTCCTCTTACAATTTAGTCTACTAAATTTCTTCTTATTTCGCTTTTTCTTCTAAGAATGATTTCTTTTTATAAAAATATTATTGAATAACTGTTTATAGTTTTTTCTCAGGAGCTGTTGATTACTGAAGTGATTCTTCAAGAAATTGTAAATTTCTTGTAAAAGCTTCCCTTTCCTTGTTTCTCTGCCTAATAGGAGTTCGTTTTTCATTAATTGCATGTATCCTTCCAATATGTTCTTTTATATTTAAAGGATGGCAATTCTCTAAGCGCTCATATTATTGAATCTCATTTTCAATTGTTTTCAAAGCTTTAGAGTTATCAAGTGTTTTCTTCCTGAAAAGTTTATTGTCTTAATTTATCAATTCTAATGCTTTTGGAAAAGAATTACAAGTTTGTCCACTCATAATTGCTATCTATTAAACTATTTTGTTAAATAATGTATACATTAAAATTGAGATAATTCATTTGGGGTATGTTAATCGATTTCTTTTAGATTGAGTTTCTTCTATCTGAAATTTCTAATTCATCTTCCAATCTGCTTTCAATTTTACGAATTGCAATTTTTGGAGTATTAGAATTTATTGACGAACTTCTGGGTTTTGGAGATTATTTCATTCGTCTACTTGTTTAAGCTCTCTTTTGACTCTGTTAAATGGTCTCATTCTATCATCATCATAAGCAATCACATACATTAAATTAGGTAATAGGTTCACTCCTTTACATTACACTCTTTCCTTCTTTTAATGAAGTTTTTCTTTTTATAGTGAATGATTTCTCAGTCTTCCCATCCATGTAACTATATTCGAATGTATCAATCGATAAAGGCTTGAAAACATAGTTGAATTTACTCATTTCTATACGATTAAAATTTAAATATTTTATTATTAATACATAATCAAAACTCATAAAACACTCTACAATAATTAATCCAAGTTTACTATCTAGTATTATAGGGTGTCATCATCAACAACATATCAAGCTGCTCTATTATAATTGTATATTTACTCTTCTAGCTATTTTGAGCATCTTTGTTAATATTGGATCATCTGTTTCATAGGTACAACCAGGAAATGACCAAGGATTACATTTGTGTGACAACAATAGTTAGACTAATTCTTTTTGATTATTCATAAGCGCATAATACAGTGGAGTTCTGTTACTGACATCTCGAACATCAGGGTAGGTTCCATGTTGAAATAGCATTTTTGCAATTTATAAATGTCCTTTTCTAGAACATATATGTAAAGCAGTCTAGAAATTTTCATTTACATCAAAAGCATAAAATCTACACTTATCAAGCATCAATTTTACTAAATCTTAGTCATTTTTGGTCACTCCTTTAAAAAATACATAAGAACCCTCTCTTTAATATGGATTTTTTAATATCGTCCTATTTTACATTAACTATTCAGGATCTAGTTTCATAAATCTTAATTTTTTAACACAATCTAATATTAAGGCTCTCATTTTTTCTAATTTCATCCTTACTGATGTGCTGAATACAGCTCCTACCTTCCTTTTCTTTTATGGGTCCTTTTTAGTTTTTATGGCTTTTGCCCAATATTTATAGGATTCCTTTAGTAATTCTGGATCTTGTTTCTCTTTATTCTTTAATTATTAGGATACACCAATAAAGTCCTTGAAAAATCTAGAGGAAATCTTTAAGTCTCTCTCAGCTGAACTAGTGTATAAAATGGATCTTTTTGATACATTAATATCATCCATTCTTTAAGAAAGTCGTTAGAGATGTACACTTTTTCTGGATAAATAATTTTGAACTTTATCTTATATTTGTTATTCTGCATTATTTTATTATGTTTTTGATTAAAATTCTAATTGTTATTATAATTATTGAGCTTTTGGACTCAGTTAAGGACTCTCAACTTTTCTAAAAAGCGCTCCTTAGTCTAACATGGATAAAGCCTGCTTCTTCATCTATTTCTAATGAAATGATTTATGCTATTAAGTGAGAATTTCAGCAAAAGTCTTAATTTTATTTTGTTTTCTCATTAGTTTGTTATCCTATATAATAAGTTATCTGACTCTTTAATTAATATGGCTATTCAAAGGCTTTTCTTTAATCTAATTTCTTCAAATTTATACATTAAACTCAATATATTATTGTATATTAATATCTGAATTTCCTAATTTTTGATTCAATGTCATTTATCTATTTGACTTCTTTTTATTGGTAGTGTGAGTGTCTATATGAAATGACTGACTGGCCACCTTTTATCTAAAGTAAGGATAGTAATCAACTTTTTTTTTTATTGAGAATGATTTCTCTTCACTCCCTTATTAGTATTTATATTAACAAGTTTCTATGAGTAATGGCCTAAAAATCATAATATTATTTATTATTTTTCATTATATTATATTAAACTAAGCCTAATTGTAATACAAAATATTTAAATTTTGAATGTTATAACAAACTTTGTAAATAATTGTAAAGAATCAAAACTTCATCCAAGCAACACTCGATTAAAATTATAATGCATTCATCATCAAAATCATAAAAAAAATTAGTTTTAATCTATTCAACCCAATTCTTATCCTTCCATTGTCAACTGATAAATCTGAATCTTGCAGTATCTCTTTAAAAAATTAAATTGAAACCAGTAAATTGACTTCTTAGAATATTTATCAAATATTAATATTATTAGATATGAACAAATTTAAATACATTACATATAAGATAATGAATTATAAAAACATATCAATTTTCACAAAACTTTTAATTCTCAAAATAAATAAATCAGCAAGCAGCACATTGATATACGCCTTAATCGTAGTCATCTTTATTCAAGACTATGTCTGATTTGTAAGGCTTTTAACACTTTTTACATGTTAATAATTCTAAGTACTAAAAGCTCTTTTTACAAATATAAATCACTTAATCTTTAACCCTCAATTCTTTCAATGTTTTCTAACATTTTCTTAAACAATAAAAACAGCTATCCTTTTGATTAAAGGCACTACAAGTTTTTTTGCAATCTTAACAAATCCCTATTTCACTCTGACATCTTAATTATAGATTTTGAAATGATTAAAAGGGTTCCTCACAACACTTGCAATAACTATTGATAACCTTATCATCAGCACTCTCTTATCTGCATTACTGGCAATTCATACTGTAACTTACAAGATTTTCAGCCTTTTAAGCATCCAAATCAAATTAAAGCATTTGATTACATTTAGCACAAATTCCATATTAATGTGTTTTATCATAAATCAACCATTTTGTTTAGTCTACATTTTCCATATTTTTAATTTAAAATTAATTTCTTGTTAGTTATAATAATTAACAATAATAACTACATTACTTATGTTAGGTTTATAAAAATATTTCAATTCCTTTTTCATAATGATTAGTTTCATCCTAATCTAACGTAGGAATTTCTCCCTTTTTGGTTTATATTGAAGGATCAGATAGAATATTTACGCACCCCTATAAATCTGTGATAACAAAAGTATATCCACTTTCAATAAAAGAGAAATGACTGAAAACTGAATAATAATAATATTTTGGGTCGCTGTGATGGTGATTAGTAGTATACTTCTTGAATTAATGCTAAATGTTAATAAATGTCTCACCATAAACTTTGGTCATCCCATAAAAAGGGTTTTTTAGAGTGTAACAAATAGGTAACACATAAAATAATGGAGGAATTCCTTCAAATTTTGATGTTGTTAGGTTAAAAACGTGAGCCATTTAACAAGCATATATCGAAGAATAGAATCTTGATTCTGCTTATTTTTCAGCCTTTTCAATTGATTAATTATCCAACTTACCTTATTAATGCAAATCTACAATATATTTTGGTACTTTTAAGACTATGTGCATATTATTCATTGTATCAAATGCTTTGAAAACCAAAGTTTAGCAATTTTAATCTTCTGACTAGAGAGATTCAATGATTTGCTTTTAAATTTATAAAGTCGTACCTCCTTATCTTAAATAATTAGCATTCACAAGATTTTTCCAATAATCTACTTTATTATACTGTTAATTTTATATATTCTCATCTATTTTGAATTTTTAAAAATTGGCTTAGATTAAGATTTATTATTATTACATATTTGATTTTATGATTTTTGATTTTGATAACGATTATCTTAATGTAAATAGAACTTGATCACAAATCTCCTTAGGTTCCTTT
Organism: Paramecium octaurelia; assembly: GCA_905182995.1. NCBI lineage: Eukaryota > Ciliophora > Oligohymenophorea > Peniculida > Parameciidae > Paramecium > Paramecium octaurelia. The sequence continues at coordinate 171,760 of CAJJDP010000024.1, read as the reverse complement.
TTAGTAGTTATTGTTAAAAGAGGAAACACAGCTTACATTTTTTAGAACATTTTGTCTGTTGAATTATTTATTTTAATATTGCATAGAAAATTACACTCTTTGATTTTTTTGAATCTCAATAGAGCATTTTCAAAATAATTTTCTCCAACCTAATCAATCTTATCATCAGATTTAAGGTCATGATATTATCGTCCATGGCAAGGAGCATCAGCAATTAGAAATGTGCATAATAAACTTTCCTCATGTTAAGAGAAATTTAATTCTAAAGCTTTTTCAAATCCAGCCACAACATCTTCAGCCACATCCCCACCACCTTTTGCTTCAAATTTACTTATTTATTTTATGAATTCCTCAATTTCATGTGTGAGATTTATATAAGTGATTTTATCATTCTTATCACATTCATCTCTATATCCAACAAACCCAAACCTCATTTGATATCCTTTATTTGTTGAATCAAATTACTATATTATTTCATAAATGGCCTTATCCATTTCTTCCTTCCAAGGCTTCATAGAACCTGTGAGATCCATAATAAAAACAATGTCAATGATATTAGACTATGATATAGTTTGCTTTAATTTAAGAAACTATGCTTTTTCACATTATAATTAAATGTATTAATCCTATGACAACTATTAATGATGAATCCTAGTACATGGTGTTATACAATTCTCTATAATTGCTTTCGGATTGACATTTTCCCATTAAACATGAATTTTTAAACATTTTTTTTTTGGACAAATTCCTTTGAGATATGGAATGCATAAATTTAATTTAGTTATCCAAGAATAATGCTCGTCGCATTTACAGTTTTATTTATCACATAAATTCTCAGGACAACTGCTTTTAAAATTTGAATAATCCTTTGCAATATATTTAAGTTCTTTCCAATCTTTATGAATAAACACACAGCCCTTGTCTTTCTTTTTACAAGTATTGATAATGTTGGCTATGCATATATTCTTAGCCCACGGTTTATGAATTAATTTACAATAATTTAAAGTGCTTTCATCCTTAGAGGATTCATGTGATGGACAATTTTATATGCCACATAAATTATGAGGAAATAGACCATTAATTGAACTTTATGAAAAAGCCTTAAATTTACTTTAATCTAAATGTTTTAGTCTGCATTCCTAATCACCACAATTTTTATTTGGAAAATCATCATCTGAATCATTCTATACCCATTATTCTTCCATAATTAAAAATCTAATGCAAAGTCCTAAGTAAATTCTAGAATGGTCTAATTAACAATTCTCATTTTTGCAATTAATGGAGTCTTAACAGATTTTAGAGTACATAAAATTTTAATAGAAATCAAAATTAATAATTATTTGAGGGAAGTGTTGTGGTTCAATTTATCAGACATTGTAAAAATTATAAGAAATCCAATAACCATATGATGATAATTAAAATTGAAAGATTAAATTTTCTTATATTCTTAATAATGCTGAATAACCTTTAGGTATGAAAACAATATCACAAATAAAGAATCAATATATTTAAAGCGAATATGTTTACCAACCCCCAAATTTCGACAGGAGGATCCGTTAGAACAACTTTTACCTAGTCTACTTAACACTTTTCATTCCAAGTGCATGTCTTTGTGCTTTTACATAAATTCTCCTCTGAAATATATTGGCATTATGGCACACACTACATAAATATAAAATAGTACGTATTATGAAAAAACACAATGTTCTTTGGGACATTTTGATTATTTAACAAATTTTGAGCAGATTTTGGATTCACATTTCTAAGTATTAAAATTATAATCGCAATATTGATTGTGTTATAGACAAATGCAAGGAAGTGAAATATCCTCACATGATGAACAATTATCAATATCTACTTCAACACAAATTTCGTTAGAAACCTAAACTCCTGAACAACCCAATTTTTTAACCAAGAATCTACAAGGCTAATCAGTACAAAAGGAATTATTTTCTTCTATAATCCAGCTGCATTATCTATCACCATATTTCATTTATTTGCATAAAGTTTAATCTGATATCTAAGAACATTCAACTTAATCCTGACAAGCACCAATTTTTGAATTCCAATAACAAGTATTTGAAGCACAATTAATTTATTTTAGATCATCACATCTAGCAAATCTGCAGAATTCATCAAATTAACAATATTTAGGGTAGTTTTAGCATTATTATTCATCCAGTAGTTCACAATTTACAGGTTTATACAATGAAAAATCTGAATTAAAAATACAAGGCTTATTATTTAAGGTTGGATTCACAGAAGCTGGATTATGAATATCTTCACATTTTTTAGCTGATTTGCATTATTATGAAGTATTTTAATAACAATAGAATTAATTGATCTACTGCTCATCACAATTATTGTATGACATATCCTCACACTATTTCCATTTACATTTCATCGTTCCTTCATTATATATGCACTACTCAAACTAATTGCATTCTTCAACTTCTTTAATAAGATTACAATTCTCTTCCATAAAGCCATTGGTACATTAACATTATTTATTTTCCATTAAGCAGTTACTTTAAATACAGCCTAATTAACTTAATCCTTTAGTATCACATAGTTCTACATTTGATTGCTAACAGCCAAATGTTAATTCATTGAATTTACAATTATCTTATGCATTCGAGCAAACTTGATAATTTGCAAGTGGGAATTCATTACAATTATATAGTTTTTTGGTCACTTTTGTACATATATCTTTGAATGCGCATCCGTCAATCTCAATGCATCCTTTAAGATTTAAGCCTAAAGTATCACAATTTGATAACGATAGTTCTGGAACTTGGCATTTTTGATTGTTGATATCATACGAACAAGCATCTTGATTAACTAATTAACAAACTTTTAGATTCACATTAATAGGTACTGCCTAGCAAGATGTGTAAGGAACATAATCATCACAATAATCATTTGCAGTCTGTTCATTATATTTCCAAATACAAGGATAGTTTTAAATGTTCAGGCATGCATACTTATTTAAGCCTGGATAAGTGCATGTGATGGAATTTAAGTCAACTAAATGGCAACCACCTTCAGAGTATCCACAAGGATGATCAATATCAAGATTTGAACATGAATAGGCATTGAAATTAGGTCTTTCACAAAACTAGGGTGCATCTTAGACATCTGAATAAAAACAGCTCTTCGAAATGCTATTCCAAATACAAGGCTAGTTTTTTATAATCATACAAGCTTCTTTATTTAGCCCAATAATTTGAGGATTACAAGTTAGTTCATTTGGATTGTCAATGATTATACATTTCTTAAACATTTCATCGTACTTTACAATATCTCCTTTATTCACTAAACCACATGCATTTTAATTGACAAGAATCAGTTAATTAGGAGTGTATATTTGCTACTCACTTATTTATTAACATCGAAAGTCTTTCCAGATGCAAAATTGTCCAATCCTGGTTGTTTTCAAACAAGCTGTATAACTAATGTTCTAATAGCAGAATGATTAATGGATGTCAGTGATTGGTTGACATTCACCATATACTATTTCTACTTCAATAGGTGAATTTTAGTATTTAATTACTTTATATACCTATTCAACCCATTAGCAATCATTGATGGTTTATTGCAGACATGCATTCTTATTAATGGAATCCAAACAATTATTAGCATTTTCTTATTATTCAAAGAGTATGCATTTCTCATCCTTGTAAATACACATCTATCCTTATACTTCAACATTCATGCATGCTCTTTGATTTCCAGAATATTAGCTCACTTCATCACAAGTCAGATAAGCAGAGTTTTCTGAATATGTGCATATTTCTTCCTGTGAATTCCATATACAAGAAACTGACTTCATTCTTTTACATTGTTATTTCGTTTATGAAAAACCACATGTAGTGGGTACTTAAGTTTAGCACTTATGATCACTAGGTGCATAAACACAGAGCACATTTTTGATTGCAGCACAAATCAAAAAGCTTTTATTAACGATGTCATTACAATCCTATGTAGTATTTGTAAAAGCTCGACAACCATCTGCTGTCCACTCACACTAATAAATCTTTTAATTTAGACATGTATCAATTTGATCGGCCTCTCTGCAACACAAGTCATTATCATTATGAATGCAATTCAATATTCCATTATTAGGACCATAACAATAATCAAGGAATTTACACATCAAACTCTGTGTTGTTTGATTTAAACAAGCTATCTTATTCAATCCCCTTTCACATGAGAACTCTTCTTATGGATACACATTCCTACACATATTAGTCTTCAGATCAAAAGTGCAAGCGATATCCCTTGTTTATTCACAGAATGAATAATGGTTTATATTCACGATGCTTAAACAACTGATATCTGCATATTCTTTTACATTTTCAAGTTTACATTTATCTCCATCAAATTAGCAAAATTGACCTTGTGTTTGAATATTAACACATCCAAATCTATTACTTGCTTATTCACACTTAATTTTACTATATGTATCATAATAAATCTTCTTACAGATACTTGATTCGATCATACATCCCTCCCCTGTGACTTACTTACATTAAAATGAACTACCCTCTTTATTGACATCCTTACAAAATTGAAATCCACTTTCATTTAATCTATAGCAATTCTCATCGTAAATGCAATTTTTTTTGTCAACCTCACAGGCTGGTTGATTTAATCCTTTCTCCTCTGGATCTTTTTCAACACAACTTACAGTAGTTGTTGTTGTTTTATCAAAGGACTCACATCTAAAGAAGGTCTTATTATATTGACAAGGAGTAGAATTTGTATTTACAGCACAAAACGCTCCAGAATTGACATCCTTAATTGAATCACAACTTACGCTTTTAAAATCTTATAAATTAGCATTAACACATTGATAATTCTTATATTAACAAAACTGAAAAGGTGTCTTGATACTTAAACATGCTATTTTATTCAAAAAAGCACTACACTTTAGATAGATTAATTATGAACTTTTCACAATTGAACAAGTTTCCTACCACATGAGAGCCTTTTCATAATTAAACATTTAACAGGCTCTCTTATTCAATGAATAAATGTTGGATATATTATAATTTTATGGATTTGAATTAATAGATCCAGTTGAATCTATGTATTAAGTACATTATTTAATTGTTTTATCATAAAAGCATTCTACATCTGTGCTTTTTGAACAGGTATTTGGACTTGTACTAAAACCATTTTTTTCACATTTATTGAGATCAACTTTTGTGATGTCAATATTTTTACACCCTGTTAATGAATCAAAATAGCAAAATTGACCTTTGGTAATAATTGACAGGCATTTGTCTTCATTGATATCAGATGCACATCTAGGATTACCAAACGAAGTAATGCACTTGCCTGATTTGAATTCACAATTGTATCCTTAAGTAGCGAATATACAACCCTTTTTATTGAGATCCTTGCAATTTTAGGGTGTTGTAATAACTACACAGTTCTAAGTGCTATCATTGAACATGCAAGGTGTCTTTGGTTCTTTTAAACAAATGTCACTATTTACAATAGCTTATTCCTGAGATAAAGTAGTGCAATCATCTTTCTCATCAAATGGAACACATTTACCCGAAACAAATTTACACGCAACAATCAATTTTGTGCACGAATATTAGTTTAAATTTTCATTACAAGTTTTTAATGTAGCAATTACCTTCTAGTCAACAAATCTACATAGACCATCTTTATATTCACAATAGGTATTTGTCTTTAATAAGCATGAGTACTTGTTCATTCCTGAATAGCTACATTTATTGATTACAATATTTTTATCAGTAATATCTAAGCATCTTTATTGTCCAGCCCCATAAATCAAAGATTTTCCAATATTTATACCTCCTTATTGAACAACTACATTAGCAGTTGAACACACACTTGAAGTATAAGGAAACATAGTTCTAATATCATCCATGGAATTTATAGCATAAGGTTAACAAAATATATCGAATTTACAAGCATCATTCTAATATAGACAAGCTTCTTAGTTCAAATAGTTCTGACAACCCAAGTAAGGATCTTCTGTTTTTTCACATATACTTTATTAAAACTTGCACATTCCTTCACACACCCTTTCGACAAATTTGCACTTTCCTTTGGCCAGCTTTGCACATGCAAATTCGTTTATATTAGAAATTGCAGATACTTCACATGAGATGACATCAAGTGGGATAATCACTCTACATTTATAATATGAGTCATGTATGCATCCTTACTAAACTTTAATTTAAGTACAAGTGTAAGAATTACAACGATTTATAAATGATTGTTATTCACTACTCAGAAAATTAACACATGAAGAAGGTTATGAACTGAATACCAGTTCATAACACTTTTCATATACGTCTGACCATCCACAAGCTATATTCTTCGCATTTAGACATAAATATTGATTCAAATTCTCGCATGTGTAATTAGGAATTATACTGTTCTGAATACATTAGTTTAAATTCCATTTACAATTCTCATACATAGATCTTACACATAGAGATTCTGTTTTTAATAGATCGCATTTGCCTTTATAAGGATCATAGTCCACACATAGGGAAGTTGTTTAATCAATCCAACATATATTGACTTATGAAGTATAACAAGCATCAAAATTTAAAATAGAACATTTAATTACATCACTTTTTTATATTGATATTGTTTAACAACTAAAGTTTTCCCATTTGCATTTGACTCCTCTAGTATTGAGAAGACAAGCAATTTAATTTAGATTATCACATGAATTCTAAACAGTATTGTCGATTTTATTGCACTTCCATGTGTTAACATCATATTTAGTTGCATATTCTTAGCATTTTTGACATGCTTTTAATGAAACTGTATATAACAATAGTTCAGCGCATGTATAATGATTAGCATCTTCACATTTAGAGTCATGATATGCACATGCTTAATCAACCTTTCCACATATTTCCTCTGTGAATGAAGTATTTAATAGATTCACTTCATAACACAGAAAGTATTTATTTGATTTATCTGGTTTTACTAAAGGTACTTATTTCGTTTGTTAGCAATATCCAAGATAATCATAATCACATCCACATTTCACACATATTGATTTACTAAAGCTTTTATCACAAGGATATTTTCCATTTGAATTGAGTGTAGGCATTAGACTTATACACACATTTCCATCGAATCNAATATTTTTATCAGTAATATCTAAGCATCTTTATTGTCCAGCCCCATAAATCAAAGATTTTCCAATATTTATACCTCCTTATTGAACAACTACATTAGCAGTTGAACACACACTTGAAGTATAAGGAAACATAGTTCTAATATCATCCATGGAATTTATAGCATAAGGTTAACAAAATATATCGAATTTACAAGCATCATTCTAATATAGACAAGCTTCTTAGTTCAAATAGTTCTGACAACCCAAGTAAGGATCTTCTGTTTTTTCACATATACTTTATTAAAACTTGCACATTCCTTCACACACCCTTTCGACAAATTTGCACTTTCCTTTGGCCAGCTTTGCACATGCAAATTCGTTTATATTAGAAATTGCAGATACTTCACATGAGATGACATCAAGTGGGATAATCACTCTACATTTATAATATGAGTCATGTATGCATCCTTACTAAACTTTAATTTAAGTACAAGTGTAAGAATTACAACGATTTATAAATGATTGTTATTCACTACTCAGAAAATTAACACATGAAGAAGGTTATGAACTGAATACCAGTTCATAACACTTTTCATATACGTCTGACCATCCACAAGCTATATTCTTCGCATTTAGACATAAATATTGATTCAAATTCTCGCATGTGTAATTAGGAATTATACTGTTCTGAATACATTAGTTTAAATTCCATTTACAATTCTCATACATAGATCTTACACATAGAGATTCTGTTTTTAATAGATCGCATTTGCCTTTATAAGGATCATAGTCCACACATAGGGAAGTTGTTTAATCAATCCAACATATATTGACTTATGAAGTATAACAAGCATCAAAATTTAAAATAGAACATTTAATTACATCACTTTTTTATATTGATATTGTTTAACAACTAAAGTTTTCCCATTTGCATTTGACTCCTCTAGTATTGAGAAGACAAGCAATTTAATTTAGATTATCACATGAATTCTAAACAGTATTGTCGATTTTATTGCACTTCCATGTGTTAACATCATATTTAGTTGCATATTCTTAGCATTTTTGACATGCTTTTAATGAAACTGTATATAACAATAGTTCAGCGCATGTATAATGATTAGCATCTTCACATTTAGAGTCATGATATGCACATGCTTAATCAACCTTTCCACATATTTCCTCTGTGAATGAAGTATTTAATAGATTCACTTCATAACACAGAAAGTATTTATTTGATTTATCTGGTTTTACTAAAGGTACTTATTTCGTTTGTTAGCAATATCCAAGATAATCATAATCACATCCACATTTCACACATATTGATTTACTAAAGCTTTTATCACAAGGATATTTTCCATTTGAATTGAGTGTAGGCATTAGACTTATACACACATTTCCATCGAATCTGCAATCATCGCTAGCTTTAGAACATAAGATTGGTTGAGCATCTTAGCTCAATATATTTGAACAATTGAATGCTGATTGATATGTAAGAAGAGGTACACAAGTGTTATGCTGTTTTTAAACTGTTTTGCATTGATCACCCGGTTTGATACTAGATTATCCATTATGACATATTGCTTTTTAATTTGAACTAATGTAACAGTTATTTGCAATTTAGCCGCAATCTACAATTTTATGTTCATTGCCTGATATGTACTTACAACCTCCTTGATCCCTATCAAAGTAACAATTTTCACTAATATCTAAGCACAATGCTTTCGAAAAAGTGTTTAAACATACATCCACTCTATTTTCTTTCAATTAGCACCAATGATTAAAAATATAGTTTTATTTTGGTAAACAATTTCCCTATATTAAAGTTTCAAATGGATAATCCAGTTCGAGCTGGCAAGTGTTCTGTTATAAACAATCATTTTTGGCAATTTAACACTAATATTCAGAGAATTAAGAGCAATCCAAATTCTCACAAGTATCTCCAGTATCAAGATTAGATCCAATTTAATAAATAGTAGAATCTGGCATATCAGGTGACGCTTCTCCAAATGGAATTATGACTTCTGTAACTTCATCAACATTGCAAAGGTACTCTTCAATTATGGAACACTCTTTTATAGTACAATTTTATGTATTATTTGAAATATAATAATAAGTGTGTTCTCTTGTAAATGTTGTTGAGTGCTTTATACAAGTCTCATTTTCCCAATCCCATGAGCTATCAAGATTTGATTTCCTTTCTTTTCGAAATAATCCGGTAGTATTTCTAACAACTTCATCTTCACATGCATTTATTTCCTCGTACCCCTCACATTCTTTTTTATTTTGCTTTTAAAAATCTTGTGTTGTTTCTACATCATATACTAGGTTGAATATTTCACAAGCATAATTGGTCCATAAGCAATACTTTTCGAATTTACATTATTATTGATGTTATTTATCTTCAAAGCATTATGTTTCCTCTAAAATCTCCTCTAATGTATCAGCAACAGATGAACATACTAGTTTATTAGGGTGTTTAAAATCAACAGATAATAGAGCTAGTTCCGAGCATTTCTTTTATTCACTGTAAGAAGTACATTATAATGTACTAATATCAAAGATGCAAGGTTAGTATATATCCATACAAACTTCAATGTTGATCTACCACTTAGAAGAACATATTGATTGATCTTAAATGAATGGTTTACACTTCTTATTAGGTACAACTTCATCTTCATCATAAAAACAATGATGTGTTCTTGTATAATACAGACAAGCATATTTATTTAATTGATATGTGTCACAATCTACTGTTTGAGATGTCAGTTTTGTACATTTTTGTGTAACTTTATCATAATAGTAGGCATCTCCTGTGATTAATAGACATGCTCTTTCATTAAACTTATGATTTCCAGTCTTATCCAAAATCTCAAAATCTGTTGAATTCTGAGTTATGAACACTTAACAATCATTTGTTATATCGTTCCAAATGCATGCCTCTTTTGTTATCTATTTACATAATTCAATATTGATATTGTCTGAGCATGACAATTGTGAAATATCTTGGTGATTCACAAAGCATTGAAAAGTGGCCGGATCCCATCTGCATAAGCCTTTGGTATTTTTGAAACAAGATCTGTTGTTGGCTAAATAACCATCGCAACTTCCAGAAACTTTAGTCGAATCTACACAATCATAATTGAGGAATTCACACTGTTGTCCAGGTTTATTGATTTATTAACATACTTACCAACTTACTTTACCGAATTATTTAAAGTGATTGCAATCAATATTAAAAACATCAACAACTTAGTTCTTATCCACTTTATAAGCATCCTCACAAATATCCAATTCGATCTAAAAGAGACAACTACTCTTTTTAATATCAGTACATGCTTTAATGTTTAGGTTTTGATTGCATGTTTAAATTTCACCATATTCATCTAAAGGTATAGTAATACATCTGAATAGTTGTTCATCCCATTTACAATAGTTTCTACCGGTGTATCTTTGACAAACATTTCTATTGCTCTTAGCATCTTCACATGTGGCATATGAAAAGTCATCATCTAATAACAGCTCTTTACATCTTTTATTTTCATCGTCATATCCAATATATTTGAGTGTGTTCTATGCTGTTATTCTCCCGTCAATTGCAAAACAGGCATTCTCATTCAAGACAGAGGGTTCCTAAATGAAAATACGATTATCCTTATAATAAACATAATTGATATTCAAACAGGTTATTCCATTATAATAACAGCGTTGATCCAATGACCAATCAATCATATGACAAGAGTTCTTACTCATTGAAGTGCATGGCAATTTATTTTCATTAAAAAACAATTTGATTTAATCTGGATTTGATGTGTCCACGATATCATCTGTCAATTCTGTACATTTTAAATCTTTAAAGTAGCAATAGACTCCAGGTTCATTACTTGAGAATTTAATACAAGAATGCGCATTTATTCCTATATTTTCAATTTCAGTACAACACTTAGTGTTACAGAATTCCTTTTTGATTTAGCATTGGGATATTTGTTTATTATAATAGCAATATCCTCTGTTTTTATCCGCTTAAACTCCTTTTGCAAAGTCATAATCAGGAAAATCACTAATAATGGATGCACACACATTAGAATTAACAAAAATATCAGATCCCCCGTAATCAAGGCAATGCGAAATTTATTTAATTTCTACAGTCTCACAAGCACTCTTCGATTTAGTCCATTTGCACAACAAGGAAGCAAAAGACAAACACACAGCCTTAGTAGGTGACGTTATTTCGCATGTTAACGGAGACTGTGGAGTTGTTTCTACTTCACTTGCAGTCGATTATACAGGTTAAGGGTTTGTTGAAACTCCTTCAGATTGTATACATTGATTATCAATATATTAACAAGAACCTTCAGCCTTAGAGCATCCAAATGAATTTAAGCCTAACTCATTGCATTGCATATTCTTGGTTATAGAATTAATGCATCCCTTAGCCAATGAAGAGTATCTACAAACTTCCCCGCCATATAAGACATAAGAACAGGCTTTATAATTGGCATACACTAGATTCAAACATGGAATTGTTTGGATGTCTTTTGGATTTTCTATCTAAACACATTAATCTCTACTCCATCTACAAGCTACTCCTATTGTTGTGATAGATGAACAGGCTATTTTATTTAATCCTAAGGCCACATCATTACAAGATATAGTTCTCAATTTTTCCAAATCCTTTTGCTTCTATATTATTTCCTCTTTAGTGGCATATGGACCAACTTCAATGTTTAATACTACACATTTTTGTTATTGTTAATCAAAATAACAACCTACCTTCTCGTTAGATTCTAATACTTAAGAACAAGCAATTGGATTGGCACTCCCCAAATTATTGCATGTAGTTACCTGTTTTATCACCTCAACATTCCTACAACCTTGCATTGTCCATAAACATGCTTCATCCTTTTTTATGATACTGAGACAACCAAATTTATTTATAAAGGGAGTATTGCATCCATCAGTTATCGAACTCTCTATACATAAATTAGTCTATGCATTGTATTTGCATTTCTTCTAATAATAAGAGATGGCCTAACAAACATTTCCGTTTACTCTTATTTTACTATTCTCTATTTTTAATGGACATTCGTAATCTTAATTCATCACCCTTCTTTCACAATTATTTCCATTCCAAAAACAATACTAGAAATGAGTCTTAATATTAACACAAGCCTGTTTGTTCAGATCCATGTGACATTAAAAATAGTTAAGATCTAATTCAGATAACTCCTAGCATTTTCCATGTACAAATGTGCAATTTTAGTTAATAACTTATAAACAAGCTAGCTTTGACAATCCTGGCGTATTACATTAAAGATTGCTTAAATGATATTTTTCAATATTCACACATTTAGATTGGCTCACATCATATTAACATAATCCAGTTGATTTTTAACAAACAGAGATATTTACCTGATTTTTTGTTACACACACTTATCCTGTTTCAAATTTAAAGGTCCTACATTGTTTGCCGAACCATTCACATTACAAATCATTGTTTTTAATAGACAGACATGCAGATTTACTTAGCTTCTAATCGCAGGATTTGATCTCTGATAAATTTAACTCTTAACATTTTCCATTCTTGAAAGTACCTAATTTTCATTATTTAAATACAATATTGATCTTGCTTATTGAGTGCATAACAGCCTTCCTCATTTAAACCTATTTCATTGCATGATAATTATGATAATTGCTCGGATCGTAATTCTATACATTCGAAATCTCCGCCACTCATACCTATCTTAATAGAACTACTTACATTTAGCTGAAGGTATCTAAGAACATGTGTGAGGATTCACTGGTGTTTAGAAGTTATTACATATTTAAGAGTCACCCTAATCAATTCCATTTGTTTATTTGCATCTTTAATTCTCCCAAGTGCAGGAATCATTCTCAACTTTTAAGCAAGCGTATTTATTGAACATTTCTTAGCATCCATATTTTTACAATTGTATCTCATTTGAATTCATACATTTCTCTTGGAATAAACCTATTATATAATTTCACAATATATCTACAATACACTCTATTATTAAGATAATCTGTCAATTGATTTACACAGGCCTCCATATTCAATTATTCTGAACAACCGAAGTTCGTTTGTGAGTTCTCTTAACACTTATTGTTGAAATAATCATATTAGCCTATCATATCAAAGGTGGATTACATCGAATATTTTTTGTGTCTTAAATACAACCTTTAAGAGAGTTGTGATAAATATTGCATTTATCATTTGACTGAACGCATAAAGATAAAATAGCAATCATTATCATTATATTAAATAGATTGGTTTTCTTCTCTCCCATTTTTATTACTAATAATTAATGATTCAAAAATTATATAAATTATTTATCATTTAAATTCCTATCATTACTTGTTTTAAAGAAGATAAATATATAGATCTAATGTGACCTATATTATCTTTAATGAATATTGTTAGTTTTCAATAAAGTTTAAATATTACAAACTATATTATTATTTAAGATATTTCTATATTCAAATATTATGGATTAATTTAATTATGAATTCACAGAATTATTCAGATATATTTTTGAGGAGATTATATTAAAAATATAAGAATTTATTTTATATCTTCATTATGAGATTTTGAGTAATTTATATCTAATTTTAGTTTTGAAAGAACTTAAAATTAAAAGCTAAACTTTATGCTTAGATTAATTTCTTAAATGTACTTTAATTAAGATCATCTTGAATAGTACTAAAATCAACTCTGATACTTTATTTCCAAGAATACTATTTCCTTTATTCTTTTATACTCTAAAATACCAATACTGGAAGTGAAACTGCAGGTGATTATTTTGATTATAATACTTTTAACTGAGTTAGATAATATTTCTTATATGATTTAGACTGATAAATGAAATAAATAATATTTATAATACTTAATCATTAATTATTTTTATTTAATGCCTTACAGAATCCCTTTGATACACAATAACAACAAGCCCAATCTGGCTTGACTTGTTACCGATATATGGACAATTGATGTCCTTAATGACAAAAGTCCTTACATACTTAGCACACCCAATGTATTTTACATTATAGACAACTATAATAATCTACTAATCTATCTTTATTAAATTTAAATGTAATGCATTCCTGAGGTTATTAGCTCTTTAAACTGATGTCACTAATAACAACAATAATCGAGCCTTGCTTAACCTGACCTAAAGATGCCAAAAATATCTCACTATTCATAGGATAAATTTGATATTATTGAGATATAACATCAAGATCCTTATTTAATACTGACTGGCTAATCTTGTAAAGATCTTAGGGTTTGCAGAATATAATTTTTAATTTGGAAGGATCGAAGTTCTGGATGGGATCATTTTTTTTATCAAAGTGTTGGAAAATTACTTCAGCGATTGAACTAATTCTATTGTTAACTTTAAATGGCCAAGGAAATTATGCGTTCTGTTTTGGTAACACAATTTAAATTAGAATCTGAACAGTTAATACAATTCTTACATCAATTTATTCGCATTTAAATTACTCTAATGATTTATACACACAGTCTGCATAATAATCCTTGAGTTATTTAAAGCTGGTTTCAATTTGTTTGACTGCCTCTTTGTAATTATTGGTGATTTATTCTTTGACATGATCCTATTTTTATGACTCTAAGTAGATTACTTCCATGGCTGCATCTAACCTTTGTGTATAATCAATTTTAAGTTCCTGCTATCGAGCTTTGTATTCATCAATCGCATCAATATACTTACTCTCATATACATTGTACATTTGCTAGACTGCATTTTTAAACATCTCATTTATTTTATTGATTTACCTCTGATATCATTTTATAATCAGGCAAGAAAGCATTTGCATTTTACTCTCCAAACACATTGCTCACTTTATGGTTTAATTATTATTTTTTCTGCTCCTCAATAATTTCTAATGTGAATCAAGAAAGTACATTTGATTTGATTAATTTGATTATTCTTATAGAGATCTGTTTTATTTAAGTCTAAGTTGCACAAAGGGCATTTATGGTATCTGTTGATGACTTCTTCGATGCAATTCTTTTTTAAATGTTTCAATTCATACATAACAAAAGCTATGACCACATTTTGTTAGGAATGGGTTATTGAATTCATTGATGCACACAGCACATTGGAGTTGTTTGATAATTAAATCAGCCTAAGAGAAGAATTTATATATACATTGATCATGAGATCACCTTAGTGTTACATATTAATTAAATATATTAGTCAAAATCAAAAAACTCTTTGATTTTCCATTTTGATCATATCTTCATCGCTATATTCAAAGTCATACAAAGAATAGTCTAATTAATACCAGATTATGATAACTATTTTAAATAGATATTATTACATTTGATTCATCTTATTGATGTCTCTTCAAAGGCGTTTCAAATAGATTTAAAGTATTTCTCCCAGTTCTAACACTTCCATCTGGTTTGACAAATATTATAATATGATCAACCAATAATTTCATTTTCTCACGTAATCATTGTAGTATTGGCTCCACCTTAGGAGGCATTCTTTTCAACCACTTAAAATCAAGATAAATAGTCTATATCAACAAAGAGCATACTTTTCTAGAACTCATGGCTTGTTCTTGAAAGTTACAAAACAATTCTATATTCTTCGTTGAATTCAATCAAATTGATCTGACAGCTTTTTGTTACTGATTCCTTTTAATTAAGGCTCAGTCTCAATAAGTGGAAATGGATTAGATTCTACATTTTAACCTGGATTAGAACTACTAGGATCATGAATAGTAGTATTAAATGCTAGTGGTTATCCACTTGGATCCAACATTAAATGATAATCAGTTAATGCTGCACACATGACTCTCATAAATTATTGTTATTTTGAATGAAATGTATCTATACTCGAAACTCTTTCTTCGTGTCGCCTCATAAGACATATTATTTAGTTTAAGGAGTGAGATTTTTTTGTTTCCAAACACTGCTACTTCCTCAGTTACTTTATAATTTTAGCCATTTAAACCGAATTCCCCATTATGTTTATTGCTTTATTCCTTTCCTTCAATGTCAGCTTCTTAATTTCTATCAAATAAGCTTCTCAAATGAATATATGGGATATTGTATCCCATGGCAGTTTATTCTGGATAAATTGATCTGAGTTATCCTAAATCTTCATCATATGGATATGTGATTACCAACCATTTGGAATAGGTTCTAATTTTGCAATATTTTCAATTGTAATATTAGCATCTGTATGTCCTTTGTAAATGGACACATGAATTTCCCTCTTTTCAATTGTCTTTATTAATCAAATAAATCAATCTATGTCCATCCATATGATTGAGTCTTACCAATATTCTCTTCCAATCTCTTACTGACAGGTAATTGCACTTCCACTATTAAGAAAACTTATGGATGAGCTGGTAATTAGTATAATTGGTTATTAACTTTGGTTGATTTAATTATTGAATATTACTAAAAACTGCAAAAATAAATTATGGTAGCTTTGTTTTCCTTGGTAATCCCAATACATAATCCTAATGGATTACTAACCCTTCAGCTGGATCATATAAGTGACTCTCCTTTCTGACTTCTCCAAAATCATTAATCTATTTTCTATAATACATTTTCTTTAATCATCAACCCATTTATTGTTCTCAAATTCCTTATCTTTTTCTCTTCTTTTCTTCTCAAAATTCCTTCTCACTCTTTACAATCGTTGCTCTTAAATAATCTTTTCCATTTCTGCTCTCATTGTAGACAATTCTTTATATTATTCCATCTTAAATCTATAAATTTCAGTTCCTATGGGAAATCTAGAAATCATTCTCAAAGAGTCTACTTCTTATGCTTATAAATTCATCAATATTTATTCTTCTCTTGTTAAATCAACTCCTCTTACCTTATTTTAGAAGAAAAACTCATTCTTTCTTGAAAATTATTACAATGGAATTTATTTAAATTACCATATTCAGAATTAATGCAAAACTACAATCCATTTATGTTTTAATACTCTTTTAACATGATTAGCTAATTATTCACTTGATTCAAAAGTCATTTTACAATCCTTGCATATATTCTCATTCATTAAAGGTAATGAAAATATAATTAAATTTTATTTGATAATGAATCAATAATTAGATGACTCAAAAGAAAGTGTCAAATCACAGTCACTAGAAAGATATCTCTAAATTGAATCTACTAAAAACTCCTTGTCTCCAGTCAGATAAGTATTCACTGCCAGAAACACTTCTGACTCTTCAATACTAAAGTTGCAAAATGGGAAATTTTCTAATTCCTAAGCAGTGTTTCAAGATGCTCTTAATAAGAAGAAATGTGAACTCACAAAGAAGCCATAAAAGCCAGTCATCGAAATGCCTAAGAAACAATTTCCGTAACCACAAAAACAAGTGAAAAGTATATATGCATCTATAATATAGAATTTGATAAAGTGTAGTAAAATATCAAGTAATCACAATTAAAGTCAGAGGAAGTCAAAAAGAAAAAAGAGGAATAAAAACAAAAAGAGCAGGAGAAGTAGAAGAATGAAGCAGTCTTAGAATCCGATGAAGGTAATACTTCAAATATATAATATGACAGCATTTTTAGAGACTGTGAATAGATTGTATGATTTTGAGAAAAGAAGAACAAAGTAATTATAGAAGATGGTGGATGAAGAAAAAAACAAAGAGAAACAACAAACTATAGCAAGACCATTTATCAACTAGAAAAGTTGTATTCTATTGGACAGAAAACTAAAATAGTTGATTGAAGAAGACGAATCATATAAATAGATATGTCAATTTAAGGATATGGCTGTTTAAGCTGATTTATTACCGAATCTTCCGAAAATAAAAGATTTTAAAATTATTAAGTATTGTATCACATTTATGAAAGCCAAAAGAATATTAATCTTACCAAATCATAATAATAGATTGTGATTGTTATGGATTAAGAATTAAAGGAAGAAGCAGAAGTGGCTGAAGATGTATAATATAAAGAGGATCAAAGTCACAAGGTTGTTTAAACTAAGGAGATAAAATACAAAGTCAGTGATACTATCAAGAAATAGGAATAGGGATAATAGCCAGCAGAAACAAAACAATTTTAAGAGAAGGAAACACCAAAAAAATAGAAAGTTAATAATTAACGATAGAAGAGACAAGAAATCATGGAAACTTAAGAATAGAGAATTAAAACTGAATGTGAATACTATGTGCCTATTCATATCAGATAACAATAAATAATTTAGAAAAAACAAGAATGGGTCAAGTAATAATAGGAAATGAAGAAACACCATGAGGAAGAATAAGAGAAATAGTTTTAAGAATAATGGGAAAAGGAGAAGGAGAAATTTAAGAAAAATAGTGTTGCTGAAATAAATGTGGAGGAATTTGTTAATTAACAAATCAGTTGGTTAGAAAAGAGAAATGATCATATCTTAACTGAACAGATAAAGAAGGATAAAGAGACTGTCCAATAATTGACATTTAAGCCATAAATTAAGAGAAGAGCAAATAACAATAATGAAAAAAATGATAAAGTAGAGTTGAGATTATTGGATTATCAACAGAAAAAACAAGAAAACTTAATGAAATTAGAGAACAAGTACTTACCGACATTTAAGCCTAATTTGACACAAAAATCTGTAATCATATATGTTATTCTTAGTTATTAAGCATGGATTGGGCTTCCAAAAGCTTTACCAATGCTTCGTTTAACAATCTTTGGTCGTGAATGTATATATTAATTTAATTAATATTATTCATTTCTTATATAATTGATTCTTGAATATTCACATTTAAAATTGTTTACTTCTCTATTTTATTATAAGAATTACTCCTGAAATATCTCAAGAGACTAAAATAATCTAGTTAGATTTCTAAAATTATTAAAATAATAAAAAGAGATTGTAAAAATCTAAAATGGCTGATAAAGAGCAAATAACAATGCCGAATTTAAATTTTAGTATAAAATCACCAAATAATATATTAAGCATTTCAAAATATGTAGAATATTAAATTTAGCGAACATTTGACTCTATAAAAACACAGATCCATGGAATAATTATTAAAATCTCCTGGAATTCAAGAACTTATCAAAGATTCTATACAATCAGTTTTAAATAATCCTAATCATATTACATCCTATAGATATCAACATCAAGAGAGATCTGAAAGTCCAATCCCTTCTTCGTAATTGCCTAAACTAGAAAGGTACAATAATACAAATGTTTTGAAGTAAATCCATTATCTTAAAAAGAAGAAGAGTATATAATTTACTAATAATAGATGGCAATTCTCCTAAAACTACTAAAAAATCTTACAACCTTCATTAGAAGTTTAAGTAAGGTCGTTTTCTATAGATGTTTCCATAAGTTGATGGTTAGAATACCTTGAAAATATAATCAAAGCCTATCCACGTGATAAGTATTATTGAAAGTAACATTAGAGAGGATTAAATTGTAGGAAGCCTTTCTAAATAATTCTTTGGACTCTAAAGCAGAGAGAGACATTATTGAAAAGCTGAAATAGAAGATGGAAATGGACAAACAGAACAGATTAAATGAAATTGAAACAGTAAAGGCCTTGAAATTAATAGAGCCTCGTAAAAATTCTTAGTTGCTTAAGACATCTAGAAATTCCAAATATGAAAACATCTCTAATATGTCTGGCTTTTCTTTATCACAATAGATGCCATAATTGGCAGGTCCTGTTTTATTATAACCATTATAATAATAATTATAAGGGTAAAAATAAAAAATAAAAAAATAAAAAAAGTTTGATGGCATTTACTTTATTGATCCAAAATATCCTTAAGATGTTGTATTCTAAGAAAAATATGCCTCGATGAGACACTATTTTAATATTTTGAATCTTTCAAATTGCATATTTGTTTAACCAACAGTAAACATTTATAAGGCATATGTTGGAAAAGGAAATAACGGTATGCTGGTGAGATAAATATTAAAATCTCGATGGTGGTGGAGTATATAAGATGAAATGGAAGCATGTCATTTTGTATGGACCCAATTAAAAGTGAATTCGATTCATGAGAATATGAGGTCATTGATCCGAAATCCAAATGAATAAAATACTTGTTAAAGTGCTTCCTCCTCAATTACTACAATAGGTTCATTGGGATTAAATAAATAAGATGATTAAAGTGATAATGAATAACAAATTAAAAATAATAAAATAGACCACTCTCTATGGAACAAATTTTTATCTCTTAATGAGATAAGATAATTTAGTCAAATATTGAATGCTTTAGGAAGATCTTCAAAATTATTAACTATAGAATAAGCTTAAAATATAAAGATGAAATTGGCTATATATAATGAGCCAATAAAAATGCATAATCATTTGGAAAATAATTTTCATTTGGGTAATAAGAAAGCCTTGTTTTACAACATGAAGGCTTATTATGAATCATAAAATATCAACGCATTCGACAATTTGCCAGTCACTTATCATATTAAAAGTTAGGATGGTCCAGAATATTAATAATTTTTAGAGGCCTACAGGGAACGATAATAATTGATAACTTTAGAATAGGACAAACGAAGAAACATTTGGATAATAAAACCAGGAGAAATTACAAACAGAGGCAATGGAATAAAGATTTCAGAGGATTTGAATGAAATATAGTCTATATTAAATTCAAAGGAAGTTCACAAAAATGGAAGCTATAAGACATTCATAGTGTAATTGTATATTGATCGCCCCTTACTTTACAATAAACGAAAGTTTGATATCAGATGTTACAGTTTATATGTTTCTATAAATGGAAATCAAAAGGGTTATTGGTATACTGAAGGATATGTCAGAACATCAAGTAAGGAATTCTCAATGAAAAATCTGACAAACAAAATGATTCATCTCACTAATGATGCTGTATAAAAGAAAGGAGAGGATTATGGCAAATATGAAAAAGGTAACAAAGTGAGTTTTGAAGAGTTCGCAGTGTATATTGAGAATTTAGGAGGGGATTTTACAAAAATTTATTAAAAAATGAAAGTATAACTTTTTTGTAGTTTATATTTTAGTAAATGGCAACTGATTAATTTAGAGCTGTTTATGGTAAAATGGACTAGAATAAAAAAGAGAATACTTTCGAAATATTTGGATTAGATTTTATGATTGATGAATCATTTAAAGTTTTAATGATCGAGGCAAATACTAATCCGTCCATTGAAATTTGCTGTCCGCTTTTGTCAAAGTTGATTCCTCAAATGCTAGATAATGCGTTCAAGTATTAAATGATTTAACTGAAAGAATATGTTTAGATCCAATATTTCCACCTCCTAATTTTTACAATCCTAAAAAGATAGTGTGTGATAATTATCTAGATAATAAGTTCGAATTGGTTTTTGATGAGGTTACTGATGCACCACTTTTAAATTAGAGTTAATAATATTGTAATATCATATTTGTTTATTGTTAAAGATGATATTGGTCTAATTGAAGAGGAATCTGAAGAGGAAGAAGAACCTTAATGATTAAAATAATATTAATTTTAAATTATTACTTGAAATGGGAAATTGCTGCCATATGAAGGTTACAGAATATGCAGATACGGAGCCTCATTCGTAAACTGTCTATTAATTCAACTTCAATTCTTTGAAAGCCAAAGAAATAAGATCTAAATTTCTGAGAAGGAAACATAAGTTTGAAACAGACCTAATAAATATATCAGATAAAAATGAGTAAATTCAGACTATTACCAACTCCAAATAATCTATCAAATCTAACAAAACAATTACTTACAAAATTAAGAAATCAATAAATTCATCTATCCATACCAAAACTTTTTTATTTGAGGATGATGACTACTGATAATCAAATTACTAAATTACCTAACATTTAATTTACATTCTCGTCTTCATTATTATTATATTTATTTTAATTATGTATAACAACAATACAGAAAAGAGCATTTACAGTCCTGACAATCCATAATTCAAATAAAAGGTTTACGAACTCCAACTTATCATGGATCAATGCAAATATACCAAAAAGTACCTTCTCTTTATATCCAATATAGAAATAAAGTCATAGATGATGCTAAAATCGTTCTATTAAATTATAAGGAATTGAACCCAACTTTGACTGCCCTTAATATTACTATGCTAGAATTATAAGGAAACAGTATTTATTGTTTTATATTCAGTTCCCATTCCATACAATAATAGCATCTTCTCAATCTTTATACATTTAAGATTTCAAACCTCTCATCCTGAAGTCTAACCCTTCATTTTCCTCAAAAATGTGGATCGTACTTAAATATTTATATTTTAGCTAATAAATTCGATGCTAACCCTTTATATAAGTCGGCAGAAATACAAAATGGATTGTATATTACTTTTAATAATTTCATTCCTTCCATCAAGAATTGGAATAAGAATTATAAAATTGTATCAATTCTATGCTAATTAGATCAATTTTATGTTGGAAGTACAATAAGCCTTGTCCAGGAATTTTCCTTTTTTCCTCAAAACTAATGTTTACAATTAGAATCAATCTTAATACTAATATAACCCTTAATAGATGATGAGTTAAGTGAATTAATCATAATTTAATAACTATGGGCTTTGGCAATCTTAAATGTAATAACCACAATATGTTTAACAATAATAATAGTAATAGCCTCAATAAAATCCTTATTCTTAAATATAATAAATTCCATAATCACAACTGCAATAATAATAATAGTCGCAATATATTTAATAGCAGGACTAACCAAAAAAAAAGTAGTAATAAGAAGAACCAGGAATGGCTAATAAATTGATATCAATAAGTGCATCTGTTTTTGAATTTGGAAAGGAATTGTTTATGAGTTAAGAAGCAAAAGAGGAGAAAATAAAAACTGAAATCAAATCCAAAGTTGATATTGAATTACTAAACCAATCTAAAAAACTCATGGATTCAATCAGATAGTAAAAATAGCTAACTGATGTTTTGACAGAATAGTATTAACAACAAACAAAAATTATGAGGGAGATTTAATTAAAGGATCAAGAGATTAATACCAGTATCCATGAATTAGATTAATAGATGATCTAAATGGAACACAAAATAGAGGCTTGCGTAACCGCAATAAGCAAATTAGAATAAAACAATATTGAAGAGTAATTATAATTAAATATACACAGATTAATGTAGACAGATCCACTTAGTAATTAGATTATAGAGTTGACAAGTGAGATTCAAGCATAAAAGGAAGGGTTGTATTATGTGTAGAAGAAATTCAGACATTAAAATTTGGATTATGATTAGTTAATTAAAATAACTAGATAAATGAGTTAGTAGATGTTCGATCAATATTTATTATTGAAAAAATGTGTTACTAGTAAATAATGAATAATTTTATAAATTATAATTATTTAATATATGATAAATCATAGACATGATTTTTATAATAAAATTACTTTTTAGAATATTTGTTTATATTCATTTAATAATAATAAAAAGTATAATATTAATGATACTATTTTTAGAATTATCTAAAAAATAAGTATAAAAGTTGTTTTTTAAGTCAAATTAAAATAATTTAAACTGAATAGATTTTATTTATTAGAGCCATATATATTATAGAATGAATTGAATATATTATGTTATTTTTGATAATAATATCATCATAAATAATAGAATGATGATCTTAATTTATTTATTGGTTCTGTTTAGAGGATCTCTACTAAGAATTTGATCATTTTTTAACAATTCTTTACAATTGCAGGTAATTTAATAGATCCTGTCCAATTTTAATAATTGTAACATTAGCCATAAACGAAGTCCTATAAACTCTAAAACTTTGACATACTTATAATTATTCCATAGGTATTTTAATTGTATCATAAATGACACGATACAATATTGGTCTTGGACATCCTCTAGAACTGTAAACAGGAACCAAGATAAATTCATAGTTTTTTGTTGTTATTTCACTATCAACAACTGTTCCAGCAGGTGCATTATAATATTGGTCTCTCTCTTCTCTAAACAGTTTAGTGATATTTGTATTTTGAATATTAATAATAATGATTTAATCTCCAAATTAGCATAACTAGTTTGCAGCCAAAACAATTTCTCTAGTTTCATATTATAATAAATGAGATATTGATTCTTCACTTAAACCATCTCTAAAGTATATGATTTTTTGAGGGAAACAACCATTTTCTTATTTGTATTGCAAAAAAGATTATTTCATCATATCCCCAATATCTTTAATTAAACATTTTTCAACAATTTTAGTACTCATTTAACTGTAGTATCTTGAGTATGTTTTATCAAGACTTGACAACATACCAGCAAATTTACCTTTTTCGATGATAACACTCACAATCATAATATTATCAGGCCATTTCTAATATAATTTACACAGATACCTAAGGTAATTAAACAGTCCATAAACAATTACCAACTTTATCCATCATTTAAATTGCTAATTTTTGAATTATCGAAAACAATCCCTTTTTTTATTTTGAAATAGAATCACTGGATACCATTTAAGTAAGAACACCGAATTTTTCAGACATGCACATTTTCTTTAGGGGAGCATAGCAATTTTTCATGTATCTATTCAGTACAATAACAATCATATTAGTTGTATGTGGTACATTTCTCATAATTGTTTATTCGATTTCAGCAATATAGTTTTATCTTTGTCCACTTAAATAATGACATTTAGTTTGCACACCCATTTTGATTCCATATTTTTATATTAATTCATGAATATTCTAGGTGAATTCCTCACAATCAAAATCGTAAGGTGATATTATTGCAATTCTAACTTCATATCTCTTAATAAAAGCAGATTGATTGTTACAATTAAATGAAAAGTTTTCTTTATCTCCTTAAGGCATCAAATTTTGATTTCCAAATACTATATTAGGTGGTCTAAGTTATTTTGCTTTTACATATTAAGGAGTACTATTGATATCAATACCAAATTCTTCTTTTAATTTTTACATGGTTAGTCCTATTGAAGGTTATCTATTAATTAAATCAAATAGCATTTTCTTTATTTTTTCAAATCTATCTTTTGGATTTGTCTAACACTCTTTTTATATCTGTTTTCTTGTGAATTCATTTAAATTATCTGGAACACCTGCCATGATACATAATTCGGCCACCAAATAGACTTTTCTATTGGTTTTTGTGTCTTCAATCGTCAATAAAGGTGCTTTCTTATTCTTGATATCATAATTATATCTTTATTTAAAATATTGGTCCATCGTTATAAATTATTGCTTCCCTTTTGGGTCTGCTAATTCAATAGAAAATTCAGCTGTATTTTAGTCAAATAATAAATTGTCAACTGAATAAGTTCTGTATGTTCCATAATTGGCAAGTACCATTTGTTTGGTCATTACATGTGTGACATACTTTCTTAGCTCCTCTTTTGGTAATCTAATTCTATAACTCTTTGCATTACTTATTCGATTGTTCCTTCCAAATTTAATCAATATATTATAACACAGTGGTTGTTCTGATAATTCTATGACTGATATCAATTTTAAAACTAAATCCTTATTCATTAGTTTAAAAATTGACAGCAAAACCAGGTATTACTGACAATTCTGTTTCTGGAATAGGTGATCTTCTGGATATATCCTTGATAATAAGTAGATTTCATTACATGAAATTTTCTAGTTTTGCCATGTTCTTAATATTTTAAATTTTTGAAGAAATCTTTAATCAAGTAGTTAAAAAACATCAATGGTTTATCAGCTTCTATTGGATTGGGATTTTCTAAATCTTGCATATTAATAACTTTGACCTTTTTGATTTCTAAATAGTAATCATAACTATTTAAAAATACAAATATAAACTTACTCCTCAAATTTGATAGGCTTTTCCAATTTAAAATTAAATGTTGAAGATTCTTTGCCTCCTATTATCGTATTGCTATAGTAGACAAAAGGTCCTAAATATTCTCTCAAGGCTTCTTCTTAACTTTTGATAATCTCTCTTTTTAGATTGTTATTTTATCTAAAATCTAATTTAAAATTGTTACGGATCAATAAATGGCAAGAATTTCACTGAATAAACAACTATGACTCCGTTTCTTTTGGACCGAACACTAAAGTTATTGGTTACCAAATTGATTTCCCTAAATTACTATGGATAATTTGGACATTTGGGAGGTCTTTTAGGCAAATCTTTAATATAAGTTAACTTTCGACATTAAATTTTGTTTACTTATCTCTTCCCTCTGGCTATTTGAGGTAAGTTGGACTCAATCTTGACATTCTAATCACTTCCCTATTTGTCATCTGTTGATTCTGTCTTTTCTGTCTTCCTATCTCGTCTTTGACTGTTCGATCTTGATCTAGATCTTAGTTTACTAATAAAATAAGAATAAATTCTGATATTTACGAAGAACTACGAGAACTATTGGAACTTGTAGTATGTTTTTAAGAGCTTTTTTCAATATTCATATGAATGGAACATTTTTAGATTGATTTTCACTTTATACTACAATAGTACNTTTCTTATTCTTGATATCATAATTATATCTTTATTTAAAATATTGGTCCATCGTTATAAATTATTGCTTCCCTTTTGGGTCTGCTAATTCAATAGAAAATTCAGCTGTATTTTAGTCAAATAATAAATTGTCAACTGAATAAGTTCTGTATGTTCCATAATTGGCAAGTACCATTTGTTTGGTCATTACATGTGTGACATACTTTCTTAGCTCCTCTTTTGGTAATCTAATTCTATAACTCTTTGCATTACTTATTCGATTGTTCCTTCCAAATTTAATCAATATATTATAACACAGTGGTTGTTCTGATAATTCTATGACTGATATCAATTTTAAAACTAAATCCTTATTCATTAGTTTAAAAATTGACAGCAAAACCAGGTATTACTGACAATTCTGTTTCTGGAATAGGTGATCTTCTGGATATATCCTTGATAATAAGTAGATTTCATTACATGAAATTTTCTAGTTTTGCCATGTTCTTAATATTTTAAATTTTTGAAGAAATCTTTAATCAAGTAGTTAAAAAACATCAATGGTTTATCAGCTTCTATTGGATTGGGATTTTCTAAATCTTGCATATTAATAACTTTGACCTTTTTGATTTCTAAATAGTAATCATAACTATTTAAAAATACAAATATAAACTTACTCCTCAAATTTGATAGGCTTTTCCAATTTAAAATTAAATGTTGAAGATTCTTTGCCTCCTATTATCGTATTGCTATAGTAGACAAAAGGTCCTAAATATTCTCTCAAGGCTTCTTCTTAACTTTTGATAATCTCTCTTTTTAGATTGTTATTTTATCTAAAATCTAATTTAAAATTGTTACGGATCAATAAATGGCAAGAATTTCACTGAATAAACAACTATGACTCCGTTTCTTTTGGACCGAACACTAAAGTTATTGGTTACCAAATTGATTTCCCTAAATTACTATGGATAATTTGGACATTTGGGAGGTCTTTTAGGCAAATCTTTAATATAAGTTAACTTTCGACATTAAATTTTGTTTACTTATCTCTTCCCTCTGGCTATTTGAGGTAAGTTGGACTCAATCTTGACATTCTAATCACTTCCCTATTTGTCATCTGTTGATTCTGTCTTTTCTGTCTTCCTATCTCGTCTTTGACTGTTCGATCTTGATCTAGATCTTAGTTTACTAATAAAATAAGAATAAATTCTGATATTTACGAAGAACTACGAGAACTATTGGAACTTGTAGTATGTTTTTAAGAGCTTTTTTCAATATTCATATGAATGGAACATTTTTAGATTGATTTTCACTTTATACTACAATAGTACTAAATATTTAGAAGATTATTTAAGAAGCGAATTTTATATATATGCTGTGTGAACGAATAAAATATCATCATTTATCCACACTATCCCTTATAATGGTAATAGTATTATAGCTAATTTAGTCTTTCTTATTGATTCTCTTCATCAGGAATTCTAATTATTATTTAATTGGTTCATTTATTTCTATCTTTTATTCATTGTGCATCAAAAATACAGTTTATATCAATGACTTAGGAACAATATCATAAATATACTTACAATTAATTAAGCATCAATCAAGAATTATTTATTCTTTAAGTCTTGGTAGAATGAAGAATTAAAAAACTCAACTACATTTTCAGTATCCTTCTCATCAAAATCTCTTACATCTGTTTATGAACATTTATCAACCATCTCAGTAGGACAATCTGTTTGTGTGAATTTCTCTTATGGTAGATCTTGCAATATTTGATGATCAATAATCTAATCTTTCGAAGTCAATAATGAGAATGATGAAATTGGTTGGTTCTCTTCGTAATCTAGGATATGAATCTTTGAAACTGGAAAATCTGTTTAATATTAATTATTCTAAATTTATTGATTTGCATATTCCGTCACCATTTGATTTAATCTCACATTTTATTAGTGACTTTAATTCCATTTGATAATAATATCTTCAAATTCTAGTTCATCTTCTTTATTTTCAAAACGTATTTTATTGCGTAAATTAAGATATTTACTTTTAATTATTGGGTTAATATCATCGTGATTCATACTAGGATTTTCTATAAAAGAATCAAAAACACTTAGTTATCGATATTTCTAAATATATTACTTTTCATACATGAAGTTAACTAATAACAGTATTCTAAACCTAATATTCAATGTTCTAAAGGCCTGAGAGTAGAAATGACTCATTTTGAGGAATTATCATTATGAAGTGAGTAAAATTTAAATATTACTATAAAATTTATCATAGTTTTTATATGAAATTGATTACAATTATTCATAAAATAAACTAGAATTCTTTTAGTCTATAAAACAATATATTAAATATAATAGAAAGTTATGAGCTTGTATTTAATGGGTCCAAAGCTTTCAAGTATAGATATTCGACAATTTATATGTCATTTATTGCAATGTATTTGAAAACTTATAGGTGATTATATAAATTATTATTATATTAAACTAACGAATTAATGAGTTAACATAATAGTAGAATAGATCATCATTTTCTCTCACAACAATATGGTACTAATTAATATTTAGATATTAGAATCATTCAATTAGTTAAATAAAGAAAATATATTTAATGAAGTCAATAGGATGATCGAATTATATAAAAGTCAGAATGAACTAAAAAGTAATTGTGATTATGTATTTCAGTAGAAATCAAATAGTAGAAACACTTATCACCTTAGAAATTGATCCATTCACTGTTGACCAGAACTAACACAAAAAATAAAAATAAAGTTAGTCTATCATAAAATATTGGATAAAAGAAGTTGACTCAATCCCCTATTTCCATTAAATAAAAATCATTGCCATAATAGTCTTTGCAATGCTCATTTCATTAACCAAAAAAAGTAAGCATTCTATTAAATGGAGGCTTAATTTTTTGATTCTAATTTGAGAAATCAAAATAAAATTAATTGTTAAGAATTTTCCATCCTGAATTGCAAGAATAGTCAAAAGGCGAACGTCAATCACCACAAGAATTCTCTTACAGAAAATCTATCCATTAATTAGCCCAATTATAAATCATTATGTGAAGATGCCTTCTCCATAGAGTACGATGAAAATAATGAAAATTAATATAAACAACAATAGTTAGATAATTTTTAGTAGGCCATCAAATCCTTATTGAATGAATGCAATAATATAGTTTCAAAATCTCAAAGCAACGATTATGAAATAAAATACAATGGTTTACAATATTAATTGGAATAAATGTTAACATCAATCAATAAAAAATCATTGAAACTTGCTAATTAGTTATAATTTAATGAAAAAGCATAGTAACTCTCTGATGTTCAGGAAGAGTTAAATTCAATATAGGTTGACATTACTTAGAATGAATAAAACATTTTGACCAATATGTAGATTAAACCTTTTAAGTATTTAATAATTGATATCATTCTAGGTATATAATGAGAAAATACAAAGATAAATTATCTAGATATCATTAAATTATTAAAAGTAATGAATTTAATCAATAGAAATAATTCATAGATGAAAGATTAAAATAATTAAGTAAAATTAAGACAATGCTAAATAATTATTTCAATTATTAGAATCAATTGGATTCAATATCTTAATCATAATAATTAAGTTCTCGAAGAAAAATTAAAAATAGTAATGTGTATATTAGTTTTGAAAACAAAGAAATGTTTTAGATAGCAGCCTAAAGTGAATAAGGATATTTATTGGAGTCTCCGAATTTTATTCAAATCTGATTATGACTATCATTACAACTAAATTTTATAATAATAAATATTTACTTAATATTGAACTTAGTACAAATTTTATAATAATTTATAATTTGATTATGGTTTTATATTTACTAAGCAAATAAATAATTATAAAATTATAAGACAATGTATTAAAATCAGTAGATTGGATAAGTATGAAAGAGACTAATAAATAATATATTTGTAACACGTGCAATTAATTATAAAATAATTATATAAATTAAAAATACCATTATTTATGGAATAAGAGAGCTAAGAAATCAGATCTGCATTCCCAGAATATCTCACAAATACCCAAGAAGACGGTGAACATGTAGCGATTAATACATAATTGTAAGCTCGACTAGTGTTTGTAATAATTCGAAACGTTGATCAATAATTACAAAGATGAACAAAATATCTTATCTGCGATAGAATCAAAGATTACTATGGTTATTAATTAAACTCCATTGTAATCAATAGTTGATTGTTATGTTAACATTGCTAAAGACTATAATTTATAAGTAATGATTAATTTGAAAATAGACTAAAATGTATAGAGTATCAAAATTCCATGATTAAAAATATTTGCCTCAAATTCCAATATTAAATCAATATCTGGAAAACAAGATTAATAGTCTGCCTTGGCCAGTTATTGGTGATGTAAATTCTAATCAATTATAAGAATAATTGATTAAACTCTATAATTTTAACTATGGGAGAATAGCATAGCATGAATTATTGTTATTATGGTTTCCATCATTGATAAAACCATATTTTAATGTGCTAGATGGTTTATTAAATACTCAAACAAAATTATCATAAGATGAGAAATACTACTTTGCAATCATGGTAATCAGTTTATGATAACTTCAATAGGGAGCTGCTGCATCAGGAAGTGATTAGTTATATGATTTATTAGTCTAGTAGTTTTATTTGAATGAAGGAGACAAAAATTGGGTTGATATGGGGTATGAGAGTGTTGATGACAAGATCAAATCCCTAAATACCATTTGCAAAATCTTGGTTTAGAAACCATGGGAATAATCTCTCAAAAATACATTGTAATAGATAATGAAAAATAATAAGTGGAACAAAAGAGAATTGATTCAAGCAATAATGATATTCATCTTTTATAATAATATTGGATGCTTCTCATAAGGCAATGGCATACTAAAGGAAATTGATTATACTCTCAATTTATAATCAGGTAATACTAGTATTAGTTTTACATTACCTTAAGAACAATAATAATATTAGCAAATTGATTTAACATAAAATGAATATATCATTTAAGAATTAAAGAATTAGGCACTTTTAGATAATCAAAATTGCTCATCAGATAAAAATATCTAAGTCAAATCCAAATAATAATCGATTGATGAAGCTTAAGAAATATCTGATTTGGATGAAGAACAATTAATATTGAAATTCAAAGAGAAATTTTAAAAATATTTCACAATTGATGAAATCAAGGACTCCACTGGATATTAAATATTGAGATTTTCTGTACTCATTATTATATTATTTAGGAATATAATTTTTAAATGAATAGTTATCCTGTGTTAAAATCATTATATCCTGAAGGGGCGTAGAAAATGCACGATTTTTTATTGGAAGTTAAATAAATGACTAGAAATACATTTGGCAAAGAATAATAGATCACTACTGCTGCTTTCCGAAAAGCGATAAGAGTTTATGCTTAGAATATATATCGATATTAACATGATGATATTGATTATTCAACTTAGGTATATTATTTATCCAATTATGGAGATGAATAAATTATTACCTAAAGAATTGAAGGCTTTCATTAAGATTGTGAGTTTGACACCAAATCTATTATAAAAGAAACATCTAGAGTTTATCCCTCTGAAATTAAGTGCTGATGAATTATGTCATATCACGTTGTTGACGATTGCTGCCAAAATTGAAGTGCAATTGATATATTTATCTAAAGCTTTAGTAGATTGTATGTGAACATTTAATAAACATTTTTAAATATTTTTATTAATTAATGCACGGTCCTGATATTAGCGATTTAGATTTACCAGATCTTACATTATACCCTTCAACTACTGGATATTCGGAATAAAAGCGTTGTTTCAAATAATGTGTAAAGGATATGGCAATCCCTTATTTAAACATTGAAGAAGAATCCTGTTCAAGTATGTAAATTTGGTAATTTAGAAAATTGCTTATCTAAATATTTGCAAGCCCAAATATTCTTATCATAAAAGATGACTAACACTTTGACTCAACTTGTAACTTAGGATCCATCCATTAAAATTGCATTTAAAAAACCATATAAATTACCAGAATAATGAATATTTTTATGATATATATTTATTATTAATAACTCATGGCGATGGTATACCTAGCAAATCTAAATACTTTCTTCCCATGTGTTTTTTTCCTTCATAACTGACCATATACATAGATTGCCCATCAATTCCCATATCAGTTTCATCAAAATTACCTAGAATATGAATTGATATTACTATCTTTTGTATTTAAGGCAGGATCTGTAAAATAATTTCCAACTCCTTGAACGTCATTAACCATATAATTGAAATTTGAAATGAAATATGTATAATAGGTATATGCCTAAGCCAAATTATTGATATCTGAGTTTTCATCTGAAATGAAACCATAGTTATTATTATACTTAACGAATTCACCAGTGAAGTATCTTTCTGCAATCCAAAATGAATCTAAATATAATTATAATATTCATACTTGACCTTTCCAAATCCTTCAAAATCAAAAAGTCTGAATATTACACTTCAGGAATCTTAATGGATCTATCAGTTTTATCTCTTGCCTCCTATAATTCCCGAATAAACTTCTTCATTAAGCATTTAGAAATGAGATGAGATCTGCATTCTACAACAGCTTATTCTTGACTGGAGTATGTTAAATCTCCAATTGGCATTTTTATCACATATAATTCATTTTAATTGTTCTATCTTTTCATCAAAAACACCTGTTTCATTTAACCTTAGGCAAAGAATTTCTCAGTTCTAATGCAATCCCATTATCCTTCCTAATAAACGCTATAATCCCTATTGATATCAAGTCTCTTGAGGTTTTCTATGTTGGCTTCAAAGGAATCCTACTTCAATTCAACTCGATAAACACCAAACTTAACTGGGATTATGGTAACTCCAGGTAATTTATCAAATTAAAATGGATCTTTAATCTATTTGCAAAGTGCTTCCATAGCGCCAGATTAAGATCGTTTATTCGCCTAGTTATTTTTTGATCTAGTTCCTTTATTGTTTGTTTGAGTTGCTCTTTATGATGCTTAAGAGACCAAATCAACAAGCTCCTACCAAATTCTGCCTTATTCAGTGTTTTCTAAATCTGCAAATAATAATAATTCCTCTCTATCTGCACGTTGATACATCTTCTTGATTTCTTCAAACATTGGTAATGTAACTTTATTAAATAGGATAGCAACAAATAAAATATTATTATCTATGAGTAAATTAATAGCATCTTCAATATCTTCATTTGGGTATCTATCGCTCACTCCACCATTATATCTCTTACCATGAGTGGGAGCATCACAAATCAAAAGAGCAATTTTGAATGTTTTAC
The DNA here is from genome assembly GCA_905182995.1 of Paramecium octaurelia. Taxonomy (NCBI): domain Eukaryota; phylum Ciliophora; class Oligohymenophorea; order Peniculida; family Parameciidae; genus Paramecium; species Paramecium octaurelia. Next base: position 137,834 of record CAJJDP010000024.1, on the reverse strand, counting down.
TCCAATGCAAATTCTTTATCATTTGCATTATGCCTCCTCTAATATCTTCTGCTGCATCTCCACCTCCAGCACAGGGAATCTCTGCCAAATATTCTTCTATTTCTTTAGGGTTCGGAGTGAAATTTAGTTATTTGTATAATCCTCCCAATTATTTCAATTCTCCAAAATCTTAATATGCCACAGTTGCCCATAAAGCATCCCTGTTTGTCTTTATTTTGATATTTTTCATACTCTCCTTAATACATTTCATCGCCTACTCTTTATATGGGTCCATTGATCCTGTCACATCTATCAAAAAGCAAACTTCAATCTTACCATGACTTTCCAACATCTATTTCTTCAAAACTAAAATATTTACACAAAATACATTAAGCTGTCTTTTGTCTTTGTTCTTTACCTTTCTACATCAAATCAAAGTATTATTATTATTCCTATCTTAATTTTTCTTATCTGCCTTGCAATTCCTCCTATCTTTATTATTCTAATCGTCTTTGATCCTTATTTCTTTACTCTTCTCTTAACTTTAATTTTTCTTCTACTTTTAATGCCTCGCTATCAATCTCTAACACTTTTTTTGGATCTGCTTATTAGGCGATCTATTTGAAATCACTTAAATTCTTTTAATATATCAACATATCCTTCTTTGTTTCTTCCAATTCACCATTTAACTATTTTATTGTTTGGTCTCTTTCCTTTATTCCTCTATCCTTCTCCTTTAATAAATATGTAAGACTTTCCACACTCTTCTCCAATTCCATAATCTTCTTCTCACTATCAAAACATTGCTTCTTTGCTGCAGATAGACATTATTAACTCTCATTAAATGATTGTTGGCTTGACCTAAGTTCTGCATTTAATTTTGTAATTTATAACTCATAACCCTATTGTTATAACAATTCTATTACTTAAATCTTTTCAGCAGATGCAAAATCAGTTCCCTTTATTGAACTTCTCATCTCTTCTTAACTTCTATTCTACAATAATCTCACTTGATCATTTAAACTTATCACTTGAGCTTTGTATTCAGCTATTCTTTTCTCTAATTGAGTATTTTATGATTATAATTCATTCATTTTTTCTATCTGTTAAGAATCAAGATGAATTTTCATTTCTTATTTAACCTTTTCTACTTCTAATTCTTGATTTTTTGTCTTAACTTCCTCTAATTGTTATTCCAATTTCCTAATAGTTTAATTATTGTTCATACTTTATTTATTATTTTGAGAAATCTAGTTCTCTATTTATTTCATCCTTTGTTTGACTTCCTCGACTATTAGCAAATTCCAAATCCTTTTATAATCCTTTTATTTCAAATGTCTTAACTATCAAGTCCTCCTTCAATTTTTAATAATCTTCAACTTTCTTTTGTAAATCTAACTTCTCTTATTTGAAATATGCAATCTATGAATTCAATTCTGTTCTTTCCATATCAAATCTGCTAACAATTGCTTTTTAAGTGGCGAGTTCTAATTCCAAATTTTTCAAATCATTTCCCAGAAATGATGATTAGGATGTTTAGAATTATTAGGAATCTGCGCTTTAAGCATTTTTTTTTAATTATTAATCAAGCTATGTTTTAACCTAATTGAAGTCCCTTTAAATTGCTTCCTTCTCCTATTGATACCTATGCTTTCAATAATATTTTTACTAATCTTTTTAGGTCAAAGCTTCTTTCAATGCATCTTACAATTATTCCTTTTATGCTCCTTCTTCTCCAAATTTTTATTGCCATCTCTGTACTTCATTTTCGAGCGCATCTTTTGAATAATATTTTATGAAATACCTAATTTCTATTTATAATTTTTGGTTAGTGTTTCTGCTGTTTCTGCCTCAAGTTTTGCTTCTTTGTCAATTCCATATTATTTCAAAAAATAATCGTTTTTCAAGATCTCCTCTTTGAAAACTAAAACAATGTCCTCTAATCTCAACCCTGATTTTTCCATCACCTTCTATTTGACATCATTCACTCTGGTCTTCTCTAACTAAACATCTATGAGTATAGTTTTTCCATTTGGCATCTACACATAGATTTACATGAATTATATAAATTATTGTGTTCAAAATCATTTGAAAAATAGCTTTAGAATCAGAATAATAACTATTATTAATGAAATTATAAAAAGAAGAAAATGAATATTATAAAGATTGTATTTCTTCATTAATCAATTTATAAATACATATAATCTAGTTTTATTTGTAATATTAACTAAATTTGCTCATTTATTTAAACAGATTCAAGTCAGAATCTACTTTATTTGGGTTAGAGATGGAAAATTATTTTATGATAAAATGATTTTTTTAACAGAAAATATTAAAGATAGATGTAAATCCTTAATGGTATCTAGAGTTTAACTAAAAATTAATTTACAATATTAAATATTCAAAATATTTTGCAATTTCTTTCTTTAATTTATTTTTGCTCTTCTGTAATTGTGAAATACTTCAAGTTGATTATTCATCGCCATTTTTAAACTTTATAGATGATATAGTTCTCTTGCCATTTTTGCCATTCTCACCTTTTTATTACTTTTTATTTCACAATAAAAAAAAATCAAATTTTTCACTATTTTAAATTTTCTCTACTACTTTTAGATTTAATTGATATAATCTAAAATAGATTTCTGCGTTTATAGTCGTTTAAAAAGAATTGAATTTTGGAGAATTTATATGTTATCTCTTTCATTTTAATCAATAAAACATTAGCTAGTTTTGATCCCTTACTATTTTTTAAAATTTGTAAAGCATCTCACTCTCAAATTTATTTAATTATGATCACTTAAGTGACTCAAATAGCAAGAATAACTTCCCCTAAAAATAATTACAAATTGAATGAATTTTTATTAATATATTTCATGTAATTTAATGAAAGAAGAAGATTGAAAAGACAACTTGGTTATCAAATTAAAAAATCAAAGAATTCAAAAATTTTAACCCTAAAACAGTTTATAAATCGAAATAATTCAACAACAAAATAAACACAAAAATTGATATCAATTGTAATCTTTTTATTATCCAAGAAAATTTGACTATCGTCCTCTATACTTAGTGTCACATTCATTTAAGTAAGTATTATTTAATTTTTGATTCAATCCTTACTTCCTCTAATTTTCTTCTCAATAATTTCTTTAACCCTCTCATTTTATTGTTTGTTTTCTCTTCAGTAACTTTTATTTAGTTTATTTATATTATGTTCAAAAAATTCTAATAATCAAAGGGAATGATACTCTTATTCATTCTTTGAAAGCCCAAACACAGAAACATTTTAACCAACTAATTTAAAGCAATTCTAGTTTAATGTGCAAAGCAAATTTATAAACCATTTCTTATCTGAAAACTTATCTTGTTCATTCTAAAGTTAATTTCTATGAGATTTAATATTTTGATAATTCTATATATAACTATATTTTCTTTAAGTTTTTCAAAACCAAACCTAATTTTACTGCTCTAACCTAATTCTGTACCCTTATTAAAGCTACTCCTAATAAATATTTGGATGTAATTAGGGCGATTTTTGTCTGATAGATAGAAACTTTAATACAAAGCATTCTATGTAGAATCTATTACGCTCAATATTTGATTAACCTCTGCTAGAGAAATAAAGGATGGATTCTAAAAAATTTTTTATAATATGTTTCCAAATTGTGAATTTGTTTTTTAAGGCTAAGGATGAGAAATGAGGTTTCAAAAATTACATAGTTTAAATAATTTTAAATTGATTAATTTTTGAAACAAGTTTTAACTGATTTTTTGGTTAACTAATGAAATAATATTCTTAGATAAAATGTATTAATTTGTTTTTTTGTGATATTTGATAGATTATTTATTGAAATTTCATAGATAAAATTCTTATACTACTAAAAAATAAAATATCATAGTTTTTTTTAATGAAAATGAGATAATGATCCTTGTTTAACATGAGAGATTATTAATTTTATTTAGATGCATATATAATTTTCAATTAAAATTCCCTAAATTTAATTCAAATTACTTTAACTTTTGTTTTTTCTATTTACTAATAAAACTTTAAGGCTATTCCACATTTTTCTAATGGATTGAGTTATGGAGTATAAGGAGGTAAAAATTGTATTTACTATCTGTATAATTATGTACCTATTTACTTTTGTGAATAGGACTATTGTCCAATATCAAAACAATACTTTTTGATGTTAAAGTTCTTTAATCAACTCAATTAGATTTTTATGTAGATATATCATATTTGACGTAGCCTTATATTACTTAATATGCTAAACAGTCATCAGTAGCGACTGCCCTGATGATACAAATATTTTCTTAACTTTTTTTATGATTGAAAATCTTTGATTTGTGTACAAAAATACAAAGTTTTATTACCAACAGCATATGGCTTAAGTAAACTATTAAGTATTAATATTTTTTTCTCGTAACTAATTTGTGTTTCCTCTCTTATCCTTTTTTATATGGTAATCTTGAATTAGCATTACAATAACTTTTAATCAAAGTTTAAACCTATTTTGACATACTGAACGGTCAAATTTATTAAAAAATGCTCTAAAAATTTTTGACAGAAAATTTCACCTCCTACAATTACGTGAGTCTGATAAATTGATTGTTTACTATCTCCTTATAAAAGGATTTTATTGAAGTTAAAAAATTTGATTAATCTTATTTCATTTAGATTAAGTACTTCACTTAAGATGGTGTTATTTTTAAGATAGCAACTATAGGATATGTGGTGTTCCATTATTTTTCCGAATTTTTAAGGTTTTGTAACTATTCAAAATTAACAACTCCTTTTTTACCAAATTAATTGGGTTAGTACTTCAACCTTCGATTTTTGTCCAATGTGAGTCTTAATCTTTTTTATTTTAATAATAATTATTGTCTTTGACAATCATCATTAGGTATTTCTATAACATCTTCTATTGTATGAGATTAAAGTCGTTGTTTTATTAACGACAGGGTTAGAAAAGTCTATATTCAATGAAAAAACGCTTATGTCTTAAATTTATATTTATGGAAGAATCTTAGAATCTTTGTCAAGAAAAAACTTCCTTAGATCATTCCTTAAACGAAAATACAAGTAATTATATCTGGAATACAATCTACATGGACTTGTTTTTTCATTTGTAATATTGGATTTACATAAGAGAAAATCTATGAAATAAAAAGACACCTCAATTGCAGATAAGAAATCATTGAATTTTTTAAGAGAACTCCTTCCTAAATTGCTCAAAGAAGAGTATTTTTTTGTTAAATCAGACACTAATTATATTACCAAAAAATTAAAAAAAAAGAGGATGGATTCAAAATTGAATAATAATTAAGACATTATTAAATAAAATTAACATATATAAAGAGCATAGCTTTGACTAAAACTGAGAATGAACAGCAAAATTAAAAAAAAATAAGCATTGAAATGAACATTTATCAGTATAATAACAAATATTCTAAAAAATGAACTAATTGGATTGATTTTGGTCATTTATAAATATCATAAATTATTTAAAGTATGTAAAAATAGCTTAAGGTAGTATTTAGCGAGGAATTACAATAATATATTGATTTTTTCTGAAGTATATATGTGAAGCTTATAATCCTATTAGGCTGCTAATAGTTTGTTCTTAAGATCTAAATCAGCATCTCTATTTTTTCAACCAATAAAAATGACTCTATTTGAAAGAATAATAATTTGGGTAGGTATATTAGTATTTAAAAACTCGAAATATAAATATCTAGAATTTCTATCTAAATTTTTTAAAATTGAAATATTCCAAACTACAAGACTATAATTATTTTTATAAAAAATAACAAAAAGAAAATTGTTGGTAAAGTAGCTCTATTTAGAATTACAGTATAAAAAACACGATAAGAAATAAAGTTTTTAGCATTAAATCCGATATTCAACCAATAACATTATAAAAATAATATTCATTTGAAATTTCTTCTCATTCTAATTATTTGTAGTTTATGGTCCTTCCGATCGATACGGTGGAGTTGTCATAAAGAATTACAATCAAAATGTCAGTTAATAAACATAAATTATATTGCTTATGCTAATGACTTATTATTCTGGATAGAACACATTCTTACAAAAAGTTTGAAGAAATTTTAGAGGAAGAGTATAAAAATTGGAACTTGTGTATCAATAAGTCAAATTCAGCAAATATTTACATAAAGAATCACTCAAAAACTATATCATCTGAAATTTTAGGCTTCCCATTTTAACAAGATATTGCTGTCTTGATATTGAGTTCGAGAATAATGGAAAAATCAATTCGAATTACAAATTTAGTCAAAAAGCTAATTTGGATTCGTAGTGAAATGAAAATATAGGATAAAATTGCATTTTGGTATTGATTTATAATTCATTACTTCGATATTCAGAAACTAGTGTAGAACTAAATATGTTTAAGACTATTAAAACAGATTTTATAAAAATTAGAAGACCATCTTTTTAAACCGTAATCGTATAACTAGGATAACTGTTTAAAAATGAACGGAAATTTGTTCACTACATAATGTATTAGAATCTTTTTAGATCAGATTGCTTCTTAAATTTTTAAAGATTTCAGCAGAAAAAATGATTGATATAATAACAGGTAAAAAAAAGATAGGATAATGATTTAAAAAATATATAGAGCAAGTCTTTCTAAGAAACCTTTAAATGTTCAATACAATCAAAGAGGAAATATTTAGACATGCTAAATTGAATTAATATCAACATTTAAAAAATCAACAAATATAAATATAATAAGAGTATATAGCTCAGATACCCAAGAGGAACGGTTTCTTTTGTAAAAAATGTAAAAAAGGACTATACAGTTCCTTTTAAACCTATAAAATACACTCTAAAAAATGTCAGTAGGGGAAAATAAATGATAAATAAGAGAAGAAATGAAGATTTTTAAAAGGAGAGAAATGAAACATTGATACCAAAAATAAATTATAACCCACCACGAATATCACACGTGAATAAATTTAAATGAATTTTATAACGTGGAATATAGGTTCATATAAAAATAAAAGAATAAAAACGCCCTTATTATACGCTTATCAGAATTTAGGAATACTTAATTTAACGATTCAGTTAATTATAATGTAATTAATTATAAAAGAATTGGTTCTCCGCATTCCGTCGGAATAATTAATGGATATTTTATCTGTAGATATATCAAATTTATTCATCAACAAAGACACCTTTTATATATTGGTATTAAGAGCAATTAACAAATTTATAAATTTAATCATGTATAATGTTTATTTTAATAACGCTTAGAAGTTTAGTCAATATAAGAAATGGTTTAATGAAATTTTATTATAAACTACATTTTGGATGGTAGGTCTTGTGAGAAAAAGTAGTCTCATCTTATTATATAAGCTAAAAGCTTTCAATAACAAAGGATAATAAATATGATTTGTTAAGTATTGTCTATTTAAGGTATAATAGCCTTAAATTCTGAGTTTTGTTTGCTGAAAGTTAAGCTAAGAGAAAAAACATTCCTTCCTAATTCAAATTCCTTCTAATGAATTCCGCAAATCGTCTAAACACCTTACCTTAGCCAATCTAGATGATTTTGAGTAAATGAAATTAAAGTGAGCTGCTGATTGGAATTTANTATAAAAATTGGAACTTGTGTATCAATAAGTCAAATTCAGCAAATATTTACATAAAGAATCACTCAAAAACTATATCATCTGAAATTTTAGGCTTCCCATTTTAACAAGATATTGCTGTCTTGATATTGAGTTCGAGAATAATGGAAAAATCAATTCGAATTACAAATTTAGTCAAAAAGCTAATTTGGATTCGTAGTGAAATGAAAATATAGGATAAAATTGCATTTTGGTATTGATTTATAATTCATTACTTCGATATTCAGAAACTAGTGTAGAACTAAATATGTTTAAGACTATTAAAACAGATTTTATAAAAATTAGAAGACCATCTTTTTAAACCGTAATCGTATAACTAGGATAACTGTTTAAAAATGAACGGAAATTTGTTCACTACATAATGTATTAGAATCTTTTTAGATCAGATTGCTTCTTAAATTTTTAAAGATTTCAGCAGAAAAAATGATTGATATAATAACAGGTAAAAAAAAGATAGGATAATGATTTAAAAAATATATAGAGCAAGTCTTTCTAAGAAACCTTTAAATGTTCAATACAGTTCCTTTTAAACCTATAAAATACACTCTAAAAAATGTCAGTAGGGGAAAATAAATGATAAATAAGAGAAGAAATGAAGATTTTTAAAAGGAGAGAAATGAAACATTGATACCAAAAATAAATTATAACCCACCACGAATATCACACGTGAATAAATTTAAATGAATTTTATAACGTGGAATATAGGTTCATATAAAAATAAAAGAATAAAAACGCCCTTATTATACGCTTATCAGAATTTAGGAATACTTAATTTAACGATTCAGTTAATTATAATGTAATTAATTATAAAAGAATTGGTTCTCCGCATTCCGTCGGAATAATTAATGGATATTTTATCTGTAGATATATCAAATTTATTCATCAACAAAGACACCTTTTATATATTGGTATTAAGAGCAATTAACAAATTTATAAATTTAATCATGTATAATGTTTATTTTAATAACGCTTAGAAGTTTAGTCAATATAAGAAATGGTTTAATGAAATTTTATTATAAACTACATTTTGGATGGTAGGTCTTGTGAGAAAAAGTAGTCTCATCTTATTATATAAGCTAAAAGCTTTCAATAACAAAGGATAATAAATATGATTTGTTAAGTATTGTCTATTTAAGGTATAATAGCCTTAAATTCTGAGTTTTGTTTGCTGAAAGTTAAGCTAAGAGAAAAAACATTCCTTCCTAATTCAAATTCCTTCTAATGAATTCCGCAAATCGTCTAAACACCTTACCTTAGCCAATCTAGATGATTTTGAGTAAATGAAATTAAAGTGAGCTGCTGATTGGAATTTATATATTTCAATCTATAAAATATTTAATTTTCTGATCATTCAGTCATTTCTGAAATGTAAGTTCAAGAGCAACTAATCTCAGTTAGTTTCCTAAGAATATGACAAATTTTTTAATAATCTACACAATCAGGCGTATAATTACTTTTACACATCTTTCTTTTTATATATAAAACAGGTAATGATGATACTTGATTATGCGCAATTTTGACTTACAAAATTTAAATTATGTGAAGGTTGACATTTTTTCCTTTATTGCTGTTACTTCTAATTATTTTGTTGTTTCAAGAGATAAAAAATTTTCGTCTATGGTGGAGTTAGAATAATTATAAGTTATATTGATTATTCGATTGGCATTTTGTTTATTAAAATAAAGTTGCATTACAATCGTGAATGTTATTTAATAGTACATCCATCTCCAAAGAATTAATGCTTTAATTCAAAATAATGGAATACATAAATTAATGGTACAAGTTAATTTAAATAAAAAGCAAAAATATTAGATGGATTGGCAAAATAAATTCAGCTTCAGATTATATATATGAAAACTAATTTAAGTGTTTGAATTAAAAAAATATATATATATGAATTAGAGGATGGATTAACAATTTGTAAGTTACAGTATATTTAATTCCCTTCTATTTAAATATATTTTTATAAAACTAAAGTTTAGGAAATATTTTTGGAAGAAGCTAATAGGTGTGAGCTTGTTGAAATCATTATGCACTGGGCTTATAAAGAAAATTAAATGTTTCACTTTAATTATCATACTATATAACTTTAAATCCCTTTGATATTACACTATATTAACTATAATTGTATTACTTTACTTTAAACCACTAATGACTAAGCATATCTCTAATTTAATTAATTCATTTCATTTAGATTATTCCCTCATTTCTTAAAAACTTTGAATTGAATTGCTCAAATGTTAATTATCAAATTTTAATAGTCTCAACCATTCAATGTGTTGCATCAGATAGGACTGTTTGAATGAGTTAAGCAATGATATTTTTGTATCATGATGTAAATTCGCCATTGATTGAATTATTTGTATTGGATTTGGTGCCAAATTCAGCTAAGAATTAATTTACATAATCAATTCACAATTAAAGATTTTAATAATAATTTATTTATAAATAATCATACTTGAAATATAATCGTTTTAACTAATGTTAGATTGATTAATTAATGAAACAATATTTTGTAGATATATTGAAAATAGTTATAAATTATAATATTTGAATTATAATTTTAATTAATTGGAATCATGAAATATAATTTGTGAATTCAATCACCATTATTTTTCATGATTCTCTTATGTGTCCTTTTATTAGAAATGTCCAGTATTAAAACAAAAAGATATTTGTTCATAAAAATATATTTACTCATTGGTTCAAAATCGAAGCCCCATAGTATTTTCTCTTTTAATCTTGATTACATATTTTCATTAACAGAAAAATTCTGAATAATAATGTGTTATTAGGGCTTATTATGAATTTAGCCAACTCATAATTTGATTTAAACTTTCTCTTCGACAAGCAATAATCTTTTACAATTAAAAATTTAAACCTACAGATCAATGATAAAAGAAAAAAATTATATAGAATGATGAGGCCAAGATTAATTCCAGATTCTTTTAACATAATTGGAATTACAAAGAATTTAAATAAATTTAAAATATAAAAATTGAAGGTCAGTAAACGTTTAAAATCAAAATAGATTTATATAATGGAACTTAAGCAGTAAAATAAATAAATTAAAAGGACACAACATAAAAATCGGCTTTATTGAGGCCATTTTGGGTTTAACTGTAAAATAGGTGTATTGATTTACAAATTCGTAAAGAACAATACAGATAAATAATACTGTTATAGTATGGGATGAGATAATATTAAATGATTTTTGGCAAGTTATATGGTTCAAGTAAATAAGTACGGGGAACATTAATTATTCAACTAGTACTTAAGTATTTGATCTAGTTTATTTCCTCACTTGTAGTCGCTTGTAAAATGGAATGGAGATTTAAGAATTTATTGTAATTCTAATGTTCTTTGGCAATTCAAATATGCTAAAATAGTAATTAGTTTAATATAAATAACAGTAGATATGAATATACAAAAAAAAAATTTGTTATTTTTAATATATAAAAAAAATAAAATTATCAGTTAAGAATTATTAAATTTCCTTATATTCTTATTTATATATTCTATAATTTTCTTTATTTAAATACAGAATCAATCAAATATGAATTTGATATAATAACTATTATTCAAATAATATA
>CAJJDP010000024.1:105821-125530 GCA_905182995.1 Paramecium octaurelia | reverse complement strand
GTATATAATTAAGCCCTGCTCAAAAAAAAAGTCCGAAAAATATTATAATTGAAATTTAAAAAGAGAAATCTAAAGAAGGGCTCAATATAAAAAGAAAGTGGGTTGCAAATTTACTTTCATAATTATTAACTTTGTAATGAATTGTTCTTATTAATTAAATTTATTATAAAAACTCCCCCTATTATTTCTTTTTTATTTTTTTGAAAGACTAATATTAGATATAATTAAAGTATATTTAGGTAAACAGTAATTCTCATGTGAGGAATTCTAATTACCTAATTTTTCAAACCCAAAATAAGCTCACAGAAACGTTAAACATAAACTAATCGATAATTAATAAGAATAAGAGTTTAAGGACTTTCTAAGAGGTGTGAATGAAAATTTTTTCTTAAGTAAAAGAAAAATGCTAATGATCATATAATTATTGTTTAATATAGGAGATAGGAGATTTTTTAGAAGATAGTGATGCTTAAAGTATAGAAGTTGTAGTAGATTTACTTTAAGAAAATTAATACCAATCAATTAAAATTCCTCAACCGAATGATCAAAGCATCATTTTTTAGGATTAAAAAGAAAAGATAATATTAATTGCATTTAACCTGAGGTTTTAGATGCCTTCCAATATCCAAATATATATAACAGCATGGAATAAATTGCTGAAAATATTAAAAAAAAAATAAAGTAAGTTTCCCCAGAACATTAAACGAAATATAATCTTAAAAAAAGATTTCTTAGATTATATGATCATTAGAATCAAAATAATTGATAGAAATTTATCCATAGATCAAACCTTAAATTAATTTGATGCTAAATTCAATAATTAATGTATAATTTAATTTAATGATCAATATTGCGTTGATTATAAATTATTATTCATCCTTTTCTTTGATTGATCCATAGGCAGCCTCTACAATTCTATTCAAACTATTATGGAATTATTTTAGTTTCAGAATCAGCTGTTTGCATGAAAGAGCTTGTTTCCATTAACTTATATTATAAAATATTTATCAACTATGACATAATTTAAATAATTTACTTCGAAATAAATTGTTTTTCATCCGAAAATTGATATTATGACAACTAAATCCTAATTTAAAGTAATTCCAAACTTATTTAATTGAAAGTTAATTAGTTTGGATTTGGAAAAAATTTCCTTCACAGTCAACAACATTTATTGTAAAATGAATTCTCATAAAGTCTTAGGAAGAACAACATAAAGTATTCTTATAATCTTAATATTTGTTAGGGAATGTTAAATTTGAAGAAAAATTGTAGAAATATATAGGTGTAATTTTCAGAAATTGAATTTCAATGAACAAGTCTTTTGGAAAGATTGGGGTTTTAAACAAAACCATTTTTACCATTACTTTATTTTTACTACCCTTCGCTAGAATTTATTTTCGGTGTAGTGAAAATTTTGCATTTATTTGTTTTAATGGTTGACAAATAATCTGTGTTGAGAACAGCTTCTCCAATCGCATTGGATAATAAATTATTATGAAATAGTTTTGTTATTAAATTGCGTATTAACCGGCTAATTTACGTCCGAAAACACCCTCTTTCCCGCAAACACAAATTTATAAAAAAATCCTGAATTGATCTTATTAACTTGTGAAAAACCCCCAAAGGAGATTCTCATTTATGAGTAAATGAAAACAGTAGTTACAACGTACATGAAAAATAATACATAGGAAAAATGGAAAAATTGTTGTCTAAAAGAAGTTCAATCAGATAAGCCTAGAACATAAATAATTTTTCATAGAATGATATGAATCACAAACATTTAGTCAAGAATATAACCTATATAGTGTGACGATGCAGAAATCTTATATGATATTCTTAATTAATGGTTGTTTTTGAAAAAAAATTTCAATGTTCACGCCTCTTCCTTTTAGCTCTTTCTGTCTGTACTATTAAGTTATTTCTAATTCAGAGAATTGATTTTCTTCTTCTCCATCATATTTAATCAATAGATTAATCATTTAATAGGGAATTGAATTTCAAGCAACGACCAGAAAAAATGATTAATATCTTATCCCAAAGCTTTCTACGTTTTTTATGTCGTGAATAACTCTTTACACCTTCAAATTCTTGTGTAATAACGAGTAAGAAAAGCTGTAGAAATCATAAACTTTATCTTTCTATAAATCTACATTAGGTCAATTTAGAATTCTTCATCCTGAATTTAGGAAATAATAATTTTTGATTAAACCATTTTACATTGAATATGGTTTTGTTCTCAATATAATTTAAATATTCTTGATTAATAACTGTTGATATTTTCTAATTGATCTTTGCTCTTTCATCTCAGATTTAGAATATTTTTTCTTTTTGATTTAAGTGACTTTTCCAATTTTTGAAATGGTGGCTGGATACATTGTAACTTTTCCAAATTTGGAAATAAAAAAAGTAATGTTTAATAAAACTTAATAAGGAGCAACTGTAAATCTTCATGTTTTAGTTGAAAATGCAGTATCGAATGAAATAGAACCATTGGAATTTCAATAACCACTACTTTGCAACTATAGACCATTTTAATTGAAAAATAACTTAACTCTTCCTCCTGTTCCTTATCTTTTTAATCATTAATATATTCATTTTGGGTATATTAACTATAAAATTTCTATTAAAAAAGTTTCTTTATCCTCTCTTTATAGGTCAGATAGAATTTTAAAACTTTCTANTTAAATTTGAAGAAAAATTGTAGAAATATATAGGTGTAATTTTCAGAAATTGAATTTCAATGAACAAGTCTTTTGGAAAGATTGGGGTTTTAAACAAAACCATTTTTACCATTACTTTATTTTTACTACCCTTCGCTAGAATTTATTTTCGGTGTAGTGAAAATTTTGCATTTATTTGTTTTAATGGTTGACAAATAATCTGTGTTGAGAACAGCTTCTCCAATCGCATTGGATAATAAATTATTATGAAATAGTTTTGTTATTAAATTGCGTATTAACCGGCTAATTTACGTCCGAAAACACCCTCTTTCCCGCAAACACAAATTTATAAAAAAATCCTGAATTGATCTTATTAACTTGTGAAAAACCCCCAAAGGAGATTCTCATTTATGAGTAAATGAAAACAGTAGTTACAACGTACATGAAAAATAATACATAGGAAAAATGGAAAAATTGTTGTCTAAAAGAAGTTCAATCAGATAAGCCTAGAACATAAATAATTTTTCATAGAATGATATGAATCACAAACATTTAGTCAAGAATATAACCTATATAGTGTGACGATGCAGAAATCTTATATGATATTCTTAATTAATGGTTGTTTTTGAAAAAAAATTTCAATGTTCACGCCTCTTCCTTTTAGCTCTTTCTGTCTGTACTATTAAGTTATTTCTAATTCAGAGAATTGATTTTCTTCTTCTCCATCATATTTAATCAATAGATTAATCATTTAATAGGGAATTGAATTTCAAGCAACGACCAGAAAAAATGATTAATATCTTATCCCAAAGCTTTCTACGTTTTTTATGTCGTGAATAACTCTTTACACCTTCAAATTCTTGTGTAATAACGAGTAAGAAAAGCTGTAGAAATCATAAACTTTATCTTTCTATAAATCTACATTAGGTCAATTTAGAATTCTTCATCCTGAATTTAGGAAATAATAATTTTTGATTAAACCATTTTACATTGAATATGGTTTTGTTCTCAATATAATTTAAATATTCTTGATTAATAACTGTTGATATTTTCTAATTGATCTTTGCTCTTTCATCTCAGATTTAGAATATTTTTTCTTTTTGATTTAAGTGACTTTTCCAATTTTTGAAATGGTGGCTGGATACATTGTAACTTTTCCAAATTTGGAAATAAAAAAAGTAATGTTTAATAAAACTTAATAAGGAGCAACTGTAAATCTTCATGTTTTAGTTGAAAATGCAGTATCGAATGAAATAGAACCATTGGAATTTCAATAACCACTACTTTGCAACTATAGACCATTTTAATTGAAAAATAACTTAACTCTTCCTCCTGTTCCTTATCTTTTTAATCATTAATATATTCATTTTGGGTATATTAACTATAAAATTTCTATTAAAAAAGTTTCTTTATCCTCTCTTTATAGGTCAGATAGAATTTTAAAACTTTCTATTATATCACACTAAACCAGTTAAGTCATAGTACTTTTTCCAATAATTTCTCTCAGATATTATTTTTTAATCCTTTTCTTTGAAGCATAAAGGGAATCTTTACATTGGTTTCAGGCTTTATCAATGACTTTGAATAAAAATGAATAGCCTTCTTCCGTTAATTCAAGTAAAAATATTCTGATTTTATCGATCACTCAAATAGATTATAGTTTAGAGATGCAGATAAGAACAAACGCCGAGAATAACTTATTCTAATATCGAAAGGATAATAACTCACTTACTCTCATTGCCCCCTTTAGAAGATTTTCATAAGTTATCTAAAATAATCTATTTCATATGGATATGGTAACTACCAATTTGCTGATGATATTGTATTTTTTGTTAGATATTTTAAAATATAGATTTTTCTTCATCAAATTTCAGAGCTGCCTTTGAAACATAACCTCTAAATATCGAAATACAGGGTGGTATCTTCTTTAATTAAAATCATGTATAAACTTAACAGTTAAATATCCAAGTTTCCCTATTGTAACCAAAAACAAATACCTAAGGATAACAATATGCAACAAAAGGAAAATTTAACTACATTTAGATTAGCTTTAGAAAAACATTTAATATATATTGAAAATTGTAGTGGATATCATTATCCTTCAATTAAAATAAAATCCATAATTTATTCTAAGCATTTATCCTACCACATATTTTTATATTTGCCCAGCAACTGCAACTCAAATAAAAAGACATTCTTTAAGTTTTAATTGTTATATAATCGTAGTTATAAAAGGATTTGTGGATTCCCAACATCAATAACAAATTTCCTATTAGAATTGGTTTTGGATATGGTAAATAATAATTCTAATTGTTTTCTCTCAACAAATTTCAATAAACTGGTCCTTCTATATAATAAAATATCTCCAATTCATTAGAGAAATTGTACATTACAGCACATTCACAAATTTCCATTAATATATTAGGTACTCTTATCATTAGTTAAGATCAGAAGAATTAAGAATTGAAAGATTAAAGAGGAAACTTGCAAAATCAAATAGATTAATTATACACCAAGTTAAGTTATGAGTAATGGCAATTAAGTTAGTATTAAATTGAATAAAAAAATTATTAATTATGAAAAAGGTATGAAAAATAAGATTTAATTTATTTTTAAATCAAAAGTGATCTAAAACTTCAACCTTTCCGTGTATTATAATCAATGGGTAAAAATCTTATTCATTATTTATTTGCAATTACTAATGATAAAATACATAAATTTACAAATTCTTGAAGGGTTGACTTTTTGGTCCATAATATTGATTTAATATTCATGTCTATTTCTATTAGTATAATGTCATATTTAGCGAAGGTAAACGATTACTAAACATCATTCTAGTTCTTTGATTAGTGGGAATAATTGTAGCCTTGATTGCTTATTAAGTAGGTTCTAAATTAGATAGATTATTTACCCATGTCCAATAAATTTTAGGTTAGGAGTGTAATTTGTTCTGATAATCACGTCTTTATTGCCTATACCAATATTTACAAAAGACTTAACATCCAATATTTTTAATGCAAATTTTGTCATCCCAATCTTTGGAATCATTTAATTTCCAAAAAATAAACCTTAGCCTTATACAATTCTTCCATTTTGTTAAATATCCACATATCGACATTATAAATTCCCTTCAAATCTAACTAAAAATTAATTATTCTTATTTATTAGGGTTGAAAATGATCCCTATTGATCATAAATTTACTTTTATATCAATTTAGTTTGTTCTATTTTCTTTTAGACCCCGATATCATCTTCTACATTAAAACTATGCCTCTTCTATAAATTTTCCCATTCTTTTCCCATCAGTCTTAATAATTTTATTAATTCACTCAATTATGGTAATAAAGTATCCGAAACCAATCCTAATCTCCTGAATTAACCAATTTATAGATCCAAATTATAAATCTAAAATTCTTATAAATTATTAAAAATGCAGTCCTCAGCAGGCTTAATAAAGCTACTTAAAATATTTATAACTTAATGGCATTCTTAAATATTAAACTGTATTTCCTTTATAATTTGTATACCTAAAGCCATCTAACTTCTAACCCAATCAAATTGTATTAAACTTTCAGCATGGTCTTTGTGAATTACAAGACATAATTAACAGCAAAGTTATTGGTTTTAGCAGTTTCTATATGTACAAACTCCAATTAAGGGGTTTTTGAAATGATCGATTCTTTGACAATATTGGTTTCCAAAATTCATTTATTATTAATTTTATTAAAATATTCAATAATCAATAATTGAATTTAAAGTATAAACTATCAATAATTTTTACAATTTAATGGAATTTCCATTGATTAACCTATTTGTGAAAGTAGATAATAATTCGATTCTCTAATTGTAATTTTCAATATGTTCCTCTAATTCTGAATGAAGTAAGATTAGAATTATATATTTTTCTAATGGAGATGAAAAGTGATATTTAAAAACAATGAATTATTCAATGTTTTGAACAGTTAGAAGATATTAATTTTTTCTATTATTTTCTCAATCTATATTGATTTCTCATGAAAAATTACTATATTATGAAATAGTTTATTTTTCTACTTGTAAAATATGTCATAAGATATCTTATTTAAGGGACTTAAAACTCTGTATTAGTAAATAAATTTATAATTCCCTTTGATAAAACTTGTTTAATGGTTATTATAATTGATAAGCCATCCCCACCTAATTCATTACATTCCATAATTACTTCTAAAGTATCATCACTTTTTGGCAGATGCAATAAGATAATTCATGTATTTTGATTTTGGGATATAAAATAATTCATATTTAGAGTTGCCAAATATTTTCTTCAATTGTTCAAATTAGGAATAAAGAGTTGATTAAATTTTCTGTATATCCAAAAAATTTAGTAAAAATTTGTAATTTTATATTGAAATTTCTATTTACAATGATTTATTGAAATACTTAGTGTGTCATAATACAAATTGAAAGGGATTTATGTCAATGAAAACGGTAAAAAAAAAAATGGATTTCTTATTCAATTAATAATTCTAAAATGGTTCAATTATTTCAAAATATCTTATCATTTTTGTTATTACATTACTAACCTTAATAATGTGCCTTCATTAATTTCTTCAAATATCAAAGAATAATTATAACTTAAAGTTTATTTGAATTAGAATTATATTTCTCATTTTAATATTCATCACATTATATAAATAAGAATTATGAAACAAAACCAAAATTTTAAAAGGCTTTAGGAATTAATAAATGAATAACTTAAAGTCTTTGGGTATTGTGAAGAAATAAAAGGATGACAGCTATCGATGTAACTACTGCTAATTTGAATGTGATAGCTAGCTCAAAATGATTCATCACAATTCGTCCTGTTTTTTTAGTGAATATGACAAAATGAAGAAAAGGACAGGGTTCAGTAGAAGTTAACTAAAGGAACAAGATAAAAAATAGAAAAGAGCAATAAGAAATATCCTGAATTCAAAAATCCAACAAAATAGTTTAGATGCGTAAACTTAGAATAAAACTGAAAATGGGTCAAAAGAAGAAGAATAATCAAAATCAAATAAATTATAAAATGAGATTCAACATAATCCTGAGTTTGTATCAGACGATAAAAATGAGTTAGTTGATTCAAGTAATTATTAATAATAATTATTAGCTTAGGATGATTAATTTATAATTAAAGGAGAGGAGAACAACATCATTCTAAGTATGCTGGCTCTTTAAAACAGATCTGAATTAAGGCTAAAATGGGACTGGCCATAACATGAAAGATTTACAAAATAATTAGGAATGCAAAGTCTAAAAGAAACAGAAATTACTTCTGAATTTAAATCTACCCTAGAGTATAACGCTTTAGAGGGTTCTGAAGAAATTTGTGAGCTTACTTCTAATAAATAATGCCACCCACTCAAATAGAATGATATTTTACTTTCAAGTCATCAGGAGGTATGTTAAAAAGATTCTAATTTAATATCGATTGATTTAAGAAAAAATGAAGAGCAAATGTAGAATCCAATCCAAGATTTAGGGATGTCAGTCGTACAAAATGATGATAATATTTAAGCTTAAGAATCATCACCTCATAACTTATAAAAATAAGAATTAAAATAGGAATTAATGGCTGAATCTATAAAGGAGAAATCTGTTCTAATCAAAAATTAGGATCTAAATAATTAAAAAAATTACTCTTTAGAGAATTAAGACATAAAATCTGAGATCATAATTAAAGGACCTTCTAAATAAGAAAGCAACATAGAAAGTGATGATGAAGATATTAACTTCCTTGATCCAACTAGGGCAAATAATCAATTTAATCTTATTTTATAACAAGCCCATTTTGAATTAATACATAGAAATCAATTAAAGGAAGTTCATAAAGTCCTAAGAGATTATTATGATCAAGTATTAAATAATATATTTATAAGGTGCGTCTTGATGTATTTGATATAGAAAAAGTTTGGGGGTTAGTATAAAGTCAACACTCTCAAGCCATTTTAAATTATAGATAATTATTGAAATGTTTGTTAGACCTACATGACTAAGAAAAGATCCAATTAGATGAACATAAATAAATTCTGTATCTAATTTGATTTATAATTTCTAAATTAAATTAGGTATTTATTATCTATAAAAGTTTTTTAACTATTTAAGGTTGATATAAATAAGTTTTTTCAAATTTATAAATATTAATCATTTTTTTTAATAATTTAGCAATTACCTTATTTATATTTAACTTGAACTCAAGTCCCATGTGATCAAATATTAGCCATCATGACTAATACTCCCATTTACACAATAATGGTCAAACTCCAGTTATTGTTATAAAATACAATCATTATTATTTTTTATGGAAATGATATTAACACATTATCCATTTTTTTTTACTAAAATCTATTTTTCTTTAATAAATTACGATGGGAATAAGTTAGTACAACCCAATTTACTTTATTACACATCTAAAGTTTTGGATATAGTATATACTTTACTCTAAGATTAAAATTAATATAGTTGCATAGATTAACCATTAAAAGGTTAGAATGAAAACATTTCATTATTTAGAAAACAGATCCTTGCACCCCATATATCAATTTAAATTGTTTAAATAACAATCCATGTCTTACAAGGCTATTATTGGCTTATTTTTATTAAAGGTTCTTCCCAAGCTGTCGAAATCAATTAATTTTATGATTCATTTAAACTCATTCCACAAATCCAATTTTCGTGTTCTAATAATTATTAGTCAAAATTGCAAATATTATCTTTTCTAATCCAAAATTTAATATAACAATCATTTCCTCCAGATACAATTAGATCTTCATGATGACTTACAAGTATACATCTAACAGGTCTTGAATGACCAGATAAATATTACAAATGTCTTAGATAGGTGCCTTGAAATGACCAGATTTTAATGATTTTATCTCCACTTGATATGAATTAGTTTGAATGTTTTAAAACTACTATGCAAATTACTTATCTGTGACCTTTGACTATTTTTTGTTTTTTCAACTTGTTCGATTGAAATTTAAATAATTGTATAAATCCATTTCTATCTCCAATTATTATCAATGATAAGGACGTATCAAAATCCATAGCGTAGCAATTTTCTCCAATATAATATTATAGGACGAGTTCAAAATTAATTGTTGATTAGAAATCATTCTTTTTGAAAACATTGTTTTCTTATGACTAACCAAAACCCCAAAGATTTTATTGTTTTAGATCTTCTTGGTATGATTCATTTTAAAGACCTGTTTACTGTTATTCTGCTATTATATTTGGAAGATTTAATTGATTCATTATATATATAATTTATTCTAACAATGTTCAATAAATTAAATATATTTATTTATAGAATACTATATAATGATGGAGTGAAATTATTAAATGCTATTTTAAGTATTTAAGGCAATAATCTTTTTCTAAGAAAATAGTAATTCAAAAATGAGTGTTCAAGCAATTCTCATCAATAATCAGACATCATATTTTTTTCATCTTATAATCCATTTTCTTTGGTCCATTTATTTTATTCTTGCAATTTTAATTGAATAATTCATACTTTACAATCTACAATAGTCAAAAGAAAAGTTATTCTGATGCGAAAATATACTCATTAAAACATTATTCGTGTTCTATGTTTTTCGGTTAATTACTAAACATACAAAGACAAATTTTGTTATCAACTATTTCATTAGGTTATTATAACATCAATTATTAATGCTTATTTCATCCGTTTAATACAAAAATAAATTAGATCTAATTTGAAAATACAATGAATATTTTAAGTTCTTAAATATGGTTATAAAGGTTACTAAACATTGATTTAGGAAAGGATAATTTTCAATCTAATCCTTAATAAAATCACCAAAGAAATTATACCTACATAGAAAATTTTAGATTATTCTATTCAATCAGGATTAATTTCTAAAAGGTATACCAAATTTATGTTAAATTGAAAGTGTAATATTTTCTAAAAAAACAATAATAACATACTCTATTCAATAGAATGGTGTTGGCTTTTAAGAACAATTTGTATATGATGACTATTTTAAACTTATTAGATATATAGGTAAATATAAAATAGATACATCCTGTTTAATAATTATTCTTTATCATTTTCAGTAAGAAATTTCTAAATTTTATATGAAAAATATGTATTTTAAAGTATTTTGTTCATATCCATATCTAATTTCAATCCAATAAATTAATATTAAATTAATTTCCATATATTACTTTAGGTTTATCTAAATTTATTATTCCATATACCTACTTTTTTCCATTCTTTAATTTCCTGTATAAATGACCTAACTTTCAGTAAAAATATAAATTCGCCTTCAGATACTCGCAAAAATGATTTTCGAACCATTCACCAATTGAATAACCTATATCGTCATATTCCCCACCTCCATTAAAAATAAAAATAGCAAGGGAAGTTTTACATTATATCATATGACTCTTCACCACTAATAGAGATATATAATAGACTAAATATTACATATATTAGTCATTATAAAATGTCCCTATTTTCTACTAAAAAAAAACTATAATTTCCTATATATGTCACTTAACTAAAACTAAAAAAGTATTGAGTAGGGTAAAGTTATACTCATAAAACTTATAGCTTATTTACACCAATTTGCCATCCTTCTATCCTTACAAATAAGACCCCCAGTCGCTAGTTAAAGAATTATACATATACACATATAGACATATTTTAACATCTCTTTTGTATTCCACATTATATCTAATTTCGTATTTTCTTAGGTAAAGGATGCATCACAAATATACTTCCAAAATTCAGACTCAACTCTACCCATCCTCCATTTTCAACCCCTTCTTGATCCTAAGAACCGCCACCACTAACAATTGATTACAATTTATGAAATTAGATCTATTGAAATGGTGCATTATTGAATCTATAAAGAAAATTCCATTTAGAAACCGTTTTTAGTTTGTTATAATCTCCCTAAAATATATCTCGCAATCACTTATAAGATAATATCACAATACCTATAAAAACTATTACTTAATTCTACCATATAACCATGTTTTTATCATTCTTGTCCAGCATAATAACCACCGCCACTAATAAATTTATTGGATAAATAGTACTTCCTATCAAATGGCTAACTTTAACTGCATCTAGAATAGATGTCCAATTGACCGACCTTTTTCTCATTTTTACATTAACCTTGATAAATAACTTCTCCTTTTCTAATTAATTAAAATAATTTCTATTAATTACTTCCAGAATATTCAAATATATCCATCTACCGTTATTTTCTCCATTCTCATCATATTATCCTCCATCACTAAAATAATTAAATATCATTATGTTTTACATGATTTTGCAATGCAAGTCTTCACACTTACACAATATATCTCATAACCCAATCTTTTTACCATTCTTATATTCACCATAATATATGATTTAAATCAAACTAATTAATTAAAAATAAATTAAATACTTCCAGAAGTTGTCATTCAAATCTATCCATTTTCCATTCTTTAAACCTTATTTATATAAGCCCCCCATTACTAAAATAATTTCATTCATACAACACTTTATCTTAATTAATGAACTTCCAAACACCCTCCCTTTAATCATTATAGTATTCTCCAAATACATAATCTATGCTTCAATTTAAATATTTTCCTTCAACTTAGCTCCAATAATTATTGAATATTTCAGCACACAGCCCAACTACTTTCCATCACTAGAGTATAGTAATTGTAAACAAATTTTACATTCCATTCATTAACTGACTCTAAAGTTTAGCCCTTCCAAATTGCAGTCCATATTCCAATCTTTTTTTCATATTTTCGCTATTCACCTTACAATTGAATTAATATGATCTATTGTAAATTAGTTAGCAGATCTGGTTTATTCCAAAAGTTATTTAGTCATCACTTTATCAGTCAAGGCATAATTACATTCTTAAAATAGCATCGTCAAAATTTATATATTTTATTTCATAATTGTTGTAAACAAGATTAATAGTTTATTTTTTGTAAATTTAAGCTGTTCATAATCAAAATACTCCATGCAATTTCTTCAACCCACGTTGCTTAAGCTTCACTTTGTTATTCTCTAATGTTTAATTATCACTATTCTACTTAGAAAAACTATATTGATTTGATCTTAAGAATTGGTTTATTGTCTTTTTTGATATGAAAATTATTATTCATAAATTGCTTAATTTATTATAATATTGATTCACTCATTTTTTCTTCATCCATTTTCTAACTTCAATTTACTTTGAATAAACATCCCAAGTAATTAAATATTCACCATCATCACTGAGTGCTCCATACACTGAAGTATCTTTAAATGAAATAACTTAATTTTTATTAAACTTCATGGCTTTCTTATCTATTTTTAATTTATTAAATTACTTTGACTTCTTTTAACTTTGAATATTTAAATGTCATTCATATTTTTAAGTAAAAGTATGCTCTTATTTTTGTTATATATCGCAGGAAATAATTCATCGTCTGGATCAGCATCATCATCAGAAGGAATTGGTGTTTAAGTAACATAATTTCCATTTTTATTGAGATTATAAATGTAAAAAAAATTTTAATATTCAGGTTGAAAAATGAATGTTTCATTATTGATAAAGCATAATCTAAAACCAAATGTCGAATGTTCAATTTATTAATTTACAATCCATTTAGAATTTTCAAATTTAAACACCATGATATAATTAGAGCTCAATGAAATACATTTAACACCAGATTCAAGCATTGATATTGACCATATTGGAGAATCGTTGCATTCTATGCTTCTCTAACAAACCCATGATGATTTTTTCTAATTCCAAAATTTGATAGTTTCATCATGACTACCAGTTATTAACCAATCTTCCAAAAGAGGAGTAATTGCTAAACACATTATTCCGTTCTGATGTTGACTTAATTTTTAAATGAATTTCTGATTTGACAATAAATATTTTGGCCATATAATAATAGAATTATCAAAAGAAGTTGTAATAATGCTTTAACATCTTTTTATGTAATTTAAAGTGCTTATTATTTCTTTATGCTTAGTAAATTAACTCAGGTTTTTTAATGAGTCATGATGAAATTAATAAATTTCTAATGAATTTTTAACACCTGCAAAGATGAGAGTGTTATCATTATTAAAAGCAAAAGCATGGCATTTTGAATCCTTTTTAATTTGACTTCCAATTGGCTCAAAATTGTAAATTTGGGAATTAGGCTTTTTTTATTTGGACATATGCTTTTATTTAATTATTAAAATATCATAAACTATATATCATAAACTCTCCTTAAAATAATGAGGAAAATATTTCATCTAATAAATATTTGGATACTAATTTCTAAGATTTTTGTAATCAATAATTGATTTAGGATATTTTAAAATTTGGAAGCTATTATTAATACTTTTCATATGAGACTTATTAAGGTCTATTGCTGTTTTTCCATAAAAGAAATTTCGATAAATAGTGTCCTTAGAAAAACTATTATGCTAAACTATTCTTATTAATTTAATTTCTTTTAAAGATATTTTACAATAGTTCAATTTAATAGTTGAATATATCTTGATGGGTCTACTTTTAAGTTAATTTAGCTCAAGGTTATCAAGATTTATTTTATTTGACTATATTCTGCCAAAGTAGTTAATAGAAAAATTTTTTATTATTACTTTTGAACAAATATGTTCTTGAAATTCTTCAAAAATAGCCAAATAAGAACAAATTTCGATATCTAAAAGGTCAATTATAATTTAAATACTTTATTTTAGGATAGTCTTAAAATATTCCATAAAAAATTATCTAGCCTCTCTTAATTAACCATGAGTTACAATATATTTATCTTTAAGATTTAGCCCATCAATAACAAAACCTATTACTACTCATTTTCTCTCTATTTATTATACTAAAATTTAAGAAGAAAAAAAGAATTAATGGCTGTTTTCTTTGATAAAAATGTAGTTAATATACAAATAAGAAGAAATAATTTGAAAGAATATCCTCTCATTCTCGGTCTCAGTTGTTCTAAATTCGTCAATAAGTATATACCAGTTGTTTAACTGTATAGTTTAATGAAAAAAATTGATAATTGTAATCCAAATTTAAATAATATTGTCATCTATTATTCTTTTAAATTGTTTTCTTTCAATATATACAATGTTTAATGCCTCTATAAATAGATTATTATAAAATTTAAATCATACGAAGAAAAAAATTAATCAGATTTGATGTTTATAAATTCATAAATGTTTGGTAGGCAAAATTACTTAGAATGCTAAGAAAATATACTTTATTCGTATTTATTTCCAATTTCACCCACAATGTAAAATATTATTGCAACATTCCTTTAATATAAAATTACAAATAAACAATATTTATTTGACTGCTGAATCAATTGAAAGTTCCTTATCCAGCATTTCATATATAAAACTATTGCCTTATTCCCAATCATCTAAAAATGCCTGAATCTTGGTGATACACTAAGTAGTTAGGGATATTCCTCTTAATCTACTGTGTCATTTATCTGGTAATACTGAATTTTGACTCATTACTGGAGTTGCCTTCTTGATTTAGTTTATCTGAAAGTTGGAATGACCTTCCAACAAAAGGATTTTCGATACAAACTTGGTGGATAAATTTTAATTCAGCAAAATCATACTGTGCACTTATATTCAAGTTTTTATCATAATTTAGAATAACTACTTTATTATTCTATTAAATTCCACACTGATATTATGGCACTTTTATTTTCACTCATGACAGATTTATATTTGAGACTATAATTTTTTAGCCATAAACTTGTAAATTTGATAGCAAAAATACAAATAATAAAATTGTCAAAAAGATCAACGGATTAAGAAAATTATTTCATGGTCTAAGCTTTGACTCTAAGGCACAGGGAATGCGCAGCTCGGACAATATACATCCATCTTGAGGTTTCTATCCTAATCCCCAGGATAAAAAAATACAGTTTTAAGGAGATTCTATAGATTATATTTTTCTCCAAATTCATGACATATATTTTATTAATGATGAGGTACCAATAGAAAGAACGTTGATAAAATTATAATTTTATGCTGTTTAAACACTTTGACTCTACTTATTAACATAGGTGAAATAAGGAGCTTAAGTTAATTAAGCAAACTCCTACTGACTTCTTGTAAGAGTTTAATGATAACATCACATTTAAAGTTATTTTACTATCCTTAAAAAATTTGATATCCTCTATGATTGTTTCCATAATCTTGTCTCAAGAATCACCCTTTGCATCGGTCTAACTTATTTATAGATACAACATTTTTAAGTAGACAAATGACTATGATTATAATTGTCTACAATTCTTCTAGTAAACCGTTTATTAAAACTTTTAAATCAAGATTGATAAAGAAGGAGTGATATCTAAAGTATTTTTCGAATTCATATATTACATGATTACCTTATTTATTTTCAGTTTTAATAAGAGTAGCTAATTATTAGATCTTAAAGACTTACTTGCTTTGTTAATTTCGTTTATCAAATGGTACTTTATATGTGAAATTTTTCAAGATCTTTTAATCCTCTAATTATCTGTAACTTCCTTAAACTCTTGAAACTTAAGAAAGTGCAACACTGCAATTTTCAACTAAATGCAAATAGTATCTAATTATGTAAACCTGTAATAATAATTCCAACATTAAGAGTTTTTATCTATTTGAATAAGCGATTTAATTGATGAGAAGCAACGTAACAACATAAAAAAAACACAATTCTTTAGATAAAATATCTGAAATGATCCACATTAATTAGAGATACTAATAGAGTAATTTTGGTTAAAAGGTTTAAATATCACGTTGTGATTAATTATTTAAAACACATTTATCGACTGTATTCTCAAGTTTCAACCAAAAATATTACAAAATTAATAAATAAATTGAGATATCAACTAAATTTACAATTAGAGGTAGGATTATTAAGTCAAAGCGGAAAGTTGTTAATGTTAAAATAATTATTATTTCTGTCTTTGCAAAAAAACCATTCCAAAAAATTGGAAAAATCCTCATTACATTTGAAATTCTTAATTTAAGTAAATATTGTTGTGCTGGAATTGGATTTGAAGACATCACGAAAAAATATTACTATTAATAAACAGGAATTGGAAGAGAGTATTTAATTTAATCAAGTGAGTCATATTTGATAAGAAACGATGGTACTTCTTTTTCTGATGATAACAAAGTTGTAAATTGTAAACAATCATCATTCACTTTTCTAATAATGATATCTTAATTATTGAAGCAAGTATTGAAGATAAATACATTAAATGGACTAAAAAGAATAATCCATAAACAACTATTGTAATCATCAAATATCTTAAAAGTAGTTTGATATNATTTAAAGTTATTTTACTATCCTTAAAAAATTTGATATCCTCTATGATTGTTTCCATAATCTTGTCTCAAGAATCACCCTTTGCATCGGTCTAACTTATTTATAGATACAACATTTTTAAGTAGACAAATGACTATGATTATAATTGTCTACAATTCTTCTAGTAAACCGTTTATTAAAACTTTTAAATCAAGATTGATAAAGAAGGAGTGATATCTAAAGTATTTTTCGAATTCATATATTACATGATTACCTTATTTATTTTCAGTTTTAATAAGAGTAGCTAATTATTAGATCTTAAAGACTTACTTGCTTTGTTAATTTCGTTTATCAAATGGTACTTTATATGTGAAATTTTTCAAGATCTTTTAATCCTCTAATTATCTGTAACTTCCTTAAACTCTTGAAACTTAAGAAAGTGCAACACTGCAATTTTCAACTAAATGCAAATAGTATCTAATTATGTAAACCTGTAATAATAATTCCAACATTAAGAGTTTTTATCTATTTGAATAAGCGATTTAATTGATGAGAAGCAACGTAACAACATAAAAAAAACACAATTCTTTAGATAAAATATCTGAAATGATCCACATTAATTAGAGATACTAATAGAGTAATTTTGGTTAAAAGGTTTAAATATCACGTTGTGATTAATTATTTAAAACACATTTATCGACTGTATTCTCAAGTTTCAACCAAAAATATTACAAAATTAATAAATAAATTGAGATATCAACTAAATTTACAATTAGAGGTAGGATTATTAAGTCAAAGCGGAAAGTTGTTAATGTTAAAATAATTATTATTTCTGTCTTTGCAAAAAAACCATTCCAAAAAATTGGAAAAATCCTCATTACATTTGAAATTCTTAATTTAAGTAAATATTGTTGTGCTGGAATTGGATTTGAAGACATCACGAAAAAATATTACTATTAATAAACAGGAATTGGAAGAGAGTATTTAATTTAATCAAGTGAGTCATATTTGATAAGAAACGATGGTACTTCTTTTTCTGATGATAACAAAGTTGTAAATTGTAAACAATCATCATTCACTTTTCTAATAATGATATCTTAATTATTGAAGCAAGTATTGAAGATAAATACATTAAATGGACTAAAAAGAATAATCCATAAACAACTATTGTAATCATCAAATATCTTAAAAGTAGTTTGATATAGATACATCCATATCACAAGAATTGTATCCATCAATATTAATGTAAAATTCAAAAGTGAAATATTTAGTATAGATTTGGTTCAAAAGTAGATAAGTATTACCCTTATTAATTTAAATTCAAAACAGAAGTTTTATGTAAACATTTATCTTAACAAATTCATTCATTATGAATTTTACTAATAACTTGGTAGTAATTATTATACTCCTATTGTCTTAACTATTAACTTTATCAGTTGAATATGAATTTAGGATAATTCCAGAAAACATTTCTTTCAAGTTACTATCTAAAAGAGTTAAATGTTAGAATTTTTCGATGTTGAAACTTCTTTTCTATCATTTAATCATGTTATAACTCAAACATTATGGTTTTGTTACAGCTACTTGTTCTTGATACTGAGTTGCCAATAACATTCAATCATAATAAAGAATTAGATAAGTTTAATTATAATGTAATATTGCTATTGATGAGTTTCAAAATTGATCTGTTTTATAAGCATAATTGTCTTTTACCCTAATGTACTTTTTGAATACTAATTATAGGAGTACGTTTTGACTCTTATCATAGTTCCTTTCATTTTGATAGATATAACATATCTAATTTAAGGCTTTTTGGATTCATTGCTCAACCAACTTATAATTTAGAAACCGCTCCAAACCAGAAATATTTATGAGATTAGATGACTCTGATATTACGAAATCTAATTAAAATAAAAGCAGCCAAAAACGTACTTTGAAGGAGTGTCTGTAGTGAAATTGATTGAATAAAAAGGTCATAATTTAAAATCTAGTTATCAAATTATATCTTCATTAACGATTTAGCTATTATACAATTTAAATAACGATAAAAAGCGAATTTCAAGTAAAATTTTAGCTTCTTATTACACTAACCCAATATAAAAATACTTTATTGATTGTACATGAATGGCTCTAAGATCGAGTTCTGAGTTATTTTGTTTTCTTATCAAGAATAATGATTTCTGCAATTTCTTTTCTGATTTCGTATTGATTATTACTATTTGTATGAAATCATCTTCAGGGTTTGAAATGAAGTGGAAAGTATTCATAATAGAGAAGGCTATTTCCAAGCACCGTTTTATATGATGATGATTAAATATATAAATTGATATCATTTCTAGCCTTCCTAGATTATAACAATATTAATATATGAAAAATAATATATTTCCACTGAGCTTAAGGACATGACACTTCCTTTAAGTCTCAGCAGTATGAACCATAAGTGTCACAATTTTAACACCATAATAACCATTTCCATAATCTCTTGGAATGTTTCATCCATTAAACCTCAAACACTCAAATTTATTACACAAAAAAGCCCTCATATTTTCTGTCTGCAAGAATGTCTTAACAGCAATATATCTTCAACACCTAGCTATTAAATATATCAATGCCAAAATTAGTTATCTTAAAAATCAGGTGGAATTTTAACAGGAATTCATCCTAGTTTCGACTGCAGTAATGTATTGCAACTACCCAACAAATTTGCCAGTAATAAACGCCACTTTTACTT
>CAJJDP010000024.1:77415-105605 GCA_905182995.1 Paramecium octaurelia | reverse complement strand
TAAGGTTGACTTCTTCGGTTTGTTCATTGCCTCGGTCAAGCTCAAGCCCTATTGGAAAGACGAGCTTTCGGGTTGAAAGACTCATCAGTCTTTCACCTTTTTCATTATCTTCTAGGGACGTATTTCCTACGATAAATTTAAGTTTCATTTCTAGAAATTGCCCCAAGTTAGCATTCTGAACAAGAAAATTATTGTTTCGTCTTCTTCAAACCTAAATATTTAACTCTTTTTAAACTTAACCAGGGTAAGACTAACAACAACAATTGGCAATAACTCATCTAGAATTAAATAAAGAAGATTTCACTTTTGAAAACACCACACTTACAAAAATACTTCTGTTATTTCTAATAATCATTTTCATAGTAGAGTTATAATTTGATCCTTTTTATGTTCTTTTTAGATATAATTATAAAAATAAGTATTCATTGATTTATAATTAAATTGAAAATCTCATTTTATAAATTTGGCTGGTGAAAGTAACAAGATGAATATCGAAGGAACATCTAATCAATTTTATAAATGTTAATTTACTTTTAGATGATTTAAACTTCTACTTAAATTCTCTAATGAATATAAATGAAATATAACAAAAATGTAATTAGTTTTTTACCTCCTTCAAATTTTTAAATGGTTTATTTAGCGAAAATTTCATTTATTTCCTTTATTTATTCTGAAGTTCAGAAGAATCTTCTATTTTTATTAAGAGAGGTTCATATTAATGATAATGTCAAAATGTAAAAGAATTTCTTTTTAAGTAAAGTAAAATTGAACCTTTAAAGGTTAATCCCTAATCAAAAAAATGAGCCCCAGCAAGTTAAAAGTATCTATATTGCACAATACAATTATGTTTAGTTTTGAAGAGCCAAGTCAAAGAATTAATATGATTGAATAAATTTAAAGCTTAAACTTTTAATTTTTACAATGAATTAAAAGAATGATATAAGTTTATATATTTTTCAAAAAATACAATCTGAAAAAAATATTAAGAGGCTTTGATAACTCGAAAAGAAGAAATCAAATTCAGTTTACTTCAAGTTTAAATATTTAAAGTCTTTATCTACATATTAAATAAAGACATTTTTCTGCCTTAGAGTTTATATTTATTATATTCTTTATTTTGATTACTCCAAGATTAGAATAATTCTTAATAACGGTTCTATTTACCAATTTTTTTACAATAAATTTCTTATGGATGTAAATGCAATTATGCTATTTTATATAAATCTCTAGAGGAAAAAGGAACCACTGAGAACTTTATCAGCTTATTTCACCCTCTTATTTTCCATTTCTAGCTAAATTAATTATTTTAGCTTTTCATTTTTCATTGTGTAACTGTCCATTTATTTATGCACTGTACTTTTTATACTAGACATTGAAGATTTCTTAATTTTCCAAAATTAGTTCTATATTTCTGAATCGTTAAGACAATTATAATAACCTCAAATTAAAATTGAATCTATTTATAATAACAATTAATTTGATAAAAATTCTAAATATTTTATATTTTTTGAAAATAACATTTGCAATTTTCAGTGCTATTTTGCTAAGAATCATTTATAAATAAAAAAGACAGATTTTTCAACAATGCATAAAGTGTAAATCATTTTTCCGCCTCAATAAGATTAGGTATGATAACATGTCAGTCAGTACATGAGCATAAATAAAACCGAAGTTCCAATATGTACTTTGTTAAGAATTACTGTATCATTTTCCAAAAATATATTTCTACTAAAACAAACTGCTTTCAAACTTAATTTAACTGGCTTTTTGAGATTTAATATCAATTTATTTACGTCTTTAAAATTTCAATTACATTCAGCTTAGAAAAATGAAAACCTAACCAATCTATTCTCCAAACGTAAGAAAATTGAATCAAAAGCTGTAATTTCATTTTTTAAGAATAATTAGAAAAAATCATAGCCAAAAACCACACATTTTTAATGAAAAATATCCAAAATTAAGAATGATCGGCTTATAAATTCACTAAGTGGACCAATGTTTTAAGAAATACAATATTATACATTTAGAAAAAAATTTATTATTAGATATAAACATTTATAAACAAATAGTATTTTTAGTTTTAATATATTATTCGTAAATTTACCTATTTATTTATTTTTTCTTGATAGGTAGGTACACTTCTTTTTAATTCTAAGGTGGTTTAAGATTAAAAACAGATTAGAATGTACATAACAAATTTATAAATTAAAAACCAAAATTTTTTATTTATCATAATAGAATGATTTAACAGAAAAGGAAAGATTATTATAATCTGTGATTTACTATAATATAATATTCATTCTAAGATCTGCCTTATGGAAATCTATTTTGAATTAAGGTCTTATGTTACTAAAATTCTTCCGTTTTTACTAATCACTCCCTAACAATTAGCACATTCAACATCATATTCAATTCTCAAATCTCCATTTTCATCAAATTTATATATACTAAATTTGGAATTAATTGTAATTACCAAGAACTATTTTGATTTGAAGAATTGTTTAATTTCAATATTATTTGAAATGATCCTACCAGATTAAGATTAAGATTAAGACAAAGTGATTTCTCTTTTTTTTTCAAATAATTTATTATTAGAGTTTCTCGAATAAATGCATAATAGAGAGTGTTTAGAGACTATAAAGGAGTCATTTTAAATGAACTTACCCTAAGGGGAAGCTTCTTAAATTTAAATTTTTTGTAAAGTATCCCATTTTTTTGTCTAACATTATCTTTAAATGATTTCAATCATTTGATCACTGCACCAAATAATGGTATTCTCAGAATCATTCATATCTGAATTAATACATAAATAATGTTAGAGATCTATCTAATATTCATCTTACAATTAATATTATTCTTTTATTTTTTGAAAACATTTGACTACTTTTTTTTGTCCTAAAAATGATTTCAAAATACCAATCCACCCTATAATCAGAATAGATTCATCCTTCATGATGTATAATTATTCATTATCAACGAAATCAATGGATTGTTATTTTTACCAATTAGTATTGATTTTCGAAAAAATATCAACAGAATGATCAAACTAAGAAATAAATTTATCTGTATCATTGATGAAAAGTAACTTAATGGTGCACTCTTATTTAATTATTTGTATTTCTTAAATTGATTAATTTCTAAATTCATAAATTTTGATACAACTCTAAAATCCACAAATAATAATAGATGAATCGTAGTTCGACGCTATTGTATTAAATGCTTCTTTCTCCTTTATTTAACATTACTTTAAAAGATAAAATTACTAAGTGACTTTCTATTTATCATATAAATAAATACTTCTTTTAGTTGTAATTCTTGAATACTTTAGTTAAGTGTTTGACTTAACTTTTATGCATTTTATTTTAAATTAATGATAACCCTTCTCTTATATTCTTCTAACTTAATTATATTATCTAAAGCAATATTTATGTTTTTCCCCTTTAACCATTTTATCCTATCTAATGTCCATTCAAATGTATAATAAAGTTGTTATCTTAACTATTTGTATATAGAAATAAGGTCTTCAAATATTTTATCTAGGTGCTATATTAGTTCTGAAAATTAAATATTTGATTTATGTAAATAATTAGGAAATTTTTCTATTTTATATAAATCTTTATCATTATGAGCATGTTTAAGACCACTCTTAATACATCGATTAAAACAACAAAATCTAATGTCCTTACAATTCTCAGCTAAGCAAAAAAAGTCAACAGTCTCATCGTGGCCATTAAGGCATGGAATCTAAAACATAGAATTTTAATGATATAAATAATATTAAACTTATGCTTATATAATTTTATTAAATATATGATTAAACTTACTCGAATATTTTATAGAATTCAATTTATAAATTTGATTAAATAAACAAGATCTAAATTAAGCTCATTTCAATATCTACTTAAAATATTTAAGAATATTATTTGAGTTATTACATTACAGCTAGTGGAAAAAATTTAAATTAAATAACTATAATTAACCCAATAAATGTTATCAAAGTTGAATTTTGATCTATATCCTGAGGATCTTAAATTGACTGACTGTGTATAGATTCTTGCTTTGTGTAGTTATTGAAATTAAAGGGTTTTTTTTATAGAAATCTATTTATTGATTAATCTAAATCAAATATTTATTGTTTAGTTGTTCATACAAAAACAGAAAATCTCTTATTTAGTGGATCTTATGATAAGACCATCGAAATTTGATCTATTATAATTCATCATAATGAATGACTGATTAATATAACTAGAAATGATTTTGTTCCTAGTTTATGGATTATCCATTGAACAAAATTGCTCATTTTTGGGAAAAGGTAATTGAATTTTATTTTTATCACCCTCAAATTAGCAGAAATTGTAGGTCTTGCAAAAGATAACAGTTGAAAAGTTGGTTTCAGAATATCGTTTATTACAAACAGTTTATTCGCTTTTCAAAATGGACAAGAAAGTTCCTTCAATTTTTAATCCACAAATAAAGCAGAGTAATTTCAATATAAAAAGAAATAGCTTTAAAAGGAGATGATACAACATGCAGGTAATGTTTTCCCAAAATCTATACTTCTGCTAAGAATTAATATATTTAATATTAAAGATTCAGGCCCATCCAAGACTCTAACTAATTGTAATACTTAGAATTAAATAAAATGTCTTTATAAAGTATAAGTAATGTTGATCAAAAATTAAGAATTACTCTTAAATAGTAAAGGTAAGTGCATTTCTAATAGCTACTTTTAATGTATTCACATTTGGCTCCTATAAATTTCTGTTTAAATTTGCTTTCTTATTATGTTTTCTTACTCTGAAGTCAAACTCCAATTTCTCAATATGTTAATTAATCACTGGTTTAGGTAATATATTATTTAATCCTAGAACTCTTCCAAAGCGATTCATTTTAGTTATAATTTAATGGTGTGATCTATTAGAATTGTAAATAAATTACAGACTTCAGAATCTTATTTATGTCCAAGCATGCAGAATCTGCAATTTAGGAATAAAGCTGAAAGATGGTTTTATTATAAGAATTGCAAGTCAGGCAGGATTGTAAATCATAGCTGTTTAGTTGCTTACATTTGATGTAAGGTTTCCACTAATTGTTATTGGATTCTTAGGTATTTAAATGTATCCTCTTTATAGATAGTAATGTATTTGATCTATATTTTAATTATTAAAGTAAACCTTTAATCTATGCACTTCTACTTATTATATGAGTATTTGTGTACATAATTCAAGGACATATTGATTTGCAACGTTAGCTACATCATATACAATTATGATTAGAGCGTTTTCAAAGAGTTTTCTTCTTTTCGCGTTTTTTAGATTAATTTTCATTGCAAGCTGCATTAATCCTTCTTGACCATAGCTATTAAATTTTTGAGATATATGTTGAAAAGGAAAGCACTTAATGAAGATCCTCATTGTGTGCAATTCTTGAATCAAATCTTCTCTTTGGTTATAGGATTGATAATTAATGAAGAAGTTTTTTTATACATGGTATAAGAAATCTATGCTATTTGGTTGTGTTTCCTAAAAACTCGAAAGGAGAGTCATTCTTTTTTTGATTGCCTTTTAACTTAATTATCAAATACCTTTCTTTTATTGATTTGGGTTTCAAGTTCAATTTCAATAAAAACCTATTCTGAGTGTAATATGATTGCTTGTTATCTATTAGAATGTTGGCTTATAGATCAATTTCACGAATTTTAGATCAAAATCTTCACTTATTAGTTAAAGAAGCAATTCTTTGTTGCACTTTGTTTAGGGGTATTAATCTATAAGCAAAACATTAATCATTTCATTATCAAATTTCTCAGCATTTTCTTTATTTTCTTTCTATTATTAAACATACCGAATGATGTAGCACCATTTGAAAAAATGTTTATCTCTAAGGCTTGCTTAATAATTTTTATTCATCAAAAAATTTGAAATATCTTAGCAAATCAACGTCCTCAATCCCAATCATTTTCTTTCTCACTCATACTTTCTAATAAACTCGAATAGAGCTGCTTCAGTGTATAGCGACTAATTACAAAGCCTGATTTGGTGTATTCTTCATGTTTCTAGAGATTATTCTAATTATGTTCAAAAAGTAACTTCAGATTTCAAAAACACTGTGAACACATAAAAGGTTTGCTAAAGCTTGATTAAAAATTCATTAGGTTACAAAAAATTACAAATTTGAGAATTTTTGAATTTTTCTAAAATAATTCTTAAAAATTATCTATCCTATTTAAATGTGATAATTCATTTATATCTTAACTGTTATGTTAGATAGGAACGCATTAAAAGAATAAAAATGCAATATTATTTAATATTTTAGCCCCATTTCTGAAGTATAGTCTTCCATATAATCTGAATGATAAAGTATAAAATAACAACCTTGCTGAATGTTATTTGAAATTTGTTATTAAAATTCAATTTGGCACCTATGTCTCATTATTATTAATAAGATTATGAATATTGTATTTTATTAAAGGGAAGTAATTAGAAAATTGATAGTTAATTTATTTGTTAATAAAATAAGTAAAATACCCTTCTAAGAAATGGAAATTTAAGTTTTAGATATTTAGGTGGACAAATGGGATTAAAACTAAGAGAGGCTCATAAAGACTCAAATTAGAATCACAATTAAAGTAGATCATTATATTGAATATTCTTTGGATGGAGTAGTATTGAGAAAGTATAAAATAATGTATTAATAGTGAACTAATTTATGATGATTCTAACTATCCAGAAATAGCCACAAATTTAGATTAGATCAAACATTTGAATTGGTTGGGTGAATATGGGTGCAATAAAAGAAAATTTGGTAAATGGGTAGTTACTTGGAATAGTAAAGTTCTAAAAGATGTTGATGGGTATTATGATAACGGATTAAAGCAAGGTTTATGGAATGAACCAATTAGAAATTATTGGAGGTACAATAAAATAATCTATAAAATAGTAAAGCTCAAGTCTTTGAAAGAGGAGTCTACTATAATAATTAAAAGTGTGGAACTTGGATTTTTATCTAGGAGAACAAAAGGATGTATGATTAAAAAATTACCTAGTGGTGGTGGTCAATACAATAATTAAGGTTAGAAAGATGGTAAATGGGTTGAATTGAGTGATAGCTACTATAATCTTTCGTAAGTCACATATAAAGGTGAATATAAAAATGGTAATAAAGTTGGAAAATGGGAATATTATTTGAATTCTGAAACGAATAAATTAATGTAAATTGTGAATACAATCTGTTAGAGGAGGTGGAATATATCAAGAAGCAGTTAAGGGATCTATTAAATCTGGGAAGTGGATTGAATTGTCTGATAGTTTTAGTATTGGGTCATAAATTACTTAAGAAGGTTATTATAATAATGGCAAAAAAGTAGGTGGTTGGAATATTATTTGGAATGATAATAACATAAATAAAAAGATGTAAAATTATGATATTATTTGTTTTAGAGGTGGAGGATTATATGATTGTTCAATATAAGTAGGAAGATGGATTGAATTAATTAAGGATTTTGGAGGTGGACAAGGCTAATCGTAAATCATTTATAATGGAGAATATTAGAATGGTAGAAAGGTTGGCAGATGGAATATTATGTATTAAGAATATTGGGAAAAATACTTTGTAAATGTGTAAGATTAAAATAAAACATGATATTTATTAGTGGTGGTGGCTTGTATGATGAATAAAGTTCGATTAAAATTGGATAATGGATTGAAGTGAGTGAAAATTTTGGGAGTAGGAAAGGATAATCATTTGTCAATTATATTGGTGAATATAAAAATAGTGATAGAATTGGTTAATGGGATATTTGGTATAAATATTATGTTGACGGATATAAAAACAAAAAAATGTAATTTTAATATAAACCAAATCTTTAGTGGTGGTGGATTATATGACAACAGAGGTTCCTCTAAGATAGGGATGTGGGTTGAGGTTTGCGATGGATTTGAAATGAATTTGTAAATCATTTATAAGGGTGAATATTAAAATGGTAAAAAGGTTGGTAGATGGGATACTTATTATATGCCGTGGGGTAAAGAAGAGTTCAAAAAAATGTAAAGAATAATCAAAATTCTTAGTGGCGGTGGATAATATGGTGAAGGGGGCTAAATTAAGATTGGAAAGTGGATTGAGTTAATTGATGGTTCTGTTAGTTCTTATGAATGTGAATATAAAGATGGAAAAATAATTAATGGTTCTAATTTGAATATTGAATTAAATAACATATTATGATATATGATAATTAAAGTGTAATATAAAATTCATTATATTGTTTTGTTTTTATGAAATATTTGAATACAATTTGGTTGATTTGATTATGTCATTCGTATTTATTATTTTTGATGTAAGCAAGTAACAACGTACTAAAATATTCATGGGGTGAGGGGGAGTGTTACAATGAATGAGCATGTACTTTTTTTTAAATAAAATCATTATTAATTTTTCTAAAAAATTCAATTAGACAGAATGAAATTAAAATGAGATTAGTACAAATGAATTTGAAATAATCTTTTATGTTATTCAAAAATTTGTTATATATATTCATTATAAGGATATAAATTCTGGACTTTTCATATATTCAAATGAAATTCATAGAATTATTTTGAAAATCAGGCACCGCAGTTTAGCTAGATTGAACTACTATTTTATCTTGTTTTCCAATTCATCTCTGAGCTTACACTAAATATTTATCAATAATATCTCAACTTCTAATTACACCTTTCTGGCTTGCCAGCTCTAAAAAATATTTAGAATACCTGATTAGCTTAACCTACAATATTCAATTGACTGAAATGAGCTACTTAAGGTCCTTTCATTATTTGTTAGTTATTAAGCACAAAATACTAAACTAATTGTGAGACTTAATGTATATTATTGTTCCAAAAAGGCTACATACATAGAGTAAATCATAATTATGTCAGGAGCTCAAATCAATTTGTGAGCTGGTCAATTCAAAAAAACACTTTTTTTACCCTCTTTTTCTCTGTATATTCTGGGCTTCAATGGATAAATTCAGAATTACTAACTAATGTTTTTGGCCTTTCAATGATAAAGAAAAAAGGTGCAAATTATTAAACGAGAATTATTTTGATTTAATTCAATTCAATTCAAATTTTAAAAGAGATTGAATCAGTTTGACATGTTTTCTTAAGTTTACTAAGAATTTAAGGGCTTAATAAATAAATAATTTTAATCACCATGTATTTTAAATCTATATTTACACTTTCAAAGATTATTACTTTTTCTGATTGCCAAGAAAAGACATGTTGTCTCTATTTCTGATTGTGATAGGATGGTGGTCATTTATTATTATTTACGATTCCTTCTATTCTTCATAGAAGATTATTATTATTGTAGGTTATGCCCAAATTATATGGGATTGTAAATTTATAAAACTTAATTTATTCGTCACTAATGCAAGCAAATTTTTCCAATCATAATTCTATATTAAGTAGAATACTTTAGCATTGGGCAACCAAATTAAATCCAATATAAAGATATTGGTTTAAGTTTTAAGAATGATCTTTAATCAATGAAACAACATATTGATTTTCATAAAATATGGCTGTATATGGCCTTATTAAATTTAAAAATTCACATTTTTTCATCAAGGACCCATTTACCATATCCTTTTTCACCATTATAAGATTTATCTTCCCCAAATCCATGGCTTTAACAATTGACCCAATCTCCGTCATATATAGATCCAGTAGCCCATTTAACTTAACCCTTCCCAGCTCTTTTATCATGTATCCAACCTCAATAATATTAATCTCCATCAGCCCATTTAAATTAGGCATTTCAATTCTTTCATCNGGAGTGTTACAATGAATGAGCATGTACTTTTTTTTAAATAAAATCATTATTAATTTTTCTAAAAAATTCAATTAGACAGAATGAAATTAAAATGAGATTAGTACAAATGAATTTGAAATAATCTTTTATGTTATTCAAAAATTTGTTATATATACATGATGTATTTCTCAGTTTAGATAAAATTAACTTAAACTCTTTATATGCTATATTCAATAAACTTTAAAAAGATGGCGAAAGTTATTGTTTATTTTAATAAAACTCTTTAACGATTATGAAATAAATCGCAGTAATTTCTAGAATATTCATTATAAGGATATAAATTCTGGACTTTTCATATATTCAAATGAAATTCATAGAATTATTTTGAAAATCAGGCACCGCAGTTTAGCTAGATTGAACTACTATTTTATCTTGTTTTCCAATTCATCTCTGAGCTTACACTAAATATTTATCAATAATATCTCAACTTCTAATTACACCTTTCTGGCTTGCCAGCTCTAAAAAATATTTAGAATACCTGATTAGCTTAACCTACAATATTCAATTGACTGAAATGAGCTACTTAAGGTCCTTTCATTATTTGTTAGTTATTAAGCACAAAATACTAAACTAATTGTGAGACTTAATGTATATTATTGTTCCAAAAAGGCTACATACATAGAGTAAATCATAATTATGTCAGGAGCTCAAATCAATTTGTGAGCTGGTCAATTCAAAAAAACACTTTTTTTACCCTCTTTTTCTCTGTATATTCTGGGCTTCAATGGATAAATTCAGAATTACTAACTAATGTTTTTGGCCTTTCAATGATAAAGAAAA
This sequence comes from Paramecium octaurelia, assembly GCA_905182995.1. NCBI lineage: Eukaryota > Ciliophora > Oligohymenophorea > Peniculida > Parameciidae > Paramecium > Paramecium octaurelia. The sequence goes on along the minus strand of CAJJDP010000024.1, from coordinate 94,979 downwards.
AAGGTGCAAATTATTAAACGAGAATTATTTTGATTTAATTCAATTCAATTCAAATTTTAAAAGAGATTGAATCAGTTTGACATGTTTTCTTAAGTTTACTAAGAATTTAAGGGCTTAATAAATAAATAATTTTAATCACCATGTATTTTAAATCTATATTTACACTTTCAAAGATTATTACTTTTTCTGATTGCCAAGAAAAGACATGTTGTCTCTATTTCTGATTGTGATAGGATGGTGGTCATTTATTATTATTTACGATTCCTTCTATTCTTCATAGAAGATTATTATTATTGTAGGTTATGCCCAAATTATATGGGATTGTAAATTTATAAAACTTAATTTATTCGTCACTAATGCAAGCAAATTTTTCCAATCATAATTCTATATTAAGTAGAATACTTTAGCATTGGGCAACCAAATTAAATCCAATATAAAGATATTGGTTTAAGTTTTAAGAATGATCTTTAATCAATGAAACAACATATTGATTTTCATAAAATATGGCTGTATATGGCCTTATTAAATTTAAAAATTCACATTTTTTCATCAAGGACCCATTTACCATATCCTTTTTCACCATTATAAGATTTATCTTCCCCAAATCCATGGCTTTAACAATTGACCCAATCTCCGTCATATATAGATCCAGTAGCCCATTTAACTTAACCCTTCCCAGCTCTTTTATCATGTATCCAACCTCAATAATATTAATCTCCATCAGCCCATTTAAATTAGGCATTTCAATTCTTTCATCATTTATCCAATCTCCATGAGCCCATTTGTATTAACCCTTTCCATACTTTTCGCCATTTAAAACCTCTCCATTATATGAATCTCCATTATCATATATTAAACTCTATTTTCCATTTGATTTAAATTTATTAAATAACATTTTAAACAATAAAAATAAATATCTTCTTGTAATTCAATTAAGTTATCTTATGCATATAAAAATTAATGATCCTAGAGTTTAGTTTTTAGTTAGAATTTTTGGGTGATCTTTTTAAAAATAAATTAGTAATTAAGAAATAAAAGTTATCAATATTTGCAAATAATATTGGTTATATAATTAATTACTCTCATGATTAATGAAACGTAGTCTGTTTTGGTATATTAAGTGTGAGGTTAAGAAATATATTTACCAAATCTTAAAGATGATGACTAGATTGATTTAGCTACTTCATTTGCTACATTGAAGTGTTCTATCACAATTATCTTAGAATTGAGTTTGAATTGGAATTATGAAATTGACTTACATGATCGTAATTGGTTTGAAATTAGTAGATGATTGAATATTTCAATTCAAAAAGTGAGGAGTGATTATTTAAAAATGATAGGATCGAATTTGAAAATGGAAAATTTGAATACCTTTTTACCAAGGCATCTATTTTTGGTTTTTCAAAAGGAAATGGTTTTGCCATTCTGAAAAATAACAGTATTACTTACCATCTCATTCTCATTAGATTAATGTATTAGAATAATTAGTAACTGTAGATTCTAACATTGCAGTTTTTTAGAATAAATTAGCTTCAGCTACTAAAAGCTTACAATCATTAGCATAAGAATATTCCTTATTCAAAGGTTTAAATAGCTCCTAAATTAGGAAATTAAATAGAAAAACCATCTTATTATTTCTAGAAAGACTAATCAATCTTTTTGTAAAAATTACAGTATGGTTTCAACTTATATTTCGGATTTTATTAAATTCATCAATAAGGGTACAATCTTACAGACTAAGTAACAAGCCCAACTTTAATTGCATAAGGTAATGAATGTATTTTGAAGTAACATTTTATTAATAATTCAATTTAAAATAAGAAATACCAGTTGAAATAATACCTAAAAGAAAATATTATGTATTATATTTTATTTTTTACAGTTAATTGAATTCTCTGAATTAAATTTAGAATAATCAGCTAGTCTTTAGAATCAACCTTAGACAATCATTATGCTTATAGCTTAGCTTTGATTCTACGAAATAATTAGCAATAGTAGAAGTTCATTTGGATCTCAATTTGAAAATTTGCAGATGTGTTGATATGTTTACTTTTGAAAGTAAATTTAGCCAAATCTAAAGTAGATTAAAAGATGATTATTTAAAGACTGATTAAAATGGATAGATCCTCTTTCCCTTTATTTGTTAAGTAGAGATTTTAAGTTTTCACAATCAGCTCTCCAAATTATATGAATTGGCAAAACATAAATTCCTCTTTCCAAACCTGTTATCCATGCGTAATAGATCAAATTGAATTTTCAGCTAAAATCAAGTTTAAGAATAATTTGGCTTTCAAAACTAGGCTTGTTTAAACAAGGGATTGCTCTAATTTTTCTTTTGCAGAGCCTTCTTTTTCACTAATAGTTATCTTCAAGAAAAGAAGAGAACTATCAAGCCATACCGGAAGAGCTTAAAGAAGCTGAATATTTAATCAAGAATTTGCTTAATATTTAAAAGATTTTCCTTTTGAACATAAAAATTGTTCTGGCAGGGACCTTTTAAAGTCGTATAAGAGTTCTCTATCCTATTTTTGTAACATCCATATTATATTTAGATTTTTTTTATTAATAAAATGCATATAGTATACTATTTTTATGGTAGGATCAAAAATATTGTCTTTGATTTAGACGTTATTTTATGTCTGAAANTAGTAAGTTCAAACAATAGTTGGATTATACTTTAGAAGACATTTTATTTTGAGTGCAAGCTAAAATTTTTTCTAAATCATATTGCTATGAGTTTACATTGAAGTGTTCTATCACAATTATCTTAGAATTGAGTTTGAATTGGAATTATGAAATTGACTTACATGATCGTAATTGGTTTGAAATTAGTAGATGATTGAATATTTCAATTCAAAAAGTGAGGAGTGATTATTTAAAAATGATAGGATCGAATTTGAAAATGGAAAATTTGAATACCTTTTTACCAAGGCATCTATTTTTGGTTTTTCAAAAGGAAATGGTTTTGCCATTCTGAAAAATAACAGTATTACTTACCATCTCATTCTCATTAGATTAATGTATTAGAATAATTAGTAACTGTAGATTCTAACATTGCAGTTTTTTAGAATAAATTAGCTTCAGCTACTAAAAGCTTACAATCATTAGCATAAGAATATTCCTTATTCAAAGGTTTAAATAGCTCCTAAATTAGGAAATTAAATAGAAAAACCATCTTATTATTTCTAGAAAGACTAATCAATCTTTTTGTAAAAATTACAGTATGGTTTCAACTTATATTTCGGATTTTATTAAATTCATCAATAAGGGTACAATCTTACAGACTAAGTAACAAGCCCAACTTTAATTGCATAAGGTAATGAATGTATTTTGAAGTAACATTTTATTAATAATTCAATTTAAAATAAGAAATACCAGTTGAAATAATACCTAAAAGAAAATATTATGTATTATATTTTATTTTTTACAGTTAATTGAATTCTCTGAATTAAATTTAGAATAATCAGCTAGTCTTTAGAATCAACCTTAGACAATCATTATGCTTATAGCTTAGCTTTGATTCTACGAAATAATTAGCAATAGTAGAAGTTCATTTGGATCTCAATTTGAAAATTTGCAGATGTGTTGATATGTTTACTTTTGAAAGTAAATTTAGCCAAATCTAAAGTAGATTAAAAGATGATTATTTAAAGACTGATTAAAATGGATAGATCCTCTTTCCCTTTATTTGTTAAGTAGAGATTTTAAGTTTTCACAATCAGCTCTCCAAATTATATGAATTGGCAAAACATAAATTCCTCTTTCCAAACCTGTTATCCATGCGTAATAGATCAAATTGAATTTTCAGCTAAAATCAAGTTTAAGAATAATTTGGCTTTCAAAACTAGGCTTGTTTAAACAAGGGATTGCTCTAATTTTTCTTTTGCAGAGCCTTCTTTTTCACTAATAGTTATCTTCAAGAAAAGAAGAGAACTATCAAGCCATACCGGAAGAGCTTAAAGAAGCTGAATATTTAATCAAGAATTTGCTTAATATTTAAAAGATTTTCCTTTTGAACATAAAAATTGTTCTGGCAGGGACCTTTTAAAGTCGTATAAGAGTTCTCTATCCTATTTTTGTAACATCCATATTATATTTAGATTTTTTTTATTAATAAAATGCATATAGTATACTATTTTTATGGTAGGATCAAAAATATTGTCTTTGATTTAGACGTTATTTTATGTCTGAAATACCCTACAATTTTTATACCCTAATACAATTTTTTACAGCGTGAGTCTCTTATGTACAAAATAATAGTGCATTCTAAAATTTAATAAAAGTTATTAAAAACATATTTTTAAGAATGGATTAAAGAATTACAAAAGATTTCATCATCAACAATCAAACAATCTTTAAACTCATTTTTATGAACTTATATATTTAGTTATCATCATTAAAATGTAAAATTCAGCTTATGGAAGCCTATCAGGTTACTTTTCTGAAATTGTAGGAAATTTATCAATTTTTTGGAAAATACAGGACATTATCATATAGCTAAACCATTACTAAGTTCAAATGGATTGTTTCAAGATTGGAGATTAGAAAAAAACGGTAAATTTGCAAATTGTAGATAGTTTTATTCGAAATAATTTTCTAAATGAATAAAATTTTCAAAGCCTAATAATATAATTGTTTCAAGTTGTAAAGTGGAACGCATTAGCTTGTTGTTTAAGATTTTATATAAAGGAAAGGTCGTATAGAAATATTATAAAAGAAATTCAAATGGAAATTAGCCCTTAAGGTATTTTACAAGTAAATAAGCTTATTTCTCCATTCTTTTGTTTTTGGTAGCGCTGCACAACTTTTTTGCTCATCATTATTTTCAATAAGGATCTATCTTAGGAGTAAATCATTTTTCATTTCTAAAATGTCTCTCTTAGAGTAATATAATTTGGAGCATTATTTGGGTTAAACTAATTTGTGATTTAATTAGAATTTATTATATTCTTAAGGGTGAATTGATGAAGAAGGATTAAAAAAGAATGCTAATAATTTAAACCCATTTTATTGCATAATTTTCAAGTATTATGGCCTGCTTTTCCACATTCTCATTTTTATTATTTTATTAACAAAAAGTCTAGGTTTTATTTTTTTATTGAAGTACGAATTTTGGTTTGTAAAAATGGGGAAGCTCCATTTCTTTTGATTGGTATTCTTTAAATTGAGAAAGTATAAATTAATATTTAATGATACAATTTAATAAAATAATTATAACTATGCAGTCGAAATATTTAATCAATATACATTATTTAAATATTTGTTAAAGAAGCTTTATATAACATAAGGTCAATCAATTCTAATGAGAAAGGTGATTATCCACGATTTTCTCATATTACTATAAATCAAAGCATCAGAACCTAGAGGTTTAATATGGATAGAATTAATAGCTTTACCCTCAAATTAGCAAAACAAATATTATAGGCAAGATATTTTGAGTTGAAGATTACAAATTATATTAATTATAGGAAACAAAGATGTCGATCAGGGTGATCTTTATCCTTAAAATACTAGTTCAATTAAAAGTTTTTCAAATTAAATCTGATTCTACCTTACTTCTTAATGGATGCATTCACTATTATCAATAATTATTTTAGAATGCAAGAGTATTGTAATGTTATATCCAATGATGTCTTTTTTAATTGCATTATGAAGGCTTAATGGGATATTTAGAAATAAGAAGTAATATAATGAAAATGAATACTTGATTCAAGAATAAATTATGAAAAGTAAAATCCTTTTATTAACTACCTTAAATTTGTTTTGAATTCAAATTACAAAAATCAACTTATAATTTCTAAACAAATCAGATTAGATTCGTTCTGGGATAATAATATTAAAATCAAATGGAGGTTGAACAGGATTGAATGAAAGTAGTATTGATTTGGATTTATAAAATTAAATTTTATTATATAATTAACAAAATTCTATCATGAAAGGAGATAAAATAAATTATTAAAAAAGAGCTTTACTATTCTACTTAAATTTTTAGGTAAATACGATCGTCTTTAATCAATAAATTTAATTAAACAATTCTTTAATGAATCCAATCTGAAAAAACATCAAAATTATCTAGAGATACTCAAAGCAAAAGTAAGGTATTAGAGAATATTTTTAATATACATAAGTTAAAGTAAAAATAAAATATGTTGATTCGAGCACTCATAAAATTTAGTAAGAATAATCATAAATTTGAATTTCATACCAAATAAAAAATTAGTTATTTATTACTGTTATCAGCATAATTTTGATTGTGGTAATTGAAAAACTTCTTTAAATTGTATATATAATTTTAAACTTATTTTTCATCAAATTGCCAAACAATTGCTAGAACCATTACATGTTTGCTAATCAAGAATTATTGTGAAAGTTAAATGATTAGAAACATTCAATAACTCTGTCATCTATCTCTAAATATACTACATTTTTTTTTCGAATCTAATAATTTTTTTGATAAGGAGTGCTAAAAAACAGCCTAAAACTAATGAAAATTTCAAAGATTGACCATTATATGTAGTGGTGAAACCCAGCTCTTACCTCAGATAAAGCTTAGAGTCTGGTTTAGAAAAAATAAACTGCTCTGATTGCTATTTTTGTGATAAATCCTTTCCAATTTACTTGCATTCTTAGATTTATAATCATGAAATATTTTTCAGTGTGGGTAATAAATTTTTTTTTCAATTAGGCATTTTAAAATTTGAAGAAACTAAGATTAAAAATAAAAGTAGGAGTTGATATTAAACATGCTATTTTACTTCAAATCCTAAATAAAGAAATTTATTGAAAATTAAAATGAGGAAGGTTTTATTTATGATATTTTCTAGCATTTAATAAGGTTTTTATTTTTACTTACATCAATATTGATAAAATTTTTATAATATTAATTAATTAAAAGATGTAATTTTATCAGGATCACCATTACTAGACAGGTATTTGAGATAAGTAATGTTAAGCTATCATAATGAATTTTTATAAGCTTATTAAATTTAATATATACTAAAAACTAAATGCAGAAAGAATGATTTAAAGTTAGAGCAGATTATAAAATCAGATATGTGGAAAGAATTAGGAAATAGGATTTAGAAAGAAACTTGAAGTACAAAAATTAAAAATGAAAATACATAAAAACTAGAATAAACTTGATAAAAAATCAGAATATTATGATTTAGCTATATAGAAAAACCTTGAAGAATCTATCTATTATTTTAACAAAGGTGTAGTAAAATTTTTATAATTTCCTAGCTAATACTTTATCGGATATGAATAGACTTAAAGAAGCATTGGAGTATTATGATCTAGCTATTTAAAAGAATCCAGAAGATTCTGGGTATTATTTTGGAAAAGGTAATAATTTGATCTTTAGATACATAGCAAATGCTTTATTTGAACTGAATAGATTTTAGGAAGCATTAGAATACTTTGATAAAGCAATTAATAAAAATGGAGAATATTCAATGTATTACTTTAATAAGGGTATTAAGAAAATATGATAAATTTTAGCCAATGTGTTATTCAACATGAATCGATTATAAGAAGCATTAAAACATTTTGACAAAGCAATTAAAAAAGACCCAACTAATTCAATTTACTTCACTAACAAAGGTAAATAACAATTATTAATTTTCAGCAATTACTTTAGATGATCTTAATAGATATGAAGAAGCATTAGAATAATTTGATTTTGCAATTTAAAAAAACCCGTAAAATTCAGATAATTATGCTGCTAAATGTTTTAACCTTCATTTATTAATTATAAGCTCGAACTTTATTTAAAATGAATAGATTTGAAGAATCATTAAAATATTAAGATTATGCAATTTAAAAAAATCCAGAAGATTCGAATAATTTTGCTGACAAAGGTTTGAATTAAGAATTATAAAATTTAGCTCATATTTTAAAGAAAATGAATAGATTTGAAGAAGCATTGCAATATTATGATTTAGCAATTGATAAGAACCCAGAAAATTCAGACCATTATGCTGAAAAAGGTACTAAAGCATACTAATTATATTTTAGCTAATGCTTTACATAAAATGGGTAGATTTGGAGATGCATTGTAATACTATGATTTTGCAATTTAAAAAAATTCAGAAGATCCAAATATTTATGCTGCTAAAGGTATGAAGTCATAGCTATGAAAATTTTAGCTAGTGCTTTACATGATATGAATAGATTTGAAGAAGCTTTACAGTATTTTGATATAGCTATTTCAAAAAACCCAGAAGATTCAATTAATTATGCTGCCAAAGGTACGAAGAATTAATCTTTAAAATTAAGCAAATACTTTAAATGATTTAAATAGATTCGAAGAGGCTTTAGAGTATTATGATTTTGCCATCTAAAACGACCCTGATCTCGCTGATCATTATGTTAATAAAGGTATCGAAGAAATAATATTAAATTTTAGCTTTTACTTTATGTAAAATGACTAGATTTGAAGATGCATTATAATGTTATGGTTATGCTATTGAAATAAATCCAGAAAATTCAGATAATTATGCTAATAAAGGTTTAGAATAAATATAACTTTTAAGCCAATACCTTAAATGAATTGAAGAGATTTAAAGAAGCATTAGAGTATTATGATTGTGCTATTGAAAAAAATCCTGAAAATTCAAATAATTATGCTAATAAAGGTATTCTAATAATTAATAACATTTAGCTAACACCTTACATAAGATGAAGAGATTTGAAGAGGCTTTAAAATAGTATAATTTAGCTATTTAATAAAATCCAGAAAATTCAAAATATTTCTTTAGTAAAGGTATTCTTAATCAATATCAAATTTTAGCGAACATTTTAAACGAAATGAATAAATATTAAGAAGCATTAGAATATTACGATTTTGCTATTTCAAAAAACCCTTAAAATTCAGATAACCATGCCGCTAAAGGTCGTAAAAAGAATTATTAAATTATTAGCTAATACTTTATAGAAAATGAATCGTTATGAAGAAGCTTTAGAATATTATGATAAAGCCATAAGCAACAACCCAAATGTGTCTCATTATTTTGCTAATAAAGGTATTATAATACAATCATTTAATTTTAGCTGCAACTTTACATAAAATGGGGAGATTTGAGGAGGCTTTGTAGTAGTATAATTAAGCTATTTAATAAGATCCAGAAATTTCAACGTATTTTTTTAATAAAGGTATTAAAATTTAATATTAAATGTTAGCTGTTACTTTAGAAGAAATGAGTAGGTATGAAGAGGCATTAAAATATTATGACTATGCTATTCAGAAAAATTCACAAGAATCAAGATATTTTATAAACAAAGGTATCATTTAGCAACAATATTCAATTTTTTAGCTGAAACATTACAAAAACTAAATAAATTTGATCAAGCATTAAATTAATACGATTATCCTCTTTAATAAAATCCTGAAAATTCTAAATACTTCTTTTATAAAGGTATTTATTGATTTTCTGTAATTATAGCTAACACTTTNAGTATTTTGATATAGCTATTTCAAAAAACCCAGAAGATTCAATTAATTATGCTGCCAAAGGTACGAAGAATTAATCTTTAAAATTAAGCAAATACTTTAAATGATTTAAATAGATTCGAAGAGGCTTTAGAGTATTATGATTTTGCCATCTAAAACGACCCTGATCTCGCTGATCATTATGTTAATAAAGGTATCGAAGAAATAATATTAAATTTTAGCTTTTACTTTATGTAAAATGACTAGATTTGAAGATGCATTATAATGTTATGGTTATGCTATTGAAATAAATCCAGAAAATTCAGATAATTATGCTAATAAAGGTTTAGAATAAATATAACTTTTAAGCCAATACCTTAAATGAATTGAAGAGATTTAAAGAAGCATTAGAGTATTATGATTGTGCTATTGAAAAAAATCCTGAAAATTCAAATAATTATGCTAATAAAGGTATTCTAATAATTAATAACATTTAGCTAACACCTTACATAAGATGAAGAGATTTGAAGAGGCTTTAAAATAGTATAATTTAGCTATTTAATAAAATCCAGAAAATTCAAAATATTTCTTTAGTAAAGGTATTCTTAATCAATATCAAATTTTAGCGAACATTTTAAACGAAATGAATAAATATTAAGAAGCATTAGAATATTACGATTTTGCTATTTCAAAAAACCCTTAAAATTCAGATAACCATGCCGCTAAAGGTCGTAAAAAGAATTATTAAATTATTAGCTAATACTTTATAGAAAATGAATCGTTATGAAGAAGCTTTAGAATATTATGATAAAGCCATAAGCAACAACCCAAATGTGTCTCATTATTTTGCTAATAAAGGTATTATAATACAATCATTTAATTTTAGCTGCAACTTTACATAAAATGGGGAGATTTGAGGAGGCTTTGTAGTAGTATAATTAAGCTATTTAATAAGATCCAGAAATTTCAACGTATTTTTTTAATAAAGGTATTAAAATTTAATATTAAATGTTAGCTGTTACTTTAGAAGAAATGAGTAGGTATGAAGAGGCATTAAAATATTATGACTATGCTATTCAGAAAAATTCACAAGAATCAAGATATTTTATAAACAAAGGTATCATTTAGCAACAATATTCAATTTTTTAGCTGAAACATTACAAAAACTAAATAAATTTGATCAAGCATTAAATTAATACGATTATCCTCTTTAATAAAATCCTGAAAATTCTAAATACTTCTTTTATAAAGGTATTTATTGATTTTCTGTAATTATAGCTAACACTTTATTGAATCGATAACAATTAAAAAGTTAAATATAAAAAAAATGAATAGATTTGAAGACGCATTATATGAATATAATTAAGCAATTCAATTAAACCCATAAGATTCAGATAATTATGTTGCTAAAGGTATTCAATTTAAAAGCATTCAACTTAGCTAATGTTTTATTTGATATGAATAGATTTGACGAGGCATTGGAATAGTATGATAATGCGATTAAAAAAAACTCCAACGATTCAAGATATTTTGGAAACAAAGGTAATAATACATTAGCTAATATTTAGCTAATACTTTAGTTAAAATGAAATAATTTAAAGAAGCATTAGAATAGTATGATTATGCTATTAAGATTAACCCAGAAAATCCTACGTATTTCTTTAATAAAGGTCTTAAAAATCAAATATTAAACTTTAGCTGTTACTTTAGAGGAAATGAATAGATATGAGGAGGCCTTAGAATATTATGATTATGCTATTTAGAGAAATCCAACAGATTAAAGATATTAAAAAAATAAATGTATAAACAAGAAACAAATATTTTTTTTTTTAGCTAAAGTCTTAGAAGAATTAAAAAAATTATAATAAGCCTAATAGTAGGAAAGTAATGCAGTTCAAACTAACTTAAATTATTCAAACTATTAATCCATATGAGGTATTAAAATGAAATCAGTTTAAGTTTGAAATGAATATTTTAAATAGAGAATTATTAAATATTTAATCATTTATAGAAATATTGTAATTTTTATTTCAATTTTATTTTATACAATTTCGTTTAATTTGTTCGCACCCTTAAGCTTAAACCAAGTCTCAAATTCTACTCTGCTCGTAATCAAATCTTGTACAAACTACTTTAATAAAATGAATCACAAAAAAATAAAATTGATCTTTCAAAAACTGCAATTAATAGTAAAGGATAGCAAAAACTATAATATGAAAACAATAAAATAATTGAGAAATCACCAAAAATAATAAAATAGTAAAATTTCTTAAATATAAAAAATTAAGAAAAAAATTTATTTTTCAAATAGAGCCAATCATTTTACTAATTACAGGATGTCCAATTAATGAGATTTGCAATTTCATAATTAATAAGGAATATTCTTCTCCAAATTACCAGAGCTTACTAAGTTTTAATGTATCATTATTTTGCCTAATCGAAAATCTAATCAACTTTATTGTGACTTGTAACAGCGCTAAGACAAGTTCACATTTTTATTTTGCAAGAGGAACATAATCGTAATGTTAATAATAAGACATTAATCAGCATATATCATAATCTCCAGTTTATTAAGCTCCTCTAATTAAGTACAACTTAGTGTTTAAGTCTCCATTCTACGATTACAGCTTTGCAAATATATACCCAAGAACTTGCATAGTGAAATTGTATTTTCAAAATTAAATGTTGTAATATTGGTAAATTATACATATTGAAAATGAAAACATTCCATTCATTCAAGGTTCCTCCTAATTTAATTTCAATTATCAGATGATTTCCAATCGATAATTTAATTATACGTTTATCATTAATTTAAGAGGTTTAAACATCTGTGCAGATTATATTATCTCTAACATCTAGCGCATTTGCAAAGAAGATATTTAAGTTATTACTACAAGTGATATATTTGCAATTTTAAGTTGAACTATCATAAGTTCATTTAGAATTGAAGGTGTAAAGCCCACTACTAAATATCTGACAATTAATTTGCCTGCAGAGCATCCATCTCTAAGGAGTTAACAATGTAAGCCCTATTGAAGTTCTAAAAGTAAATTCCAAATATTTAATTGCTGAATATAAACATTGAATAAAAAGATCCTTTTGAAAACTACAGCAAGAGATTCGCTGTTACATTATGGTAAAATCTTTCAATTTGTCCTTTTAAATCGATAAAGTTAATGTTTTTTTAATCAACTTTTATAGATACAAATAAATCATCAATTATTAAAAAGATTATGCATTACTTTTTTTGAATTTGATGCAAGCCAACAGATAATTTAAATTCTCAAATACAAAAGCAAGCTGACTTATAAACTTTTAAAAAAAAATTGTTGTTTGCATCTAAAGACTAAAGGATATAAGGAAGTATTGATAGATTTATAGAATGATCCCCTGTTCTCCAGCAACATAACCAACAACCTGTTTTCAACAATTATAAGTAAGTTGTGTCTAGTCAAAAAGTTAAGCAGCCTTTGGACCAAAGATGCACCAAACCTAAATAATTATAAATAAATATATTTTTTAGAGAAAAATAATATCCCCATCTAATTTTTTATTTATCAATCAAAATCGGATATTCTCGATGCTTTACTGTTGTTTAAAACATCATTAATAAATCAAATGCTCTAGAGCCATAACCAATACCCATTTATTTCAGATGAATTACCATTCTAACTATACAGACCCCCTCAAAGAAGATAGCAAAGCAGAATCAAAATACGTTCCTTTAAATATTCATTAAATCAAGTTTCAGTAATAGATGTCATGGTTTTAATCAGGCTTGGCAAAATTCTAAGCTTTTAAGTTCAGAATCGAGATAAAAATTTTTATCAGCAACTTTTCGATTAGATCATGTCACCATACCTCATAGATTTTACCATCACATCACATTATAATCTAAATGGTTTACATGACTCAATTTTTTCTCTGCGATATTCTGCCATTTTCACCTAAAAAGCCATTCCAAAACTTTCATAGCCATTTACAGTAGTTGCCATTATTATTAAATTAGGTAATAACAAATTTGGATAATATTTTGAACATTAAAAGTATCAAACGTTCTATAGGCAATTTTACTCCTTATTTCTTTTAACTCTCTAAATCATTCTTTTTCTTTCGTTTAATTATAGATAATTTTAAATGGGTGACTTCTTAAATTCTAAAATTTCAGAACTTTGATAATAAATTCAAAAATATTTTTGTATTTCTAGTGTGGTTGCCAAATATTAGTTGTAGAAAATATGATAATGTTATTTGATCTCTAGTTTTTCTCGATTCGCACAACCTGTAGTTTAATTAATAGAGGCAAATGTCTCAGATTTGATCATTCTGTCAATATCATCTAAACGGTTATATTTAGATCTGTGTATTTTAGAAGCTTCTTACTTAAATCCATAAAAAAAGAACCTTAGTATTAATTAGCGATCTAATAGATTGTGTTTAAACTTTGGAGCAAATTTATCAGGAAACAAATAGAAACTTTGTTTCCTATTATAAAGTCATGACAATTAATTCAATACTGTTGCAAATAACTAACTCTCTTGCTTGTTTTAGGCTTATCCTGAAATTAAAGAAAGATCAATAAAATGTTTTAACTTTTTTAAAAAAAAAAATCACTTTTTTTCATTATTAATTCTATATATTCTTAACAGACAAAATATTATGACCAAATTAGAATTAGATCCTTACGAATATATAACAGTAATATAAAGTGTATAAAATTTGAGAGTATATGATTGTTAATAGAAAAATTGATTAGAATTTTTACTAAAAATAAAGAGTTGGAACTAAAAAAAGTAAATAACTTTTAATAAGATGATGAAATTAATGAAACAATGATGCTTCATAACTTTTATAGATATTTCATTACATAATATTCATCATTTCCAATGCAGCTAAATAAAACTATTCTGCTTCGTTGTGTCTCCCTAATTTAAATATTTTAACGATTCTGCTTATTGGTAATTATGAATCAGTTAAATCTAATTAAGAATTATCTACCTTTAAGTTATAATGTTTGGGGATCAATGCAAATAGAGAGAGCTTAATCATAACATAAAATTGCCTCACTATGTTTCTTTAATTACTTTAATAGTATTATTTGTAGTTAAATGTTAATGCAAAGACTAGATAATATTAAAATCATTTGACCTTTATTCCTCCATACTGCATCATTTTAGGGATTAATTGCAATACATATTTCATAACAATCAATAGCTTCTTAATATTTTTGTAGATTTTGTACAACAGTATAGCTTTTTTAATGAATGAATGTATAATGCTTCACCTAAATAATACTACTTTTAAAATAATTACCTTTATCATTCCATAAGGTATCATTTTAGGGAATTGCAATAGATTTGTCATAACACTCAAAAGCTTCTTAATATATCTTTAAGTTATCTAAAGCTTTACCTAGATCCATTAACATACTTATAACTTCATTAAAATATTTCTCAGCCCCTTCTATATTCTATTTTTTTGAAATCTAATTAGATTCATCGTTTTTATTATCTATTTAATTACCACTATATGTTTAAACTTTCATATTTTCAGATACCATATTCTTAATTTTATCAAGTATATTATTGAATTTTATATTTATTATTCTTTTATAATTAATTAAATAAAGTTACATAACTAATTTTCTTTTCCTTTATAGTAAAAACTGTTTAATTGAGTTGATTTATGATTTAAAAGCCAAATAGTCTTTTTATTTTAGTTATTCAATCATTTCTTTCAATATTTTAACATCCTGATCCATTTTCTTTAAAATCTATTCAAAATTTTTTTAAAGTTATGAATCTAATACAATCATAGAAATTTTCTGAATGATTTGTTTATAAACATTCATAACAATATGAGTTGCATTTTAACAATTCTGATTCAAACAAAATTCCATTATTTCTTCGTTTTCATGAGTTTCATCTCTACATTTTTTCCCAATAATATGAATGTCTATTTGTTATTTTTTTCTCAAGAGAAAAGAAAATTGAAAAATGCAAATTGACAATAATTTTCATTTTTTTAATTATTCCTTTAATAAATTTTAGAAAGATATTTTAAATAATAATTTTTAGATAATAGTATTTTAGAGAAATCAAATTCTTTAACATAGACCAGACTAACAGATTGGGTTGGATTTAATACTATACGTTAATGAAAATTTATCTAATATATGAATTTTGTTTTGATATAATATTTTTCGGATTAAAGAGTAGTTTATATTTGAGAAGATCAATTTATTTACAAATTAGAATTGCAATTTTTAATTTTTATGAAAAACTTCTAATTATAGACCTAGATGTGATAAAAAGTAATAAAATAATTAATTAGAAANGTTAATGCAAAGACTAGATAATATTAAAATCATTTGACCTTTATTCCTCCATACTGCATCATTTTAGGGATTAATTGCAATACATATTTCATAACAATCAATAGCTTCTTAATATTTTTGTAGATTTTGTACAACAGTATAGCTTTTTTAATGAATGAATGTATAATGCTTCACCTAAATAATACTACTTTTAAAATAATTACCTTTATCATTCCATAAGGTATCATTTTAGGGAATTGCAATAGATTTGTCATAACACTCAAAAGCTTCTTAATATATCTTTAAGTTATCTAAAGCTTTACCTAGATCCATTAACATACTTATAACTTCATTAAAATATTTCTCAGCCCCTTCTATATTCTATTTTTTTGAAATCTAATTAGATTCATCGTTTTTATTATCTATTTAATTACCACTATATGTTTAAACTTTCATATTTTCAGATACCATATTCTTAATTTTATCAAGTATATTATTGAATTTTATATTTATTATTCTTTTATAATTAATTAAATAAAGTTACATAACTAATTTTCTTTTCCTTTATAGTAAAAACTGTTTAATTGAGTTGATTTATGATTTAAAAGCCAAATAGTCTTTTTATTTTAGTTATTCAATCATTTCTTTCAATATTTTAACATCCTGATCCATTTTCTTTAAAATCTATTCAAAATTTTTTTAAAGTTATGAATCTAATACAATCATAGAAATTTTCTGAATGATTTGTTTATAAACATTCATAACAATATGAGTTGCATTTTAACAATTCTGATTCAAACAAAATTCCATTATTTCTTCGTTTTCATGAGTTTCATCTCTACATTTTTTCCCAATAATATGAATGTCTATTTGTTATTTTTTTCTCAAGAGAAAAGAAAATTGAAAAATGCAAATTGACAATAATTTTCATTTTTTTAATTATTCCTTTAATAAATTTTAGAAAGATATTTTAAATAATAATTTTTAGATAATAGTATTTTAGAGAAATCAAATTCTTTAACATAGACCAGACTAACAGATTGGGTTGGATTTAATACTATACGTTAATGAAAATTTATCTAATATATGAATTTTGTTTTGATATAATATTTTTCGGATTAAAGAGTAGTTTATATTTGAGAAGATCAATTTATTTACAAATTAGAATTGCAATTTTTAATTTTTATGAAAAACTTCTAATTATAGACCTAGATGTGATAAAAAGTAATAAAATAATTAATTAGAAAATTTAAAGAAGGAAATATTTAGAATTTGCTTTTTTTTGTATCGAAAGTAATTCAAATCTACTTATTTCATCAGAAACTAGATTTGCTACATCAGTATGCTTATAGATAGAGCAATTTCTTCAATTCATATAATATACATAAATAGATTTTTATAGCAATATATAAAGAATATGTAATTTAGATGAATATAATTAAAATAAATTGGTATTTCTATTAATAAAATAAAAAATATGAATATGTTATAATAATAAAAGGTAAGTTAAGAGTTTTAGGAGACTACATGCAAAATTCACAATTTGGAATTTATTGCAGTTGATTTGGAGATGACAGATAAATCATAGATTAAGTTTTTTTGTGGTAATTGTTTAGTTGATAAATTAAATAATATAAAAGTGACAACAATAGAGCAATCAAAAGAAAGAATATAATAATTAAAGACTTAATAATAAGAAATGAAGATTAAAGAGAATCAAGCAAGACTAAACTATTATAAGAATATTTTAGATTAAATAATGGATTTTAAAAGATCGATAGATGATTCTTTAGAAAAGATGTATAAGTAAATATAATA